>JARHVA010004280.1:70000-252500 GCA_037957365.1 Torreya grandis
AAGAGTAATATCACAAATATAATTGAGTTCTAAATTCCCTAAGAGTGGCTTAAGAATGTAAAGGATATCCCTTTGGCTCCATCATCTCCCACTAAGTGAAGCTATGTAATCATTATTGTGGTAATCAATGTTTAGACTATGTATCAAATCCTTTTGAGTAGGTGGCTCAAGAATACAAAGGCTAGCTAGTCTTTTATATCCATCATTTCCCACTAACTGAAGCTATGAATTGATATTGATATGAATGTGTGTCATATGATATGGGTCTTGAATCCCTTGAATTCTCTAAAATTTGATAATGTGGTGTGGATATCCAAATGTGTGCTAGAAACTAGGCTAATCTCTTCCACTCTAGAAGGAAGAGATTAAGATTATATGAAAGCCACTCCAAAATAAGAAATTAGGCTTATGTAGAAGCCACTCAAAAATATGAAGGTTAGGCTTGTATCAAAGCCACTCTAAAATGATATCAACCACCTACATATGGGGTAAGGCATGCAACTATTGAGAATGCCTAGGTAATATACTAAACTCAAAAAGAAAATAAGTTAAATGTGTCATGCACATTGCCACTAATCACTAGTGTTTGTAACATGGATTTTGATCTAGAAGTTATAACAACTACCTAATCTAAAAATAGAAATGAGATCCATCATGTTGTGCATGATGCCCCCTATATTTGGATTCATTGAGAAAAATTGTACTATAATTGCTAAATCTAGTCTAAACTATAGGTGACAAAACTATAGTTGATCTTACTTGTCTACCTATTTTTGGAAAATTTGGGTTTTTTATTATTTGGATAGGAGTGCCAAAAATAGGACACCCTAGTGGCTAATGCTATTGCCCATGTCTTGCACTATTTTACTTTACTAAATATAATGATTGTTCTATAGTCATCATTATTTTTTGGTTTGTTGTATCTAGTTTGGCCTCTGATTACTATTTTGAGTGTTCTAAAAACTATTTTTTCAATCGGTAGGAGCTCTGATCTCTATCACAAAACACCTATTTATTTCCCCCTCTTTTGAGGGTAGGAATTAAGTCCCTATAATTATTAACTTCAAAATAAAGAGCCCTAAAAGTGTTTTATGCTATGGATTACATGATAAATCAATGATAATGGAAATGATGCTTCAAGATATAGTATAGTTGTATTGGAGATTGTTAGATCAGTAGGGTATGCCTAGATAGATATAACAAGGTAATAGCATGTGTAATTTATTGAACTAAATCTGAAAATGTTAGTTATTAGTTTTTAGTTATTAGTTGTCAAGTAGGGATGGAGCATGATGTCCATCATGGCATCTAAGAAAGTAAGATAATGCCTAATGTGGATCATGGAATTGAAAATAGTTGAGAAGCAAACAAGCATGTAAGGCAAGAAGCATATAAGATTATCTAAGGGGCCAAGTAAATAAGGGACATATGCACATGTCACTCAAACTAGAAATCAAACATACAAGACATGTTCAAAGTCCACATACACATACAATTGAAAAAAAACAAGGTTAGCATGAGGGCCATAATCACATAGAAGAGTACAAGCAAAGGAAATTGGAAAAATTCCTAAGGCACACACAAGAATAGAAGTAAAGGACATTGTAAATTTCCTAAGGCACATACAAGAGACAAAATAGGAATTGAGAAATGCAATCACATCTAGCTATGCAAAGAAATAAAGGAAAACATGTAATATATTAGAAATATAATTACAACTATGTAATCAAAGTAAGAAGTGAAATTATGCAAGACATGTAGTACTAGACTAGGTATATGCTAATAGATACACAAGTGTTATATACTAGTGAGTGTCGATAGAGTAATCTATGTAAGCTAGTAATTAATGTACATCATCATGATAATTAAAGTGTGTGGTATAGGAATGACATAACTTGGATGGTGTATTCAAGTAGAAGATGCCCTGGTGGGTATATATTCAATTTATGTCTTGAATGTAGAAGTAGGATGCCCCCTTAATGGGTAGAGTGAAGCAATCAAGGATCTAGATGTCAATGTACACACTCAAATAAGTTCAAGTGATGTATGGTGATGTAGATAAATTGATAAATAATAACATAAAATAATAAATGTAAGCATAGCATGGTTGTATAAATGTAAATCATGGATATGCATATAATTGAAATGTTTTTGTGTTTTTGAATTATTTGAATGTTTTAGTATTTTAAAAAATTTAAACATTTTTGGATTTTGAAATTTTTGAATGTTTTTAGATTTTTAAAATTTTATATATTTTTTGGTATTTTTTGATATAATATATGTATAATCAATCATGAGAAGACTATGTAAAAAAAAATACTGAGAATTTATGTACAAGTAAGCAAAAATAAACTATGTACACGTAATCAAAAAAAGCTATATACAATCAAGAATGTGAAGAAATGATACTAACTAATGAGTCTCATGAGAGACTCCTTATCATGGTGTCTTATATCTAGGAGAGGTATCATGCATGATCATGAATCATGATGGAAAGGATGAGACTATGGATTTGAAATCTATGTATGCTATAAATTCTCTAAAATCTCTATAGTGAAAACTAACTATGGGGTCCCCCTATAACTCTAATAAGTAGAAATAACTATAGAGATCTTGGGGACCCATATGGTAGTATGATAAATTCTCTAAACATGTGCTCTATGTGTAGATCCATGAGTCCTCAATGATAGTGCCTTAGGTGTGAACACTGTAGTTGGAAGCTATCTAAAATTTTGAAACTATGGTTTCTCTAAAAGAGATCTCTTTGGAAGTGTATTAACTCTCTATGCTGGTGACAAAGGTCTTGATCATGTATGAATATAAACTAGAGGAATAACTATAAATAGTGGAGAAGCTAAAATTGGTGGTAGAACTAAAACTAGTGACTACAAAATAGTAGATGGCTCTAAAGTGGGGAGTGATAACTTATATGGAACTCTGCCAAGTATAATGACTTGATTGGTGTGAATGAATTTCATGCATCTATGAAATATAGATGTTACTACTCAAAGTTTCTAAATTCATGGTCAAATAAGTAACATATTGAAAACTCCTACACTAAGAACAATAGTAAATGGTGTGGCCACATGTGTTGGAATAACCTATAGAGGAAGTACAATCTCACCCAATAAACTATTTATTTACCCATTTAATCCATAGATAATTGTGTCTATCATGGTAATATCAGACTATGAATATACCAAATGCTATAGTAATGTCATAGTGAACATGTTCACATTAGATCCATTGCCTATGAGATCACTATGAATGTAAGCTATAATAAAGAGTGCATGATAATCTGAATCATCCTCAACTTTCTCCTTCTCTGAGAAGGAAATCAAAGATCTAGATAAAATTCTTTAATTGTATACACCAATCATTTTTCTCAAAGGGTGTAACTCAATTGAAGGTGTCTGATATGTAGTTGGTGGAGGATGTGCATGATATTCATGACAAAAACCTAATCTATCCCTTATATCTTGTTTAGAATGATATGGAAAAGGATCTGAGAATATTTTCAAATCTTTATCTTGTGTTTTCTTCCCCTAAGGATGATCAATTAGAGTGATAAGATCAATAACATTACCTTATATCAAGTTGAGTATCTTTTGTTTCAAACTAATGAATCTATTTGTTGTGTGGCCTTGTACCCTATGAAAGTTTTAAAATGCATTATGATCATATCCCCATAGAAGAGACTTTGCTGGAAAAATTATTGAATATGAGGGAGAGATATAATATTACATTCCAAAAGCTACTGTAAAACTCTATCTAAAGGTATGCATAGATTGGAAAAGGTTCACTGAGGAGGTGCAGATAAAACCACTCACTGAGGGGGCTCTAAAACTACATTAATTATTGGTTGATTTTGACTTTTTCTATCATTAACCTTTGCTTTTTATTAGACTTTGTTATTACTCTTGTTAGTTTTTTTGGATATACGCATGTACTTGAGTTTTCCCATTACATTAGTTTGACTTCCCTTTCCTTTAGTGTATAACATAACTCAGTGAAGGAAAAGAATATTTTGAATATTATCGATTCATGCAAAGCTAGTAGAAGACTCTATTTGAAGAGATATTATAACTCTTGATCAATCATGGGGATAGTAATCTTATCCAATATATTCTTATATCGAAGAACATAATCTATGAGATGCTCATTTGACATTTGTTTCTATTATGAAACTTGGGCATAAGAAACCTTATCACTAATGTTAATGCTGAAATGAGCTAGGAACATGTCAGCTAGAGGATTGAATGCATTGACTGACTAATTTGGTAGACTATAGAACCATTATAAAGTATAATCATTTAAACGTCATGAAAATAGCTTGGTTAGTAACCAGTCATTTGGCACATAGTCTAATCATGCTACATAAAAATCTCTCAAGTGTGTCTTTGGATCACCCTTTCCATCATATAGAGTGAGCTTGGGTTGAGCAAAACCTTCTGGCATGGGTGTATAAGCAATATGATGTGCTAATGGTGTATGAAGTAGAGAAAAAGAATTCAAAGCTTGCGTTGGTCTAGAAGCACCTTGTATTAAAGATATTTGTTATCTTACACAAGGGATACCACATCAGGAGATAAAGATGTACTAATCATAGTTGGTGGTATAAAGGAAGGTTGGGTTGTTATAGGGGTTGTTGAGACATAGTTACCCCTGTAGTCTCATATGTAACTAGTTACTCTATGGTTTGAGAAGATCGACCATTATTCACTTTTTTTTCTCTTTTTATAATATTTTAAGCATATCATCTTGCATGTTATGGTGTTTAGTTAAGAGTTATTAATGTTCCCTTTTATTAGTTTCATCAAAATTAGTGTATTGGGCCATTGTTAAAGTAGGAAAACAAATTGAAAATTGATTGAATTGTTTGAAATAAATTGTAATAAGCAAGTGTTGTGGAAGGAAAGTATTGAATATAGGAAATGTAAAGTCCTAAAAACCACAAACTATAAAATGCATAAAAAGGATACAAAGCTCATAAACATGTAAGGTGACACCTTAAAAAGCAATGGGACATAGTAGATAAAACTAGGGTTTTGAAAAAAAAAAATATATATATATATATATATATATATATATTTAAAATTAATAAGGAATTTTAAAATTTAATGTGATTTTTTGATTTAAATATGCAAGAAAAAATCAAAAAAAATATTAGAAAATTATTGATTTAAAGGTACCCAGTATATGCAACTAGGGTTTTGAAAAAATGATATTTTTAAAATTACTAAGGAATTTTAAAAATTATTGTGAATTTATAATTTAAATATGCAAGTAAAAAATTATAAAAATATTGGGAAATTCATGATTTAAAGGGACCTAGTTTATGTGACTAGGGTTTGGAAGAAAATAAGTTTTTTAAAAATTACTATGGAATTTTAAAATTTAATGTAAATTTTTTATTTAAATATGCAGGTAAAAAAAACTATAAAATTATTAGAAAAATTAGCAAGGAATTTACCCTAGGGTTTTGAGGGATTTTATGAGCAAATAAATTAAGTTAAGTTCACTAAATGATTTACCTATTTTGGGAATATTGGAGTCTTATTCCTAGTTTATTTAGAGATCCAAGTTGACTAAATTAGTAAATAATATTGTAATAATTTAACCACTAATTTTTATAATTTATTTGACTTTCATATATTTCTAAAAATAGTAATGAAAGAGGATAAATGTAACATAGCTTAAAACTAGGCTGATACAACTGAGACATAAGTTGATACTAGTTATGCAGGATTGGGATAGTGTCATGAACTAGGATTTAGATTTTGTTTGGTGAAAGGATAGGAATTCCAAAAATAGAACACTTTAAGGTCTGACACTATAGTCTAGGTCCTACCGCTATTATCCAAACTAGTCACAGAGATTTGAGTTTTCTTGGTTTTATCCAATATCCCTATATGAGCCTACATGTGAAATTTTAGATCTTGAATAGCCATAGAGATCCTTATAAAGCTAATTTAATCTCCAATCCTAGACCTTCATAGTGCTTGAATAAAACTAGAGAAAGAGGGGGACTTAATATGTGTAAGATACACTAAATGTGAATCCACACACCTTGTGTGGGCATGCTACCTACATACCAATACTCTAATAAAGAGAGATCAAGCCATATGTAGTTCTCCCACTTGATGTGTTTTGTGCAATAGTGTTATGTAGATGTAAAAATTTTAAATTGGATGTGTTTGAGGTGGCTAGGGACTGGTGTGAGGGTTTGAATATGATGTTAGTTTTATTATATGGCTGTATGTAAAGAATAGGGAAATTTTCCTTAGTGGTCTTGATTTTATTCTTTCCTACTTTTGTAATATTTTCCAACCCCTTCTAGATAAAAATTTAATGGGATTGTATAGAGATATATTGGAAATGGGTTAAATGTATTTGTGTTAGGCTGACACAATGAAGAAGAGGAATCAAAAATAAATGGTCATCTAGGCTCAAAATGTGATTAGACAGGACCGCTAGAAATGGGACTCCCAAGGGTCTAATGCTATAGTCCAACTTGGGTTCTATTTTCCTACAAGTATGGGACCTAGGGAGATATAATTACCATGGGAAAATCAACCTAGTTGAGCTAGAATCAGGTCTCAAAAGTCTATGGATGACTGGGGAAAAGCAAAAAGGTGTCTAAAAAGGTCATGAAAGGATGCAAGAGGGACCTATGGGTCAGGTGTCACAAACCACACTCAAGGTACCAATTTTGACATTTTATATGACTACACATCTCAAAATATGCTACTACCAATCATATTAATGATTATGTTTATGTAAAAGTTAATATTTTCTTAAATATGAAAAGTCTAATATGTTGTAAGAAAGCAATCTCATCTATATAAACATATCAAATGTACTTTAAGAAGTATTATATAAAATTTATAATCCTATAAATTATCTCATCTAATACATACATAAGGTTTTTGAGAAATTTTTGTAAATTTATTTCATCTATGATAGACATAGAATTGAAAAATTATACTACATTCCATCCATAAACTACTAGAAAAATGGAAGTGGTAAATATGATGATAGTGAATATTATTATGTAAAGTTGAAAGAATAAAAATTCTTGGGATGAAATACTAATTTTCAATCAAAACATATACAAAAAATATTTTCATATATCTAACATACATAACAAAGTTTTCTTTAGGTTTCTAGCCTATAACACCCATTGACATAGCTCACCCTATTTCAGCATCAACAAAAAAATTTATTTAGCTCAATGGGAAGTTGAAAAAAGGGTAAATTTATTAATCACATTAAAAATTAAACATAAACCATTTTATAATAGACTAATGATAAGTACAAGTAGTGCCATCATAAGAAAAAAAACACATGTATCCGAGGTTGGTGATTGATTATGTTTACACCTCAAAAAATAAAGACTAACAATACATTACTACAAGATTCTTCCACTTTGGTACAAGCCCTACACCATCACCAATAAAATATAATAGAATGATTTCAAACTTAATATTCCATATTACCTTAGTTTCCTTCTATTCTTTAACACATAACTCTTGCACCATTAATCTCCTCCTATATTGGATACTTCAAACATGGAATATTTTTTTTGAAAAAATGGTATCATTCCATAATGTTGTTTTTCCACATAATTAGATCAAGTCATTGAAATAAGTGTCAAAAGGACACATAAATAAGAGATATATCTCTCCTATATTACAAAATCAAGTCAAGTTCCTTACCATATGTTTCCAAATTATTTACACATATTTTACTAAAACTACATGCAATGGTACCATCAATTTTCAATAATGGATGACTAATATAAGAATATTGGGTAACTATACCATACTATATTTAATGGGTGTTTCTCATCTAGAATTTTGCAACCCTTAGTAGTTTTTTCATCAAGTACAACATCCACATGTCAACATGAAAGATATAACTCTTATTTATCATTACCATATAGTTCCCATAGTGTCAAAAATGTAGTCAATAGTGTATTAGTAATAGATATTGATGATGTCATTAAATTCATTAGTTATGAAGTGATTATTACTATCATTTATAATGGTTAAACCTATTATTCATCTCTATCCCATGTATATTAATGTCAAATTATATATTTTTTAAGTAGAAAATAAGGATGAACAAATCTAGGGAGTACATAAAGACCATACATATGATCTCTCATAGATTAAAAAGATTAGCTTAATACAACTTTGATATTAAAAATCTACATTGGTTTTCAATTATCTTCTCTATTTTCCTTGTTTATTTTCACTATGCATGACTTATACATTTATCATTCATAAATGACTTATATACATAACCTTTAAATCAATTTGAGTAGGTTGTCCATTAGGTTTCCTCATCAGCCTCATATTAGTTATTGATATATCATGTAAAAATACCTCTTACAACTCAATATATTTATATGTAAAAAATTACTATGAATTTTTCAAACCAAATTAAGGCATAATTTTATATAATCTTAAGAAGGATTTAGATATAAATTGTATCATTGACATTATATTTCCCAATAGATTCTATAAAGTATTTAATAATCAAATAAGGATCACCACTTCGATTAAATAAATAAAATGTAAGCATTATAAAAAAAATGGGGAAAATATGAATTAATTTTTTTATACATTTTGGCTTGGCCATGTTTAACATTAAATTGTCCATAGCATTATATGCAATAGATTCTAGAGATAATTTTTTGAATTATTTTTAAATTAACCAATTACATGCATTATGGCTAAAATCTCTAAAGAAGGTGTTCTAAGATTTTTAAGGGCTTAATTCAAGGGTTGAATCTTATCATTGATAGTAAACATGGACAAACTATTGAAAATTGGATTGGAAGATTAACAATGATCATAAATCATATAATATGAAGGAATACAAATATAAACCCTAAAAGGATCTCTAAAGAAAGCATGAGGAATAGTTACTTCATTAACAACATTCACAATATATATGGTAGAATTTTTTTTATTAAATATGTGATTTAATTATTTTTAAAATGCATTAATTATATTTTTTCCCATCAATAGAAATGAAATTTTAATCATTCATATTCAAAATAATTTCTTCCATTAAATACATAGAATCTATTTTTATAACATAAAACATGATTCTAGCTAAGAAAAACACAAACTATGTGTAAATAAGGGGAAAGAAATTGTAATCACCTAAAAGTGGCACTTGAGCACTAAGATTGATACTTGAGACTACCTATCCATAGCTTAGCCTTAGACATACCTTAGAGCCTACTTTCACACTTATCCAACCTTTGTTAAGACCATAAGCATCTATAGTTATTCCTAAACCAATCCCAAACATTCATTCTTATAACCTCACCCTTTGTGCATAGTGTTTTTCCACTTGGACACCAATCCCATAATAGGGAAAGTAACACCACATGGAACTAGTGTCTCAATAATGGTGTTACTATCATTTCCATTCCTTTTACACAAATGGATATTTTTTCAAATCTTAGACCTCTTAGGGTTAGCCTATGTCACTTTTAACACCTACACAAGCACCATAATAATATAAGTACATTAATTTTATCCCTCTAACCACTATATGAAAATCAGATGCAAAATACATATGTAAACTTAGAACAAGTTGTGCATAATTAAGGTTATCAATCCCTATTTTTCCCTACTTTTGCATACTACCATCTATAGCATTCCTAAGCTTAGATTGCCTAAATTTCAATCTTAAGCATATTAAAATCACTCAATTAAACTATCATACTAGATTCACTTACACTTTCACTAAAACTTAGGTGGGGATAACTATATTGAACTTATCTTTAGAGCATTGGTATGTAGGAAACACTCATCACAATAGGGTGTTAAGTATGTCCAACCTACCCCACTAATAAACACACTTTTCATCTTTTATCAACTAGATTCCCAAGCAACATGAAGGATTATGGTTTTTTCATAAATTTATTCAAAACATAAAATAAATAAGGTTTCAAAACTTGTGCAATCAGGAACAAACCTCGTAGATCTAGACACAAGTGCACCCAGAAGCTCAGGATAGTCCTCTATAGAGGACACTACCATAAAATCATGGACACTATCCCCACATGGAATTAATATCCAATTAGGGTTCTACTATCCAAGAGGGTTTTTGACATTGGGATCCTATTTGAGATACTTAGACCAATCTCTACCTTAGTTTTCAACCTCTAGATCATATGTCTATCATTTTCTAGCTAAGTTATTATTTAATTTATTTATTACTATTTTTATAAAGGTCAAATTTAGTGAATTTTATAATAAATTAGTGGATATATTTATTTCTATTTATTACCTTTATTTACTATGTTTAACTCTTTTACAAACATAGGCTTTACATACCCTATGTCCTAAAAGGTTAAAATATTTGGTGAACTTAGCTTACTTTGAAAACTATTCAAACCCTAAACCTATATTTTATTAGGGTTAACATCCTTATTTTTCCTATGTTCATTGGTTGTTTTATTATTTTCAGATTACATACATCCTATTTTAGTATTCCTATTTCACTTTATTTACTATATTCCATCTAAAAAAGCTATCTCTCTTCCATTATGAAGAAGTGCTAGACTAGGTGGCAATCTTATTAAGCATATTAGGATTCCTTCTATTTGATCTTATACCATAGACAAGGTACTATTTGTAACTCCCATAATTATCATTCACACCTTGATTATGTGGATTTCAATGATAATGAATCCAAAGTTGAGCAATATAATCAAGATGAAGATGATACACAAGGTGGTAATCATGACACTCCCCCACTTTATAATGACAACCTAATTATTAATAAATATGATATTCCATAGATATTTCAAGATATACTTTAGGAATAACCCCTTGATCATGCATATATTTCACAATCCATAATGGAAATAAATAATAAATTAAAAAATTGTCAATATTCTACTCCACCAGCTAATAATATTATTAGACCTATATTGGGGCAAACTCAGCTAACACAACAAATAATTGTAACTCAACAAAATTTAGTGATAAATACACATCTTATGGATAGTTCCTCCACCATAGATGTACAATCCCTTATGTAGGAGGTTTATAATATACAGGCTAAGGTTTTACATCTTGAGAAGGAAGCCACTAGGCCATCACATGCCTTGGATTATCATGTTCTTTTACATACACTTTTAACACATTATATAGTTGTAAATCCTTTTCCATATAGATATATGGCACCAAATTTTACATTTTATGATGGTAAGGGTGATCCATAACACCATCTCTAAGGTTTACACATAGCATATTTATACTATGTGTCTAATGATTGGCTCCTCACTAAGTTATTTACACAAAATCTAAAGCATTATGCCTTATAGTGGTTTTATGATCAATTGATTTAGTAAATCACTACATTTAATCCATTGACAAATATTTTTTTAGCACACTTCTTAATAAACATCAGTGATAATGTCTCATATCCTTAAGTGGCACAACTTAAGCAAAAATCAAATGATCCTATTATAGAACACATATTACATTATAGGTTAATATAATTAACTATCCCCTTGGTAGATAAAGAGATCCAAGATATATTAAAACATAGTATTATACCAACATTACATGAAGCTATCATGTTTAATTAGTTTCCAACCTATACAGATTTAGACCACATAGTGAAAGAAAGAGAAGTCAAGTTTCTCTCTATATGCAAACAAAAATATATGAGTAGATTAGAATAAAATTCTAAGATTTATATTAATCCTCCATAAAAGGTAAGGGACACTAAAAATAATATTGATCCAAAGGCTATATTTAATACAGATTCAAATCCATCTCCTTACCTGGTTTTATCAGCTCCTCCATGTAGAGTTTTCACTAACCTTTTAGAATCATCAACACATGTTTTAAATTATCTCTTGGAATTCAATGTCATATCTCTTCCTCCCATGAAAAAGGTATGGAATGACATTTAATCTTCCAAATAAATATGATTCTAGTAAATTCTATGAATATTATAGGGCACTAGGGCATACAATAAATATATACATCAAATTAAAACATAAGACACAAGATTTGATATAGGATAACATTATTGATGTGGACACACCCATAGAAGAAACTACAATTCAAAAAATGGAAGATAAGGCATTTAAAATATTCTTATATCCATTTCCAAAACATACATCAAATGAGGCATGGGACACTTCAATTGTTTACTACATGTATCAAGCACATGCACCACTAACATCATATCACACTACTTTAGAGTAGGAACACACACCATAAAAAAATATCATTGGTGTTTATAATAATATAGTTTCAACTAGACCACTCATCACATAATCAAAGTAGGATATCTTTAATGATTATTTATATGTATATGCACTCTTATTTTGAGCCTACATAGATCATCATCCTATTCAGAGTATTATGGTCGATAATCAATCAAGTATTAACATGTACACTATCACACTTATAAAACATTTGGGGTATTTAGAGTAGGATATATCTCCTAAAAACATAATTATTAGTGGTTTTAGTGGCCATGTTCAGATCTCCATCAGTGATATTCTACTTTTACTATATGTTAGACTAACATATGTGGCCACTAGATTCTTAGTAGTACTTAGTACAGGCATATTTGACATGTTACTAAGTAGGCCATGGATATAAAAACTATAATCCATCCCATAAAATGCACATATATGCCTAAAATATATGAATTCAAATTAGGTTATCATAGTTGAGGGTATTTCATATGAGTATCCTCTTCTTATCCCACATGAAGTTACAACATAATTACCATTTATAGCATAGTTACTAGTTACAACATAGTTATTAGTTATAGCATAGTTACTAGTTATATCTCCAATCATAGTGCCTATTATTACACCATAATGTTTAGTAGTGACATCAGTGTAGGTGAGGTCTACTCCTAAAATGTTTCTATGTATACATACTCTCCCATGGAGGCTATTATTAGAGAGACCCATGTGTCAGAGATATGCTATAAATTCTAGAAGGCCTCCCTCTAGTCACTTTCTTCTAAGATTTATATTATTGAGTTCTCAAGGTTCTCAGCATAGGGCACCTATCCAAGATACAATATCTTATACCAAATGGGTCTCTAAGACCCCTATAGTTCATAGGACACCATAATTAGTGTCACAAATTCTTAGCACCACTTCATAGGTAGGGTTAGACATAGATCACTTAGTGAATTAGGTTATGGGCCCATAATTACCCTTTAATATAACACATATAATCATTATTCCTTTATTTGACACATACCACATTGATAGTGAGTCTCTCATGAGACACATCAATTAGTATTATTCCTCCCTTATTGTACATATCTTCTTTATTTATTGATCCTTATATATAGGTTCATTTTTATGTTTCTTATACATAAATTATATATAGAAAATATAAAAATAATATAATATGTCAAAAAAAATATTTAAATGTTTACTCAAAAAGCACAAAATTATATATTGTATACGTTTCCATGTTCACACTTATTATATTTTTTAGACACTACATATGTTAGCTATATTAGTATAGCTAGTTTTATCATACATACATGCTTCACTTGTTCTTATAAAAATGATTATAGATTGCTACAGGACTGAAGTCCACTACACTGATCCAAATTTGCTATTATCTACCCATTAGGGGAATATACATAGATACGCGATTTCTTCATTTGACACATTTAACCACTTGGGAGTACCCTATACATAGTTTTGATTACTAGGTTACATATTTATAACCTCTACATCATAGATTTAACATTTCTATATCCTAATATTGATCATTCTACACAAATAATTTTTGATAGTTACTACTGCTTTATACTCAATATATGTACATCTTGGTTCTTACAAAAATTTGTATCACATGTTCATACATACTTTCATTTATAGATCTATTATTTTAGAATTGATTTTATCTCTATGATTATTATATTTAAATGGTATTTAAATATGCCATTGCTCTATGGATTTATACTTCTTTTCATAATATGTATGTTTTGGACATGTGACCATGTCCTTGTATGTTCCTTCTTAATTATGTATGTAAACATTTGAATGTGTCCTTATATGTGTCTCTAACCCAATTTTATTGTTGTTTACATATGTGGACATTTGAACATGTCCTTGTATGTATTACTTTCTCAAACCTAGTGATATGTGCCCTTGTCCCTTGTATTGTGTCCCCTTGGCCTACTTTGTGTGCCTCATGTGTGTTGTTTATATGCTTTATTATATGTGATATGGCCATGACACTTATCTTTTACTTGTTACACACTATAGTTTTATATGACATGAGGGATATCATGAATCTCCCCTCCCTACTTGGATACCACGATGGAGATCATGTGATATCCCCATATGTAGCCACTCAATTATTTACTCTGCTTTATTGTTATATACATTGTTATATCTACATTGACACCCTTATGAATGATAGACATGACAAATATCACACATTATAAACTTATGATCAAATTATCATACATTTTGATGTTATGTTCAAAAAATCCCTTCAATATAGGGGCATTCATAGAGGTTTATTAAAGAGATCAATCTCCCATAATACATTCATAATACATTTTTCAACACACAATCTCAAATTATAGAAATTAAACTAAGGTAAACACAATGGGAATATAGTGACATAGAGATCAGTATAATTGTACATAAATTAGAGAAAAAGGACATTAATACCCAAATTGGGACATTAGTACCACATGGCAATACTATCCAAGATATAGTGCTATTGTCTAGTAGCCATAGTTTTATAAATACAAATTGGCTAAAAAAATAGAGTAGGTACAGTCTAATTTTGCACATATTTAGTTAAAAATTTACCATTTTTACTTAGATTTATACTAGTTTAGCCTATATTCATATCAATTTAATCAAATTGGGGGCATCATATGTGGCATGACCTTTCCCATTTACAATTCATATATTCAGATACATATTATTACAAGTTAGGCTAGAATCCATATGATCAGATATCAAAATTGGGGTATGTATGTGGCACATTATTTTTGTATGCTCACTTACACACTACTTTATTATATGGATTGAAAAATTCTATGTCATTCTCTACATTTTATACATATGACATCATATTCCAAGTTACACACTACTTTTATGCCTGACTCCACCTACAATGATTGGCATTCCTGAGTGGCATGGAGTTACCTAATATACTTAAGTGGTTATAGAGTAGACATTTTGAGTTTGAAATTTCCAATTACATCATGAAGTTTTTGTTTCAAATTAGTATACTACACATGGGTAAGTAATGTTAGATTCATAATATGATTGAGTTATTGAGTTATGTACATGAGAGGGTTAAACACACCATTAGTCCAATCCAAGTTATTCATAGGTTATGATCCACCAAGCAAGGGTGGGTAGTGATGGAGTTATTGAGCCACCCACACGAGGATTGATTAAGCCATTAGGTTAGTCTAAATTATTCATTGATTGATCACTATCTGCACACACATATAGGTTATCATTAGGTTTATGCATTGGTTTATGTACCTAATGAGGTGTATTCACTATTTTCTTATCTCTTTACTTAGTTATATATATATATATAATTAGTTTTGTCTTTGATTTTTATATATCTTAAATAAGGACTAACCTATGCATGTTTCACTTATAGGACATGCATTAAAGCATGCTTCACATACTTAGACCCAGATTCATAGGCTACACCTCTTAGGTCATTCTAGGTATGCTTCTTTTTTCTTTATCCTATTCATTTCACTTTATTGAATTTTTAAAATAATGGGGGGGGGGGTGATTTAATCACCTAGAATTTTCACTTTAGTTATAAGAGTTCTAATTGAGACTACCTATCCATAGCTTATCATAGACCTATCTTAGAGCCTATTTTCACACTTCTCTAGCTTTCATGTCATTCATAGGCATGCCTAGTCATCCATAAAATAGTCTTATACCTTTATTATTATATCTTAGCCCTTTATGCCTAGTGTTATACCACATAGACACTAGTTCCATAATAGGATAGTAACACTGCATGGTTCTAGTGTCCCAATAATGTCAGTACTATCCATTTCTTTCCTTTTGCAAAATAGATATCTTTTAAAATATTATACCTCCTAAGGTTAACCTAGACCACTTTTAGCACTTTCATAAGCACTAAAACAATATAAATACATGAATTTTAGCCTGATAACCACTATATGGAAATCATATGCAAACATAGAAAAAATTGTACAAAATTAAGGTTATTAATCCATATTTTACCCTACTTATGCATACTACCTTCTATAACATTCCTAAGATTAGATTACTTATATTTATAGTCTCAAGCACATTCAAAGCACTTAATTCAACTATCATAACAGATTCACTTTCACTTGAACCAAAACCTAGGTTGGGATAACTGCATCAAGCTTGATCCATCTTCAAATTATTTTTATGTAGGAAACACTCATCATAATTGGTGTTGAGGATTTCTAACCTATCCCAGTAACAAACATACTTTTTATCTTGTATTAATTGAATGCCATAGAAACATGGAGGATTATGGTTTGACCATATATTTATTCAAAACATGAAATATACATGATTTCATAACTCATTAACATAGGAAAATACCTCACAAATTTAATCATAGGTGCACCTAGAAGCTTTGGAAAGTCTTCTACAAAGGACACTATTACCAAAACATGGACACTATTTTGGTGTTACTTTTAAATTAGGGTGATACTATCTAGGAGGGGTATTTAACACTAAGATCCTATTTTTGACACTAAAAATAGTCTATGAGTTAGGTTTCAACCTCCATATCATCCATCTTAGTCATTTTCTAGTGAAATTATTATTTGATTTATTTATTAATATTTTTGGAAAGGTCAAAATTAGTCAATTCTATAACAAATCAATGTTTGTATTTATTGCATATTATTACCCTAATTTACTATACTTAGATATTTAACAAACATAATATTTACATACACTAAGTCCTAAAAGGTTAAAATAGAAACTTTAACAATTAAAACTAAAAATGAATGAAAAAAACCTAATGGGTAAGAAGGAATGAAGCCCTAAGTTGGATGTAAGTGTATTGAGTTCACCAATTATGTTTTATGCAATAGTGATACTATGTTATAATGAGACTAGGAAAATGGATAAGGTATATGCATAAGAGAGATTATTGATATGACAATCCCAAATAATAGGTAATGTGTGTTATGGCCTATAATAGGAATAAACATAATAATAAGGCATGAATAAGTAAAACTATGCCAAGGAATAATAAAAATAGAATAAATGAACAAATATTGGTAGTGTGAAAGTATTTTGGAAATGAATCTTATGTGTGTTGGTATCTATTTATATCTATGTGAAATTTGGATGCTTTATTTTATGGGGATAAAGTTGACACTTGAATCAGGTCGCTGAATGTAGTTAGGATGGATTTGGCCAGTGAACATGCTCGAACTAGTTTACTATTGAATTTATATTTTAATCACTTTATGATTATGGTAAATTTATGATAGGTTTGTATAGTGATGGTGTAAATTCTTGTGTAGTATCTTTACATAATTTATGGGAACTTTTATTTATTTATCTTCTGTTATCTTCTTTACCTAAATCACCACAAAATCCTTGATAAAGGAAAAATGAAAGGATTAGGTGGGTAGAGAAATATGTAACTACATATATCACATTTAATAATAGAATCATATTTATTTTTAGTGTAGTTTGATTGGATCTTTTAGGTGATATCCTTCATATTCTCTACCTAATTAGAAATGCAACTATATCCACAATTCACCTATCCTTATTTTAGTATAAGATGTAGCAAAACATATATACAAATCCTTAATATAAAAAATGAATATTAGTAGAATGTGCTTGAACTTGAAATGATGGATAATTCCCCTTCAAATATGTTATTAAAATACCGCTAGGGGGTATTTTATAAACAATCTTATATATTGGTGCACAAGCTGACCCAAGGATGAAGAAATAAGATGACAAAATAGGCCCAAAAAATCAAATGAAATGGGAAGGATGCCAAGGGATTAAAAAAATGACATATTAGGGTTCACTTAATTACTAAATATATTCCAAAACAAAAAATAATAGATAATATAGAGATGAATAAGATAGAGGAGAGAGAAAGAGAAAGGAGGGGATCCCCAAAGATATAAAACACAAATGAGAGAAAATATAAGAGAGTAAGGAAATACCACATATAAAAGGATACAAGGAAAACACATGGGAAAAGAGATAATACACACCTTAACCAAATTGATGAACCATACACACAAAATGATATTAAAAGTTTTGTAATAATAAGCCATATATCAAAATAAATTTATACACTTGGTAAAGTTCCTTTGTTAAAGCCAGCCTTAAGATATTTTTTTGTCTCCTTATACTAATATTAAATAATAATATTTTTCATTTTTAACCATTTATCATATACCATGAAGATATTACATATTTATCTACTACTTATTTTAGGTGAACAACTTGTTAAGAGAAATAATACCATAAAGTAAGGTTAATTAATTAAAAAAGATGTGAAATGTGTGATCAAGGAATCTAATAAGGATGGTTAGACCATGTGTTAGAACAAGTAATAAAAATTTAATAAAAAAACACTAACATGTATAACACTTACCTTCCTAGATCATTGGGGGAGCTTAGTGAACAAACAATAAATGACAAAGCTCAAATAAAATGTAAAGAACTTACAAATTCCTTACCTTCATTGAATGCTCCAAATGATGTGTTTGTTTGGCTTGCTTGGCTTGTGCTCAAGATATCTTTGGAAAATGGACTTATGTGGCTCCTTATATCCTTGGCACCATTATTACTTATCTTTTTTTGATATAGCTTGATTTATTGGCTTGTTATTTTTGAATTATAACACTATGGATTTGAATCATGCACCAAATCTTGCATTATACTTTACTATGTTCCCAACTCTCTAAATGAAGAGGTCTAGGCTTATATTTATAGGTTTAGAAATTAACCCCAGCCTAAGGTGAGTTATAGTGTAATTTAAGCTTGGAATGGGATCAAACCTAGCCTTTGTGAGAAATTTACCCTAGTAGAGTTAAAAGGTGTCAAATAGTCATAATTAGCAATGAATAGGCATTTTGAGATATTTTTGGATATTTGACAACTCACAAAAAGGTAATTATGAATTCCTAGGATATTCTTTGATTTTTAATTTTTTTTTTATAATTCATTAATTTTTCATGAATGATTCAATTAGAATTTAATTAGGTTTAGTATTTTAATTAATTCTATTTAGGCATTATAACATTTTTCAAGATTTAAATTAATTTTATGTGTGCATTTGCCCCATTTAATTAGTCTTTAAGGTCAAATTGCATGTTATGAAGCCAAATTTGAGACATTTAGTTATTATTATACTTGATTTTCAAAATGTGGTTAATAATGAATATAAAGTATAATATGAATCCATTGGTGGCCAACTTTAGGTGTCTATAGTTTTCCCCTATTTGGGAAGATGTTTCAAACCATAAACACAACAATGTCTTATCAAATAATTATAAAGGAATGTATGTCAAAGAATATGATTGAAGAATAATCTCCTAAACAATGTGTGGGAATATTATAATGATTCCCCCTCGAGGGAGTGGCTATCAAATTTATTTTATGGATGGTACCTCAAAAAGAGTCAAGAAGAAGAATGTGATTAACCCATGGATGAAATTAATCCAAATGAGAAAATGCTTTCATGAATTAATTTAAAAGGGTAATTATTTGACCAAAGGTGGTTATAATTAGTAAAAAGCATACAACACTAATTTGAACATAGGTGGTTATAAGTAGTGACAACATCATGTGCCCTAGTTAAGGCTGATGAGTTAAAATAATGATTTACCCATAGGTGGTTATAATCATTAAGATGACCTAGATTGAATAAAAACGTGTGA
This sequence comes from Torreya grandis, assembly GCA_037957365.1. NCBI lineage: Eukaryota > Viridiplantae > Streptophyta > Pinopsida > Cupressales > Taxaceae > Torreya > Torreya grandis. Next base: position 89,957 of record JARHVA010004280.1, read on the forward strand.
TTATGCCATAGTAGGGTATATTATCAAGCATAACTCAAGGATATAACTTGTTTCATAGATTTAAATATGAGCAAGTGAAAATGTAGATGTGATGGTCTAATGACTAAAGAAGCCACAAAAAAAACAAGGCACATGATTATGCAAAAAGTGATGAAAGAGATTAATAAAAGAATAAGAATAAATAAATGTGAATGATTTATTTATTCTTACTAATTTAGATATGATGGTCCTTATTATCATTAATACAACTAGAATGGTTAATGGTTTGATTTGATCAAGGGTGGTGTGAGGAATTTTTGAAGGGTACTAAAGAGATTTCTTTGTGGATCCATTGTTTGTAAGATTTATTGAGATGATTTTTGTTGTAGCATGTGATGGTATGCCTCATGATAGAACACCATGAGAACCTAAACAAAATGTCCATAGGGACTGACTCCCAATCCAATAAATTATTGAAAACAATCCATTGATGATAAAAAACATGATGATAATGTTGATGTATGAATATGGATGGACTCAAGAATAATGTGCAAGGAATCACCCAATGAACACATAGAGATTGAGTTGAGGTAATAGTACTAAAAGTAAAAAAATAGGAAATCAAATAAATAAACAAAAAACACATAGAAATTAAACAAATAAGAAGGTAAACAAACAAACAAATAGAAAACAAACACATAAAAAGCTTGGAAGTAATAAAAGGCAACCTAGAATGGATTTGACCCAGTAGGGTGGATCAAGGATAACTAACTAGGATTAAACAAGATAAACGTTTTTGGATTTTAAGAATTTTCAATGTTTTTTGGATTTTCTAAACATCTCAACCTGATTGGTAACTATGACATACTAAATTGTCCAACTCACAAAATGATGAGAGAATTGGATTAGGTTGTTCACAAAATGGTGAGAGTATTGGATTAGGTTACTCATAAAATGGTGAGAGTTTAGGTTAAAGGGACAATAAGGATGGGGAAACTAAATGATAAGTGGGTTATTGTGACTTAGTAGGGGTTTCTTAGATCCTTAAGTCAAAGAAGTGGTCAATGTTTTTATTTTTGGATTTTCTAAAATAGGTTTAAAATATTTTTTTGAAATTTGGAGCATCTCAACTCGAAGGATAATGATGAGATACCAAATAGTCAAAGCTCACAAAATGGTAAGAGTGTATGGGAAACAAAGACTGATATGACCTCAAAATTAATTGAGCATGGCATATATAGTCTCAAATGAGCTTATGTTATAGTAGATCCATCCACACAAAATGTGGGGAGAAAACCAACTAGGTCACAACAAGTTCTCAAATTTGATAAATGGCTAGGCAAATGAGAATAATAATGGTAAGCTAATGTGGAAATTAATTGTAAATGTGTTGTTCCTAATTTACCTATAAGTGGTTATAATTAATAAATTACAATAAAGGTTTGTGATACTAATTTTCCCATAGGAGGTTATAATTATCAATATAAGGTGGACTACTAATTTGCCCATAGGTAATTATAATCAAATAACACCCAGTCAAAGGTAAATGAAAGATATCTTGCTATATCAACTGTCACACTACTTTCATAGAGTATCATTTTAACAAAGAATTGTAAAACTATAGAAACAAGATCAAAGTCCACTTGCATAAGTTGTGAGAAGAACCAAAGGAACCAAGATCAAAATAGGCTTGGTAGGATGGCTAAAAATAGGCTTTGGTATAATAAAAATGGCATGGCAGAATGGTATGACATTTTTAAAGATTCTTATGGTATGAACATTGGATAAAATGGTAAGAGGGTTGTACCCTAGTAGTAAGTAAAATGTTAGGGTATGAAATGATGGTAAAAGGGATGGTAAATAGAAATGCTATGGTACATGTTTTTGGCCTGGGTGAATGTTTTTGGTGTTCTTACTAATTTGGAGATGCATGTCTTGATCAACATATGATACAAATAGAGTAGTCAATCATATAAATTAATATCCCACACCTTTTATAAATAGATACTCTATAAAAAAATGGATACATATTTGGATGCAAATGATGTTGTTGTGATCTTAGTTGGTCATTGATTCTATTTCCTTTAAATGTTGAGACAAGATATCTATGTAGCCTATGCAAAGGAAAGTGTGGCCAAGGATGGTAAATATGGATAAATTTTGGATGATATATTTGATTAGGAAATGGAAAGGTAGATGATAATGTAATGTATAATGGTTGGTAAACAAATAAAGATCAAGATTTTTAGGCACATATAATGTTGTTGATTCTAGATTCGACATAACTTTGGATGTAGTGAGGATAATTTTTTTTGAATATTATCTTGATATGACCACCAAATTATTCTATTTTTTGGTCTTGAGAGTAGATACCATATGATTAGGCTATAGATTGGAAGATATATTGATTTTTTCTTTGATTTTATCTTCATCAAGTAGTGAAAAACTTTTGTGCTTAACACCTAGAAGAGGTTATCACTAATGAAGTTGTCTTGATTTTCCCATAGTGCCTCTAAGAAGGTTTCCCTAAGGAATGTTGACTTTTGATTTTGATTCTCTTTTAGCACCTCCAAAAAAATTTCACTTGAAGATGCTAAATTTGAACTTTGATTTTCCCCTAACACCTCTAAAAAGGTTTCACTAGGGGATTGTTCTTCTTCTACATGAATTTGGTCTTAGCCTCCATATTTTTGTTCAATTGATATGTCACCATGGATGAAATTCAACAAGGTATGATTGTGTCAGTCCTAATTAACACTTGTGGGAGATAGAATGTTAATAAAAACACTATGTTTATTGGTGGTAGTGGCATATGGAATGGTAATGGAATGGGGAGAGGTAACACAATCCTCATTGAATATATTATAACTTGTGTTAAAACTAAATTAATCATCCTAAAAAACCATAGAGTGATCATAAATGTATTCAAAATGATCTATGAATCATGTGTAATCAATATTATAACAACCATAAACATATTATGATTCTAAATTTGATTCTTCATCTATTGTGGATGTTTTTATAATGATTTCTTATTTAATGTTGGGTTTTGGACAAGTAATGGCCTATGATGGAATAATGGGCTCCATAAATACTAATTTGTCAAAGTGAGACTCATAAATAGTGGTAATAAGGTCTAGACACAACTCCTTAGAGACTAGATTGTTAATGGGTGGCTCTTGAAAATAGTCATATGGTCAAGGTAATGATTTACCCACATGAAGTTATAATCATTAACAAGTGACCTAACAAATACCAGTTTATCAGAGTGAGACTCCTCAACAAGAAGTATATGATTGGTAAGTGATTCATCATAAGTTGAATTATAAAAAATGATTTGTTAAACAAAAACACCTTGGCTTGCTTGGTTCTCTTGGCCTTAGTTTTTGATTGGTTGTAAACTACTAGTTTTGAATACAACTTAGTCTTCAATTGATTTGCTTAGTTGGAGAGGTATTTATTGGCATAGTTGGGGTTGGATAATTGACTAGGGTTGTTGAAAGTGGAGAATGGATAGAAATAGTTGATAATAACTAGTGTTTAGATAATGAGAGGGCATTTTGGATCTTGGTTGCTTACACAAGCCAAAGGATGAGGTCTTGTAATGGTAATGATAGGGCATCATGAATCTTGGCTTCTTGGAAAAGCCAAAGGATGAGGTCCTATAATAATGAAAGGGAATTGTGGAGCTTGGTTTCTCCAAAAATATGAGGTCCTAGAATGGTAATGATAGGGCATCATGTAGCTTAGTTTCTTACACAAGCCAAAAGACTAGGTCCTAGAGTAATGAAAGGGTGTTGTGGAGGTTGGTTGCTCACACAAGCCAAAGGATGATGTCTTGGGATGGAAATGATACAACATTTTGGAACTTGGTTGCTTATAAAAGCCAAAATATGAAGTACTGGTATATAAATGGTAGTCCTTAGGCATTGTGGAACTTGGTATATCACATAATCTGAAAGAGGCTTAACATTAAAGGTGGGTAAATGGGTTGTCACATAAGGTAAATTATACATCAATTGGATGGAATAATGGATCACTAAATCTAAATCTTGGCTTTGTTCCCTAAATTGAGTATTGTAGGGAAGATAAGAATCCATCTCACAAGCCACTTCTTCATCGAAGAGGTAATGATTATGGTCAATTTGTGTGACGATTGTATCATAATTTGGATTGTAAGGAGGATCTTGAGGATCTTGGCTTTGTTTCCTAGATTGGGGGATGTAAGGAGGATATGGATCCATCTCATAAATAACATTATTCTAGTAGGGGTTTTAAAAAAAGTCATTTCATGCATCCATTATTTTATAACTTGGATTGCACATAACTTTACCATAAGTGTAGTGAGACATATCTACATCAATAATGAAATATTCATAAAAATGTTGAAAATTCTAAAAAATCTAAAACACAATGTGTAAAGGACAAATGGTTCAAGCTTGGTCTAACTTGGTCTAGGGGAGCTATATCTCTAAAATGGTCTATGATAAAAACATAGTATAAGAAAATCTAATGTTAAATGTCTAACATCAAATGTCTTACACATAAAATGTCAAGTGTTTGAATAAAAACTAGTATACTAAAATATAGGTACAAAGTTCTCCAAATAGGTCTAAACTAGGAAAAGTAAAGGTGTTAGGTCATTTGGCCAAATGTAACATCGAAAGCTAAGCTCAAAATAGGCATGTTCTTAGACTTTTGGCCAAACAAGGTGTCAAAAGATAGACTTAAAACAAAGGTGAGATTTTATTCTAACAAACTTGGAACACTTTGGCATAGACCCAACATATGGATTCAAACATAAACTTGGTCAATTTTCATAAGGTAAAAGGCAAAAGGTATAGGGAGAGAGACTATTTTTTCCCAAACAAAAGGAAAAAACAATGATGAAAACTAAGATCTTTAAAAAAAACAAATTAGACAAAATGGAATGGCATAAGAACACTAGGCAAAGATCCAAGAAATAGTTTTCAAAATAAGATAATGTATTAACCTAAATTGCACAACCTAAAATATAAAGATTAGTGTCTAAGCCCCAATTAAGTAAGGCATAAACATAAATAAAACAATGTTTGAATTTGAACTTGGAAAAGTTTATTAAAAAACTCAAGCTAGAAAATTAGTCATCTTCAAACAAACAACAAGGTAAGCATAATAGAATGGCATAACAATACAAGGCAAAGGTTCATGGCATTGGTTTCATAAAATGGCATTTTGAAATGAGGTAAATAAGTCTCAAAATAATTTGATAAGTGTAATGACATTATCCTTCTCTAAAGATATGACAATGGTTTGTTTTGAAGACTTAAAGACATAAAATCTTGAGATGATTTGGGTAGTGTAAGGTTACCCTTTTCAATCAAGACATAAACAATAACAAGTTTGACAAACAATTTAAGGCAAAGTGTGTGACAAAATAACTAGCATAATGCCCTCTTAAACAAAGAATTGACATATAAATAAACTAATTTTGACTTGGTTTAAAATAAATAAAGTCTTAGAATCAAAAATACCAAACAATAAAAGGATGAAATAACATAACATCTAAATGCAACTTCCTAGATCTTATAACTAACAATGTATGGTGAAGTGGGGTTTACTAAAAATATAATTTTTGATCATCTTGATGGATCCCAAATGTGGATAGCAAACAAGAATAATAACATAAATTTATTTCATACCAATAAACTTACTATGCAAAGGTCTATTATTCATTTGCATAGTGATTCTATCCATGGACTGCTTAGTGGAATCCCCTAGATGACAAGACCTAACTCAGGCCTTTGTTATGAAATGAGAGATTAGTCACTCAACCCCTTAGCTCTCATATTATGTGTACCCTAATTTTTATACCGAATCATGGAGTATGGTTGAAACACTACCAGGAGATGAAGTCCTAGGTTAATGTTTCCTTAAAGAACTCATGAAGAGGTAATGACCTCCATTTCACAAGCCAAATTATATGAAATAAAAGACAAGAGGAAATAATTTAAGCTTGTTTTTAGATCACGTAAACCATGTGGGTTTTTGGGAGAGCCTAGACAACTTTATTTCCATGCCTTGGACTAGGCACAAATACAATGAAAAGGCACTTTTAGTCACCCAAGTTCTATGTAGGGGATGGGGGGAGAACATACACACATGATTCTTTTTCTAAAAATAAACAAACAAGTCCAAACAAACATGGAATAAAATTATCATTTTAAAAGCATGAACTAAGTGATTTAAAATTCATTTTAAAGACAAAAAAATGATTTTTTTGTGAATTTTCATGGCCCCCTTGGCATAATTATAAAACTTGCAACAAATTTCATAAAACAACTTCGACACAAATCACCTAGGTTCATTTTAAGCACTAAACCAAAATGTGCAAGATTTATCCTAGTTCATTTTAAACACCAAAATGAAGTGTTAAAACCATTTAAAATTTAAAATTTGTTCTTAGATAATACCTTGACCTTACAATGGTTAAATATTCTGCTTATGCTTAGAAATTTTGAAGGTGAGAAAATAAACATTAAAAACATAGCTCTCAGGTTTAGCTTTTAAAAACACTATGACCATCATCAATGAGGATTGACTTATGTCAGTTATAGGGTGATTGATATCAGTCAATCTCATAGAGAATTGATGATGGTTGTATAGAAGTGATACCATTTTATTAAGATTGATGTCGATCACTTGTGAAACCAAAGCCAAAACCAACATGAAACAAAAATGTTAGTTAGACAATGGTTAGCTAAAAACTCAACAAAACTTGCAACATAGTGTTTAGGTAGAGAATATAAAAGCTAATGAAACCAAGAAACAATTATTAGAGATACAAAAAAGATTCAAAATGCAAGTTTTGTTAACCATTTTTCCCCTATAATCTAACTGATGCCAGTAACACATAACTGAGCTTGGTTAGGTAGAACTAATGATAGTTTGGTAGAACCAATGTTGGTTATGCCTATCTAATGTAGGTATCTATGTAGATATGAGTTAATTACAAAAAATAAAAAATAAAAGCAAAAAAAAAAAAAAAAAACTCCAATTTTTAAGGAATTCAATCATTCATTCAAAAATTTATGAGTTTCATCTTGGTCTCCTTAGTATGTGGGGTGCTCATGGTCCCACTAGGTGTGCCATTTGTTATCAAGGAATCCAATAAGGGTGGTTAGATAATGTGTTATAATAAGTAAGAAAACATGAATAAAAACACACTAACATACATAACATATACTAGCCTATATCATAGGGGGAGCTTAGTGAACAAACAATAAATGATAAATCTCAACTAAAATGCAAAGAAATTATAAAATCCTTACCTTGTTTTAATGTTTCAAATGATGTGTTCATTTGGATTTCTTGGCTTGTGCTCAATAAATATTTGGAAAATTAAGTTGTGTGTCTCCTTCTCTCCTTGGTACCATTTTTGTCTTATTATTTATTTATGTATCTTGATGGCTTGGCTTGGGATTTTGGCATTATAACACTATGGCTTTGAAACATGCACCAAATCCTGCATTATAACTTTACTATGTTCCAAGCTCTCTAAATGAAGAGGTCTAGGCTTGTATTTATAGTTTTAGAAAATAACCCCAACCCAATGTGAGTTATAGTGTATTTTAAGCTTGGAATGGGTTCAAACATAAACTTTATGAGTTAATTAATCCCAGTAGAGTTCAAAGGTGTCAATGGTCATAATTATCATTGAATAAGCATGTTGAGATATTTTTGGATATTTGACAACTCACAAAAAGGTAACTATGAATTCCTAGGATATTTTTTGATATTTGAAATTCTTTTTTGATAATTCATTAATTTATCATGGATGATTTAATTAGGCATTTAATTAGTTTTATCATTTTAATTAATTTTGTTTAGGCATTTTATCATTTTACAAGATTTGAATTAATTGTATGTGTGCATTTTCCCCATTTAATTGGTCTTTAAGGTAAAATTGCATGTTATGGAGCCAAATTTGAGACATTTAGTGATTATTAGATTTGGTTTTCAAAAAGGTTGGTAAGAATCAGTCTAAAGTCTAGAATGAGGTCATTGGTGGCCAATTTTAGGTGTCTACCAAATGAAGGTGTATATTGTGTTTAATAAGACTTTGATTTTTTAGGGTTATTAGACATCTTTATAATATTTCATCTAATAGGAAAAACATAAATGGGGAAATATCTCCCCTATCATAAACTTCTCAATCCTTAAAAAAATTACTTTGGGATATCCTTAATAAATATTGATTTTTAATACTATATAAATAATTCCTTAATCAATCACACAATCCCTCATAAAATTTCAATTTATGTGTAAATTTATTTATGAAGCATCAATACAATTATTCATATACCTTGATAATTTATAATGTTATAATTATTATTTTTATTTGATTGATAGAGTGCATTAATTCACATGTTATTATAGTTCCTTGCTTGAACCCATTTGTTCTTGAGAAATAATGATTGGAAGAACACATAAGAAAATAGCCATAACCAAGGACTCTCCTGTGGATATAGTCAAAATTGCAAAAGTGTTTTTTATTTGAATGATTAAAATTGAGTTTATTGATCAAAAAAATATAATTTAACTTTGAAATAATAAAAAATTAGAAATTAGGATTTATAAATCATAATATCCAGTTGTCACAATCTCATCAATTTAAATTTAATTATAAAATAGGGATTCATAAGTGAAATAAGTTTATATGTTTCTATCCTCAAATTTTCCTCATCCATGTTGGAAAAATATTCCACTTCTCTCTTCACCACATTTTGAAATATACACCTAATTTTAAAATTATTATAACATGCATGGCTAATGGTCTAGTTTTAGACAATATAATATGATACTTAGGTTATGATGATTAAATACATGTTAATATAATGGAAACTAAAAATATATATTTTATATCTAAATTAAATGATATTAGTATAATAAAATTTAATGTAAAATTATATCTAGATTAGTTACTTGTATGGTGGTGATAAAATACACTTTCATGAAGTGGTTCATTGATGAAAGTATCACCTAAATAACTTGGGTTATCATTCCACATGAAAACACAAAATATATGTGAAATTATGGTTCATATATACATATATATATACATATATATATATATATATATATATATATATATATATATATATATATATATATATATATATATATATGTATGTATGTATGTATGTATGTATGTATGTATGTGTGTGTGTATATATATATATATGTATATATATGTATATGTATATATGTATATATATATATGTATATGTATATATATGTGTATATATATATGTGTGTATATATATATGTATCTATATATATATGTGTATATATATATATATATGTATATATATATATGTATATATATATGTATGTATATATATATGTATATATATATATGTATATATATATATATGTATATATATATATATATGTATACATATATATATCCATACATATATATATACATATACATACATATACATATATATATATATATACATATACATATATATATATATGTATATGTATATGTATGTATATATGTGTGTGTGTGTTGTAGACACCTAAAAAGTGTCTAACCCTTGGTCTTCCTCTCTCCCCTTAGTCCCTTGCCACTTCGACTATCCCTAACCTACCTAAGTCTTATTAATTGAAAATAATCACCTATTTTTAATTAAATAAGACCCCTTTTTCCCTCTCCTTGCCACCTCGCCACCCTAGGATACCCTCCTTGGATCCCCTTCATTCCCCACATGGCCATTTAATGCCTTAGACTCCCATTCCAACCTCTTCTCTCACCCATTTAACCCCCCCGTCGACCGTTTCATCGTGGCATTCATTCGACCCGGCCGTTGGGAAACGGATGAAAGGCTATTTTTAGCCTTTCTCTGGCCTTTCAGCCGCCGACGTCGGTCATCCTTCGACCGACGGCGGCGATATTACCGGCGTCAGTGCCCTTCATAATGGTTTCTTCACCATTTTCTCTGTCTGCTGGTTCCGCTTGGCTTTTCTCCACTTCTCTGCATCTCCCTTTCTCGCATCCTGACTCTTGAATCTTTGGCACCAAACCCTTGTATCAGCAATCTCTCTACCAATCAATCTGACTCTCTCTCCCTCAGGTACACAGCAATCTTCTGCAGGTGAACTACAGGTAATCTTCATCAGCAACAGGGCTTCAACAAGCGGCAACAACACCTTCTTCAGCAGGGCACAGGTATGTTCTCTATTTATATTCTTTATGCCTTCTAGTTATTATGTTTTAAGCTATATTCAGCTCTTCTACCCCCTCAGACCTGACTGTCACCCAGACCCGGATTCCTATCTCCCAGATTGGCTTCCTCTATCTCCCTGTCCCTCTCCGTCCTTCTGACTAAAACCCATCCTCAAACCAGGCCCGGAGCAGACTCAGACCTTCATCCACAAACCCGTCCACTGACCATCTTTAAACAGAGCACAAATCAAGCCCCGGACCATCCACAGACCAGACCCTGCCATTGCCCCGACCGACGCTGGTCATTACCCTGACCGACGTCGGCAGACTGACCGACATCGGCAGACCCGACAACCGACGCCAGTAGGACCACCGACGCTGGCGACTGCAACCAGGCCGACAGCTTCTTCCAGGTAAGCTTTTGCTTCCTTTTCTCTTTCAGTTTGCTATCATTTCAGTTTATTTTAGCATTCTGTCTTTTTATCAGTCACTTATCTTTTATCAAAAAAGTGGGTTGACCTCCCTCAAGGAAGTTCTCATACTTCTGGGAACAAGCTCTTGCTTGGCAACCCACCGCCTATCTACCTAACATCCTTTTGTCCAAGTTTTCTTCTTTTGCAGGTGTCATTCCTCCACAGCCAAAGAGGAGTGCTCACAAACGTCTGGATTTACAGTGCGCAATCTTTAGTCCAGGTACTTCCAAGCCTTGTCCATTACTTTCTTTCTAGTTTCTTTCTTTTTAGTCTGAAAAGCGAACTTTGAGGTAGAAACATCTCTGGCACGCCCGGTGGGACCCTAGGTTCCTCCTGGGTTCCTTTTTCTTTTTCATTCATTTAAGTGCATTTAGGCTCCTTCTCTCTTGTCTCTTTCTTCTTCTTCTCAATGACACTATAAGCGGGACTAAAATGAACCTTTCTTCCTTACATTCTAGACTAGTCTATCATACTCTTGTCCCTTTCTCCATCTTGTCTTCATAACAACATGACATTTCGACTTGGGCATTAAAACATATTGCACTTTCATCTCTGCTTGTGCTTGCATTAGTCCACATCTAGTAACTTAGGCGCATATTGAATGAACCGTAGACACTTGATGTTACACTGCCGAAGCACATGCACTAAAACACACATAAAACATACCTGAGACAAGGCCCGACTGGGATTTCATCCCCTAGCGGATACCTTACCCGTCCCGGTGACCCTACTTGGATTTCATCACCAAGGGGGAAGCCCACTCCGTTCTCTGGCGGAGGATAAACTCTAGGCGAGGTATATCTTGGCTAAGCGAGACCAGCTAACCACTGGAATTGTGAAGTGAGGGGAGCTTGCTCCTTAGCACCAGGCCACGTACCAGACCCTAACACAGATTTTTGAGCACCTAAAACAACACCTGAAACCATCTTTAGACTGCCTTCTTCTAGGACCCATTTTTCAGCCAATCTCCCCAAACATTCATCTAAGGCATAAGCCACAAGTTTCTAAGGTTAATTCCTAGGATTTATCGCTTAGGCTTGTCTGTCTTTCTCTGTTTTCCTCTTCTCATCTGTTTGTTTGAGTGTGTGAGGACGCTTTCTTCTTTGTTTTTCCAAGAACCTTTTGGCTCTCTGGAAAACACAGTGACCGACATCGGTTCTTCCACCGACGTCGGCCTTCCCCTGTCACCGGCATCGGTTCTGATACCGACGTCGGCTTCATCTGTTACCGGCATCGGTTATCTGACCGACGCCGGCCTCATTTCCTACCGACATCATTTTTTTAACCGACGTCGGTCTCTGTCACTGTCCTTTTTCTTCAAAATGAGCAGCCTGAAACCTGTCTTTTCTCTGTCAAAAACTCCATTCTGGTTTTCTGAGACTGCAAAAACACAGTTTCTGGAACCAGGACTCTCTCCTTAACCACTTTAGCCAACAGCCACTTTCGTCTATCCTGTCTCTAACCAGTCCTATCATGGAGTTCCACTCGGAGACTGAAAGAACTCCTACAGGACCGACCCCGACCCCGACTCAAATTCCCATCATCCCTGAAGGGGACCAAAATTTCGAGAGATTCTTGGACCTCAATACCGCAGCCCTCCAAAACTATCTCGCGAGAAACCCAACGCGAGACCTTTCGGGTGACGTGGTGACGACATCCACACCATTCGCCACCCAACCCTTTATGACTAAGCCTTTCACCTCGACTATTAACCCAATCATGGCCAATACGCAAAGTGTGGCCTCCCCGTCTATTTTTAGACCGACCTCCATCGGGGTTCCATTACCCCCTCAACTACCTGCAATTCAACCAAGTTCTACATCATATCAGAACTTGATTACCTCGACCCCTCACACTCTTGTGCCCACAAATGTAGGAGTGCCAACCTATCTTTCTACCAGTGCCGCCATTCAACCACCTTTGGCGGTGCCCAATCAACTTATACCTTTGACCTTTGTAACGCAGCCACCTCTAGCCTTCACTTCCGCCCCTGCGACTAGTCATCTGTACATTGTACAACCGACTATGTCGCACGCCTCCTCTAACCTCTTCCAAGCGCCTTATAACCTAGGGGGCGCTCAACCCGCCAATCCGTCAGCAGATCTTATCAAGATGCTGATGGATAAGATGTCCCGTCTCGAAGCCTCTATTTCCGGTTCAAGCAATACTTTGTCATATGAACAAATTTGCAATGAGCCCATCCATCCTTCCGTCCCTATTCGACCATATCCTAACCATTGGGAGCTTCATAAATTCACTCACTTTCAGAGTAAGGAAGACCCACAACAACATCTATGGGCATTTAGACATGCCTGTTATCTTATCGCCCATGACGATGCGTTACTTCTACGCACGTTCCCTATGTCCCTTTCTGGCCCTGCCCTTGACTGGTATAGTTCTCTTGCCAGACACTCTATCTTTTCATTCGTCCAACTCGTCCAACTATTTCTTGACCATTTCTCAATCAACATCACCAAACAAGTCTCAATCACAGACCTTTACTCCATCAAGCAATTTGACGACGAACCAATTATCGATTTTGTCGCTTGTTGGAGAGGCCTTATCAACCAGCTCCCCTTCTCTTTACCTCAACCCGAGCTCATCGAGCTCTTTTGTCGAGCATGTGCCAGACACATCTCTTCTACCTTGCGGATTTAGACATTTCGCACTTTTGACGAAGCTTTCATCATGGCTCGAAAGCTCGAACTCTGTACCCTTGAAGAAGATAAGGTCAAATTGCGTAATACCAACGCAAAATCTACTGACCATTCTTCTTCCAAACCTTCTTCTTCTGCCAACTCCAAGTCTACAGGAGTGGCCAACACTGTGGTCGTTAGATCACCATCCTCAACAACAACAAATTACTCTCAACCTTCGTCATCTTCCAGCATCACCAAACAATTCCAACAATGGTACATTCAGCGTTCTTACACTCCACTTGGAGAACCATACGCTTCCGTTTTGGAAAAACTTCTCAAGCAGGGAGTCCTCAATCTCTCTCCAATCCGACCACCTCAATTTGACCCCTCTAAAGCCCTCCCTACATGGTATAGGGAGGCCGACTTCTATCCCTTTCATCGCGTCCAAGGCCATGACATCGACAACTGCCGAACTTTCAAAAACATTGTCCAAGACATGATCGACAAGGGGGATCTTATTTTAGATAACCCGAATGCCCCGCCTAATCAACATATTGACATCTTCAAACAACCATTTCCGAATCATCCACCTACTCAAAACAACGTCCAGACTTCGACTAATGACCCTCAAGACCATGACATTCACACGATTAGCACTATCTTGCCTCTTGTCCTTGACCAACCTCTTCCATTAAAGGATGAGGAACCTCCTTCTCCTACTAGTCCTCCATCTACCTCTCTTGTATTGGAGGACGCTTTGACCACATCAACACCATTAAGCCCACCTTCATCCGAAGACCATACCTTGCCTACTCCTCGAGCACAAGCGGAAGGCATAATCATCCATGCCCTCTGCCCACTTGAGGAGCCAGACTCTCTTATTTCTTCTCCACCAAGAGAAGAACCAGTCTCTCCACCCGTTTCAATTGAGGAAGACCCAGTCGCGGTTTCCTCTTGTCCTTTGCCTGAGATTGTTACATCTCACTCACTTTCATCCACATCCAAACCCAAGCCCACATCTAACCTCGCCTCGCACAACGGTGGCTCTCGACCCAAACACACAAAAGCTACTAGACCACATCAGAGGACTCCTCCCCCACCATCATCATTACCTTCAATCTTGGGCCCGCATCCGTCCACTTTAATAGGAGTGCTTCCCACTCCCATCCTTCACAACAGCACATCGCCTCCATTACTTCCTCATCCCATCAGACATACATCTCATCCGAGCTCTCGATCTATACCTCTTTCACCTCTCAAACCAACGTCGCCAATCCTCACTGCAATAAAGCATCCAGACCCGTTAGCAGGTTCATATGTCTTGCTCTTACGGCACTTATTGCAGTCGTCTCGTATCGATCTCCCGCCTCTTAGACCATATCAATCTCTCGGACCTAAACCACCCTGGTTCGACGACACTCGCATTTGTGCGTATCATCGCACGCTTGGGCACGACACAGAGCATTGTCATGCCCTCAAGGTCGCCATTCACCAATGTCTTGGGAATGACACCCTTCTTCTCGACCACGTTATCAACAAACCCTCAACACGACCCCACTCATCAACTCTCGGATTAAGACCATCTTGGTTCGACAACTCCACATTCTGCCATTATCATCACACTTCGGGACATGACACTGAACGTTGTTGCGCTCTTAAAGCTGTCATTCGTCAGCACCGGAGAAAGGATTCCCTTCTCATCAAGGGTCCTCTTGACCACCTTTTCGACAAAACATCAACCTCGACTCATGCCTCTCCAACCTCATCACCTAAATCGGGATCTCCACGCCAGACTGTGGTCCCTTTGTCGCCTTTGACCCCCTTATTCAACATTAACACTGTTCATCTGACCACTAAACCTCAACCGACCTCAACCAATCTTTCAAACATTCTCCCTACCCGCTGGGGGAATTCATCCTTTATTCAAACCTCGACCAACTGTTCAACCCAGTCTCTACCACATATCAATCACTCATTTTATCTTAAAACCCGACCAAGTATCCACTGACCCAACCCCTGACCAATTATTCGACCAGTCTCAACCAAACTTCAACCAAATATCAATCACCCTGACCTCTCGATCAAACATTCAACCAAATCTCGACCAAGTCTCAACCAACCCTCGACCATGACATCGACCAAACCTTTGACCAAACCTTCAACAAACTTTGACCAAACATTTTACCACACTTCAACCAACTCTCGACCAATCAACAGTCAAATATCATTCAACCAATCCTTTTTATCTAAAAACATTCAACCTTTCTCAACCAACCAACGATAATGTCAACCAACTTCACATCTATCAATCAACATCTGACCAAACTGGAAAGAGCCAAATGGGGCAAGTCCACTCCTAATTGACTCAGACCTTCACGCACTAGCATGGCCCAGGGTCTTATCAGACCTTGAGCCCCCCTTTCTGTCTTGCGTCTTCGACCTTTCTTCTGTTAGTCGAGTACTCGTCTACTTGACACGTAACTTGAGCTCGTCCCTTGAGCAATCCTCGTCCTCTTAATTCTCATCCCTTTCAACCCTATTCCCCTTTAACAAGTCCTCTACAACCCTTTTAGGATGCAGTGATGCTTTGTCCTAATAAAAAGGGGTGTCCTTGAGCTTCTACAGTCTTGTCCATGACTCTCATTCCTATCAATAAATCCAAATCAAGATGTCAAAACATATCCATGGTCACTAAATCAAGTCAAGTCAAATCAAAAAGATAGACTGCTCCCTCGAAGGACAGCTGTACTATCATTGTTGTATTACTAGACTGATCCCTTGAAGGATAGCTAGGCCAACTTATCAAACATTATTAAGCAAAAATATAGACCACTCCCTCGAAGGATGGCTATGACTACTCTAGCAATAAACAACACTTTTCTTAGAAGCTTCCCACATCGATCAGCTTCGCAACATGACCATTACATCAAGTGACATCTCTATGCAGGCTTCCCGCATCGATCAGTCTGCGCAAAAAAAAAAAAAAAAAAAAAAAAAAAAAAAAAAAAAAAAAAAAAAAAAAAACCGAGTCACGGACATTGGCTTGTAGTTGCTCAGGGTCTCCTACAAAAGGGGCAAGGTTATTCCTGCTCTTAAACTGGGTTACCCTATCCTCCTCCTATCACCGGCTCAAGGGACTTCGAGCTCACTTTAATGTCAAAGTGATTCGATTACCGTTCTAACTCAACACTAGTTAACGACGCAATGCATGAACGGGGCTTTTATTCTAATAACCCCTATCTATGCTTCCTTTCTGGTCCTTGTCAATGAAAGAGCAATTTGCCTTTCACCTTTTCTCTACACTTTGGTCACGCTTTGGCCACGTCAATTGTCGACTCATCCTTAAACCCAGCCAACTTCAACATTTTTTTCAACCCAGCCCCGACATTTTCAACATGACATCAGGCATCATCCTTGTCCTTTTCGCATAGTTTCTATGGACACCAATACACATGGAAACTACCGACTAGACCCAATTTATGTTAAGCATAAACCAATACTTGCTGAAGCATAAATAGACCTTCTATTCATTTCTAGCGTACATCCATCACGACTATGGAAACTTACTAGGAATGAAAGACTCTCGACCACTTCTACAGAAGACACCATCTGTAGTATCCTTTTATCCTCATCTTTTTATCCTCATCATTTCGACGCTTGACCACATCCAATCATCAACCATTTTGACCCTCGCAGTCTGAACTACATTGGTCTGAGGCCCTATGACCAGGGCTATGTAGGCAGCACTTAGATAACACATCTTCTGAGGTTAGCTCGACCACCCCCGTTTGTTCATCTTTATGATGGACAAACCTTCTCTTCTTTGACTCTTATCACACCCAACTTCGTCAACTTTGACCAAGACCAATCATTTCCTTTGACCAAGACCAATCATAGACCTTTGACCAAGACTAATCATAGACCTTTGACCAAGACCAATCATTTCCTTTGATCAAGACTAATCATTTCCTTTGACCAAGACCAATCATCGACTTTGACCAAGACCTATCAATCCCTCCGACCCTCCCTCCCTTTTAGGGAGAACTACATCGGCCTGAGGCCCTATCACCAGGGCTATGTAGGCAGCACTCAATTGACATGGGGTCTTCTGGGGTTAGCTCGGCCGCATCCTTTCGTCTATCCATCCTTTTGACCAATGACCATTGGCGATCATGCCTATCTCCTTCGACCTCGACCACTTCCAAGCCAATGTTGCCTTGGTTGTTTTTGCGTGTATGCTATTCCACGGCTGGTTAGCAGAATTGTCCGCAGACCTTTTTTGACCCTTCACAAGTATAGGATCGCGAGCCAGTTGATCCCTACTACTTGTGACTTTTTCGTGTTTCTGGGAGCACTTCCTGAGCCCTGGATACCTGGGACACGATGACCATTTGGAGCTTCAGCTTAGATTGAGTGACCCGATCAGCAGACGACTAAATGCTGGGGCCCGGTTACTTCAATTTTGGCACTCCTTGACCCTTGACCATGCGACAATTTGACCCGACCATCCCGTGACGTGGTATACGCGCAATCACGACTTTTGCAGCGTTTTCACTCACCTCTCTTTTTCTCATTCACCTTTTGTCAAATCAGCACCCGACATCAGGTTCCTTCCTTCGACTCCTGCTTTGAGGGGGAATACCTCATCCATACTTCGGGGCAATCCACATCATCCTTCAACTGGGGCAACCACTCCCTGTTTTTGTCTTGCAGTTCATCCAAGAACAACCAACAAGACAAAAAGGGGCAAATGTAGACACCTAAAAAGTGTCTAACCCTTGGTCTTCCTCTCTCCCCTTGGTCCCTTGCCACTTCGACTATCCCTAACCTACCTAAGTCTTATTAATTGAAAATAATCACCTATTTTTAATTAAATAAGACCCCTTTTTCCCTCTCCTTGCCACCTCGCCACCCTAGGATACCCTCCTTGGATCCCCTTCATTCCCCACATGGCCATTTAATGCCTTAGACTCCCATTCCAACCTCTTCTCTCGCCCATTTAACCCCCCCGTCGACCGTTTCATCGTGGCATTCATTCGACCCGGACGTTGGGAAACGGATGAAAGGCTATTTTTAGCCTTTCTCCGGCCTTTCAGCCGCTGACGTCGGTCATCCTTCGGCCGACGTCGGCGATATTACCGGTGTCGGGGCCCTTCATAACGGTTTCTTCACCGTTTTCTCTGTCTGCTGGTTCCGCTTGGCTTTTCTCCACTTCTCTGCGTCTCCCTTTCTCGCATCCTGACTCTTGAATCTTTGGCACCAAACCCTTGTATCAGCAATCTCTCTACCAATCAATCTGACTCTCTCTCCCTCAGGTACACAGCAATCTTCTGCAGGTGAACTACAGGTAATCTTCATCAGCAACAGGGCTTCAACAAGCGGCAACAACACCTTCTTCAGCAGGGCACAGGTATGTTCTCTGTTTATATTCTTTATGCCTTCTAGTTATTATGTTTTAAGCTATATTCAGCTCTTCTACCCCCTCAGACCTGACTGTCACCCAGACCCGGATTCCTATCTCCCAGATTGGCTTCCTCTATCTCCCTGTCCCTCTCCGTCCTTCTGACTAAAACCCATCCTCAAACCAGGCCCAGAGCAGACTCAGACCTTCGTCCACAAACCCGTCCACTGACCATCTTTAAACAGAGCACAAATCAAGCCCCAGACCATCCACAGACTAGACCCTGCCATTGCCCCGACCGACGCCGGTCATTACCCCGACCGACGTCGGCAGACTGACCGACATCGGCAGACCCGACAACCGACGCCGGTAGGACCACCAATGCTGGTGACTGCAACCAGGCCGACAGCTTCTTCCAGGTAAGCTTTTGCTTCCTTTTCTCTTTCAGTTTGCTATCATTTCAGTTTATTTTAGCATTCTGTCTTTTTATCAGTCACTTATCTTTTATCAAAACAGTGGGTTGACCTCCCTCAAGGAAGTTCTCATACTTCTGGGAACAAGCTCTTGCTTGGCAACCCACCGCCTATCTACCTAACATCCTTTTGTCCAAGTTTTCTTCTTTTGCAGGTGTCATTCCTCCACAGCCAAAGAGGAGTGCTCACAAACGTCTGGATTTATGGTGCGCAATCTTTAGTCCAGGTACTTCCAAGCCTTGTCCATTACTTTCTTTCTAGTTTCTTTCTTTTTAGTCTGAAAAATGAACTTTGAGGTAGAAACATGTGTATATATATATGTATGTATGTATATATATACATACATATATATATATATATATATACATATATACATATATATATATATATATATACATACATACATATACATATACATACATATATATACATATATACATACATACATACATACATATGCACGCACGCACACACACACACACACACACACACACACACAGACACACACACGCACACACACACACAGATATATATTGTTATAGACATAATTATAGTTATGTATTTTGATTTCATTCTTATTTATATCACATTTTTAAATTTTATTATTTCACAATTATTGAATCCTTAATCAAAAATCTTAATTATCAAATTGCTTAAGGTCTTGGTAAATTTTATGAAAGTTTACTTATTTTAAAAAAATATTTATTCCATTTTTTATTTGTCATTAGTGAATTAAATAACTATACACAATTTCCTTTCAATCAATTAGGTGTTCACTAATCATCTAATATAGAAAATATCATAATAATGCATGACTTGAAAATTGTAACACATATTTGTAGACACATGATTTTGCTCTAAGGACAGTTTTAGTTATTAAAATTCATGTTTATAGGGTACTTTTGTGTTTTTGATTATAGGTTCATACTAGGGTCTTATTGGAACATATTTCCTATGTTTTAGACCTATTCTGATTTGATTTTCCCTCTCCCATTTATTTACCATCTTTCTTTTTCATCTCTACATATGTTATGTCGCTTTAGGCTTACTACCAAGAATAATACATTGTAAGATTATGGGTCAATAGGATTTTATGTTATATTATTTTTGTTGAATCCTTATGAGCTTTGATCTGGGTACCCCATGCCTTGTGTTCCATTATTTTCAACCTTTCTTGATCATTGTTTGTTGTCTCATGCAATAATTTTGTCACGGTTTGAATTTAATAAATATAAAAATAAACATGTGTGTTAATGCATATAGGACATGAAATTATAATGTGTGAGATAAAAATATAAATCAATAGTCAATAATTTATTGAAACATAATTTCAATGTTTAGATTAGAATTTGAAAAAATATTTTAATCCTTATATTTTTTCACTTATTCATGCTATCACAAAAAGGCATACATGATTAGGGATTACATCCACAAATTTATTATTGAGTTATATTTAATACAATTATATTTATATGGAAACAACATAGATGGACACCAAATGAGGGTAAGAAGATAAAAATAATAAACTTAGGCCCTAATTTGATGCCTTTTCCTAGGGTTCAAAATCATGGGAGCTTCTCCTTGACACCCATTTAATTTTTATGACAAATCCATTTGGGTTGTGTATAAACCTAATATTTTTTATTTTTATCACTATATTGATGGTTTATCTTATTGAGTCTTGTTAGGAAATCAATATCCATATTTTCATGCTTTTAAGGGTGCACCATAATGGGGTGGGATCAATACATGGTATTTTTAGAGAGATGTTTACATACTATTCTATGATACCATAATTAATATCAATATGTCAACCTTAGATTATATATCTATATTAAATATCATTATAATTTCCATTCATAAATGATATTCTCCATATATCCTAATATATAATTATTATCGATATAGCTTTTTTCATACTTGGCCTTCCCTATAATGTATTGAGTCTGTCTTCTATAATTTTTACTATATCGGCCTAGATGTTACCATAATGTATAATCTAACATATTCCAGATATATTATCTTGGACAATACCATTGTCTTAGAGTACAAGGTTAGTTTTGGGTATTGTATTTGTATGTATAAGGGTCATATCACATTCATACATTCTCATTACACTTGCATTCCCTCCTCTAAATAGTATTTGGGATTGTTAGAGGTTTAGAAACTTATCTTGGAGGTATTATTTTATGGTGTCATAAAAGATCAATAGGAGAGTTATTTAGAGTTAATAAATAAGGATATATATGTATTAATATTACCATTTGATTTCTTAAACCTACATCTCTTGAAATTTTACACTTAATTTAAAGGGGGAGATTGAAGTGTTATCAGGTCCAAACAAAGGGAAACATTATATCCCTACAATATTTCCTTAATTTAATTAGAAATTAAGATATTGACTAGTTTATTTCATTATGTATTTATGTGTTTGTCCTTTATTATTCCCTTCCTTATACTAAATAATATGGTATAGACATAAGATTGTATGATTTCTATTTATCACCTTAGGTTACACAAACTCCCATTTATTTGACCATTTCACCTTAACTTATTTACAAAAAACTTACCCATCATTAAATTTTATTTAATATTTACAGTAATTTACCCATAATTTAATTTTAATTACATACTTACAATAACTTACCCATCATTAAGCCATAATGGGACCCTATGTCATAGGCTTAGGCTTTGGAGCCTATGACCAAATTTTACCTTGTAGGTCAAATTAGAACCCCTATAGCTGAAAATTTGATTTTTATATGTTTCATGGATCTAATATTTTTTTCATGGGGTATTTTATAGTCCATTTAATGTAATTTGGCCTTGGTCTTGGTCATTTTCAATATTTGTCTTTTTGAGTCATTTTAGGGGTCAAAATAGAGCATTAAATGTATTTTACAACCTCCTTGGGAAATGTGAAGTTTTAAAAATGTGATGTCACACCCAATTTGTCCTAATAAGTATTAATTAAATATTTCTAACTAAAAAGTGGTAGGTTCTTCAGAATGAGCAATTTTCTTGAAAAAAGGAGGATTTTGGCACTTGTACAACCCATAAGGGAATGTGACACATGGGAGAAGGTTGTGAAATTGATATTAAAATTACTTAGAAAAATTTAAATGATTTAAATACTCTAAAAATTCCAAATTCAAGATAAAACCATTTGGCTCTTTCTTCACCCTTCTAGACACACAAAACCATTCCAACAAGTTTGTGTTGGGTATAGATAGTTGGAGAAGTTTTAGACCAAATGCATTTGGAAGGTGAAATTAAAATTAGAGAGATAAATTTTAATAAAAAAATTTCAAATAATGGTGTAATTTTATTTATGAACCATTCTCATGAAGTTAGCCTATCTAATTTAATTGCTAAGCTATGCACCCTATAAGTTTTGCTTTGGTTTGGATGATTTCATATAACTAGATAGTGATGTTGATTATATAATATTTTGTCCTTCCTCTAATTTTATCCACACTTGGTTTATTTTTTAAAAATGTTTTTATAATCCAATTGGCTTAGGTTGTGAGTAAAGACACTTTTTGTGTAAGAGGTAGGTTTCCACCATTTTCAAGATACTCATGCTTTAGAAATGATTATATGTGGTGGAAACATGTTTATTATCATATTTAAAATGTTCTAATAATATCATCCCATTTAAATTTTATTCTATAAATCAATTTTATTGGAATTTATAGTCACAAGAATCATGTAGCCAGTTTACCCTATGACTGTCATACGCAATCAATCATAGTGAATCACATGTATGGAACCTGTATGGCATGGTCACAGAGGTGTGATGAAGGTTCCATATACTTGATGTATATTTTATCAATATGAAGTAATTAATTGAGAATTTAAGTGATAAATAGAATAATATTTTATTCATAAATAGAATACTATTATAGTCATGTATAATACTTCTACATAGTCTACCATGGGAATGTGTACCTATAGGTGCTTGAAAGGTAAAATCACATTGAAATTTAGTTTTTAAAGCTAGTTTCAAGATCATAATAATTATAAAAAACCATTTGGATAATTGTTAAATAGTCCATGTCTATCCATGAGGTCAAACTGATGCACATTATCCACATTCATCTTCACTACCTACATAGTGGAATGCCCACCTATAGGTGGCCCTAGCAGAGGTATGAGATATCATAGGGGAGTGTTGGATCATAAAAAACCTTCTTAGGAATTAATATCATGTGTTTTTGATCATGATAGACTTGTTTGAGGGTTAATTTGGCTAATATAAGTGAAAACTAGGATAAAAGGTGGAATGATTTTGCTCAAGGATCAAACCCCCAAAAGTGCAAAATAGAACACCTTGCATTTTGTTGATATCTTAAAACAAGATTTCCAAAAGATTTGAGGTATATAAGTGATCAAACCTTTAAATATACACATAGGAGAAGGATTTTTAAAGATATGAAGGGTAGATTACTAAAGGAAGATGGTTTTTAGATGGTTCAAAGTTGCATTTTTATACACTAAACTCAAGTAGTGATCACCTATAGGTTTGAGCCCAAATAGACTCTTCACCTAATGTTACAATACCAAACCATGCCTCTATAATTGAATGATTTTAGATGGTTGTCAATAAAAAATATGATCTAGGATACCATTAATAGGATTTTATATGCAATTATTTGAGTCTCATTAGCACCCACAAGGGTCCTTTCACTTGAAAACATTCACCTACAATAGACTGTTGACCTCTACATCATTCATGACAAGGTATTCAACATGGAATATATATCAATTTTGGCTAGTGGAATATTATTTCAAATTCCTTAAAGGATCCTAAGGTTATGTGAAGTCTTTTCCAAGATAAAAGACATCTTCAAGAGCCCACATAGTCAATTATAGTTGATTGTGAGGGGTAGAGAGCAAAGAAGTTAAGATTATTGACATGCATTTAACCCAAATATGGAATTAATACATCAAAAAAATTTATAAATGATCTTTTAAGATATAAATAGGTAATATTAACTATTTTCAAGTATAATCCAAGGATATACATCTACGGGTGTCCCTCCAAAATAGAGACACAGTTGAAGTTACACAGAGTCTTAACCAGGCAAAGAGTATGAGGGATATGTTAGAGGTTGGAGGGATGAATAATAATTATAAAACCCTCATAAAAATTATAATAGTATCATGAAACAATCATGATGGATATTAAACAAATAAAGGGACTCAAAGGATTCATCACACATAATCCATATGGTCAAACCCTGTACAGTCTACCTCAACAATAATTTGTCTTGGGTCTTTGAAGAATTAAAAGGTTAAATGAGATTACCAGATGTTGGAATATTACATATAACATCCTTATAACTTGGATAATCATCTAAAATAAGTAACTTGTCTAAGTAAATAGGGATATTTCCCTCTATTTTGTCTTAGACAGAGGGCACTCCCTTGATGCTTAAAATGGTAGGTTTGGAAAATGAGGTCAAAAAAGTGGTAAGGAAGATAAAATATCCTTGTAGGAAGGTGTGGAAAGTTGTAACACATATAGGAAAACATTAAGAACCTTATGTGGAAAGATTAATCCCATCTTGTAGTTCTAGACCCTCAAGATTATAGGTAGGCCTATTAGGCATGGTTAGGCCTAAAATTCAAATGAGAGAACACTTTCACTTATAGCTATTAGTGAGATTTATAACTGGTTAAGACATGTTTATAAGATGAATTTGTACATTTATAAGCTATTGGGATGTAGGGAAATCCATGAAAAGGCCTTTTTTTGGCTTTAAAACATTCCAAGCCTATAGAAAATGGAGAAAAGAGCTTGATAGGGAAACTTTGAGCACTTGCATCTCTTCTAAAAAACTTTATGGAGATACAAGACATTTATAGGTGTTGATAAGGGTCCTAAAATTTTCATTTGTGTAATTTTTTGGTAGTTCCAACATCCCATCTTCATGAACAATCCTTAAGGATAAAATGGCTTAAAACCCTCTTAAAACCTTAGTCTAAACCCGGTGAGGAAAATGAAAGAGATAATGCACCAAAATGGAATATTTTTCTTATAAAAATGATTGGATTTTGTAGAAGACTCATATAAGATCCTTAACATCAAGATGAGTTGTATGGAATGTATATAGACAAAGTATAGAATTGCTTCTCCTAATTATGTTATGCATTGTGTAGGTTATATGAAATTTTAAGAGATGAAATAAAATTTGGGACGAAGATAGATACTTAAGATAGCTCCTTAGTTATATTCAATACTTCATCGAAAATCCTAAGTGTTCCTACTAGAGCTCTCATCTTAGCTAGTCAAAATTGGCATAGTGAGCATGATAATGAGAAGGGTGAGAAATTAAAGTGGATGTATTTTTAAGGTATACTTGATGCCTATAACACTAAAAAGGGTATTAAAAAGTGTCATCCACTCAATTTTACATATTTTTATGGAAAAATTAAGATATTTTGTAATCCAAGTGTACTAAGCATGTGAAATAGGATTTTTATTTGATAACAGATGGTGATAACTCACTTTCAAAGGAATTCAAATTAACAAGACTATTAAAAATGTATGGATAGGCATGTATATAAACCTTACCTCTTATTACAATCATTATACATGTCCCTAGTCATTTTTGGGATGTTCAAATAGCCGTGAATGATGAAGGCAATTTCCTTGTGTAGAATGAGAACTCATATGCCCCATTTCAAGAGTTCCATGACTTGGGTGACACTTGTGATTCATAACTTTGCATTATAAATTTAAAATTACCTTATCATGCACATGTAACCCATTTTATAATCTTGACAAGTGTCCTAACATTTGGACTTCTATCTTCTTTTCTCTCTCTCAAGATCTATAAGAACTAGCCATTTTGACCTTTGTAATGTATGCTACACCTGAGTATGGTGAATACTTACTCATTTTCCTACCATGTATCAATAAATACTACTGATTTTACCTCTTCTATGACTATTAATTATGTGTTCACCTGAATTATTATTCTTGTTTAGTGATGACTATTATTTCCTTAGCATTATTGTCTCAACCTCTCACCTATTTGTAGTTTGAAAGATTATTCTTGTAGGTCATGTGAAGTGTCAAGGTTGAGTGAGTTAGTCTATTCAAATAGTGTCATTATAGGCATATTTTATACTCTTCTTAGACTAAGTATTCATCACAAACTCATAATGAAATACTGATGTGAGAAAATTTAGATTAGAGAAGTGTATGTTTAATTAGTCTCTTAGTCTCATATGTGACATGAATTTGGTTTGTAGTAAAAAATAAATTAGGTGTATCACCTCATTTAGGATAGTTTACTTTTACTTTAATCTCCCTTTTCCCTTGCAAGCATAGGTGTAGTAGTGATCCAAAAGTGGTACATCAAAGGAGCTAGCCCTATTTATAGATTCACATCATTATTAGGATACCCACAGCCTAAATGTGTTTCAATTATGCCACTTGGATGAGGAGATATGAGACATTTCATCAAATGGTGAAAATACAAGTGACAATAGTTTTTGGCATCCTTGATGGGACTATTACTCCAAGAAGTTAAAATATATTTGTTGTACACATCAGCCTTTGGAGGCATCTATACAAACATCAATGGTGACTCCAAGATTACATCAGTTGGTTAGGATGACCAAGTATTCCTTTTAAATATTTTTGATAATCTTTCCTTATGTTCTTACTTCCTAATGAAGTCCCATGGCTAGTTTTGGTGTTGGGTATTATTTTACACAATTTGGTGAGGTATTTCAAGCATATGTCATTCTTAATCATTCTTTGTATGATTATTATCAACCTTCTCATGATCCCTACCATATCCAATATGACCCTTATCAACCTTTTCATGAGTTGTATCAGTCCTATAACCATCCTTCTCAATATCTTGCTCCTCCTAGTCAACCTAGTTACTTCTCAAATTAGTCCATTTTAACTTTAAATCAAACTCTCTTGGGATATGAGAGGTACATGATAGATATTGAAATAGTAAGGGGACATGGTCAAGATATTACTAATAATTTAATTTATAATGTGATAGATGAATTAGATCTATTTAAAAGAGAGTGGGCACCTATTGAGAGAGCAAATTGGCAAAGGCTCATAAGTGAGATGCTTGATATGAGTAGCCTTCTTTCATACATAGAGGATAAGCTAAGAAGTGACAAGGAACAATATCATTATGTATATAATCCCTCATATCCACTTCCCCAAGATTTATATCAGTCTTACATGATTCCTAGTCATGAACCCAATTAAGCTTATCAAAGTCATCTTTTTCCCAATTAGCTGAAAGAGAGAGTTGGAAAGACAAACATGGATTTTGAAGCAAACCTTGATAGGTATATTAAGTTATCAAATATTTATATGAATTAATCCATATTATTATCAAAGGAATTGGAATATAGTCCCTCATTTCCCTCTCCCATTACATCCCCACCTCAAGAAGAGACTTCTAGATATGAAGTCCCAAGCTAGAGACAAGGTAGAGAATCCAAGCCTAAAGAGATCCCAAGTTTATTGAGAAATTCATCTACCCCTCAAATTGAATCACTACATCAATAACATACTCCTAATCCTAACATATTAAGCTGTAATAAGGTATTGTAATCATGGGGAAACAAAGGGGATAAAAGCCTACATAAAGATTGTGAAGTTAAGAAAGAGCTTGATCTTATGCAAGCCCATCCCACCATTCCTCAAGAGACCTCTTATTTTCCATATCATCCCTCTTGTAATACTCGTCCTCATGAATATTCCTATAAAATTCAATATATAATTTTCCAAGATAACCTATCCAAGAAAATTTAAGAGTTAGATTTTAGAATGAAATTGTTGAGTCAAGGTGTGATGGAAGGTTTAGAAACAAAAGAAGATCCTACGCTTAAATACACCCCATATAACATTCATCAAGAGAGTCCTCAAGATAGATCTGATTTAAATGAAGATATTTTCAAATGGAAGGAATAAAACAAAGATATTTTAGCCCAAGGTCTACCTCCCTATACTTTAGAGCTTCCAAAAGGATCCCCTACAATTCATTCTCAATCTGATTTTGAGTCCTATGTTCCACCTCCACCAACTAGTTCATCTTGTCCTAACCCCATCACCCTTTTCTTTAATGAATCTATGGTATGGGAACCTAAAGAGAAATTTTGGTTGAGAAAAATTCTTAACTTTTGCTTAAAATAAATATAGATCCTTGGCATCCTCATTGGACTAAGTCACCTAATTACAAGATACGTAGTCTTGGCATCACTAAGAAGGAAAATAAAGTTGAGGATATTTTAGCCCTTGAGATTAAAAATTAGATTATAATAATTGATATACAACTTGAGAGTCCTCAATATTTTCCAAATTCTACAAAATAAATGAGTCCTTGTGTTGAGTCTTTTTATTGTGTTGATAATGAAGAATGCCTTCCTTGTGTTAAAAAAGAAATCTTAGATGAATTCTTTTTGGATTCTAAATAAGAGGATGAAGAAGATTCTCTTGTTATTTCCCTTAATTATGATAATAAAAGAGAAGATAAGGAATTTTTGTAGTATTTTTTAATCATTTGAAATGAGTTTGAGTCTCAAAGGGTCTACAACTTCCTTATAGATGATTACAAATGATGGTAAGCAAGATGACTTTTTTCAAAATGTCATAAATGAGATAGAGAAAAGTTCACCTTATACTGTGAAGGTCAAAACAAGATTATACAATAAACTACTTTTCTTGAAACCATGCTTAAAAATAAGATGAAAGTTAATCATGAGATGAAGAGTGGGTAGTAGTATGAGGTATGTGTACAAGTTCAAAAGGAATACATGTACATTGGAGACATATTTAATGATGATCTACTTGAGAGAAAATCAAGTGAAGTGCCAAAGAATAGGTTTGATATGCCAAGCATCCAATACAAGGAGAAACATGCTTGGAACTATGACTCATCTCATAAAAAAAGAGATTCAAGAAACTTTCCTCTTGATCCTAGAAATGGAGGTATGCTTTATTGTTAGTTGTACATAGTGGTTTGCTTTTATGATTTCCCTATGTGCTTTGAGCACATGTGTGTGTGTATTGTTATTTAGTTTACTTTGTTTTATGTGTGTTCTTTGTTATATGGTTGAGGTAATAAATTGGTCTTGTCTTGATCAAATATTGTTGTCAATTGCCAAAGTCCTCTTGTTATGTTTTAGACTTTAGATGACTCTCTAATCCTAATGGACTAATAAGATTACTGATCTTTAGTATAACAGGTATAGTACCCCTATGAGTCACCAATTTGTTGACCAAATTTGACCTTGTAGGTAAAATTGGGACCCTTATAGGTAAAAAAAATATTTCTATATTTTTTAAGGGTCTAATATTTTTTTCATGGGGTATTTTATAGTCTATTTAATGTAATTGTATGCTATATTATCCTTGGTCTTGGTCATTTTCAATATTTATGTCTTTTTGAGCCATTTTGGGGGTCAAAATAGAGTATTAACTGAGATATATGTCCTCCTTGGTACATTTTAAGGTTTAAAAATCTTATTTCACACCCCATGTGTCCTAATAAGTCTTAATTAATTATTTCCAACTAAAAAGTCAAAGGTTCTTCAAAAGAAAGAGTAGTTTTCTTGAAAAAAGGAGGATTTTGGCACATGGCCCATAAGGGAGTTTGAAATGTGGTATAAGGTTTTTTATGTCTATTAATATTCATAAAAATAATTTCCATGTTTAAAATACTCTATAAGTTCCAAATTTGAGCTAAAATCATTTTGCTCCTTCTTCACCCTTCTAGACACACATAACTGGTCAACAAGTTTGTGTTTGGTCTAGACAATTGGAGAATTTTCAAAATAAACACCTTTGGGAGGTTAAAATAAATTAATATAGATTAATTTCCATAATAATTTTTCAAATAATAATGGTTTTTTCTTGATGAACCATTCTCATGAAGTTAGCCTATCTAATTTACTTGTTGATCTTGGTACCTTATAGGTTTTGCTTTGCTTTGGATGATTCTATACAATCCATCTAGTTATGTTGATTATATAATATGTTTAGTAACTCATATAATTTTATAAATTCTTTATTTATTGTTTAAAAATGTTTAGATAATTCAATTAGCTCAGGTTGGGATTGAAGACACTTTTTTATGTAATAGGCAGGTTTCCACCATTTTCAAGATCCTCATTGTTTGGTAATGATTCTATGGGGTGGAAATAATTTTATTATAATATTTAAAATTATATAATTATCTCCTCCCATTTAAATTTCATTCTCCAAATTAATTTTCATGTAAGTTGTAGTCATAAGAATAATGCAGGTAGTTTACCCTATGACTGTCATACATAGTCCGTCATGGTGAATCATGTGTATGGAACCTATATGGCATGTTGATAGAGGTGTGATAAATGTTAAAAATAATTCATATATATTTTATCAACATTAATTAATTATTTTATAATTCAAGTGATAAAGATAATATTTTTGTATTCACATGCAATACTTCTACACAGTCTACCATTGGAATGTGCACCTATAGGTGCTTGAAATGGAAAATCACATTAGAATTGAGGTTTTCAAACTAGTTTCAAGACATTAGTAATCATAAAAAAACATTTTTATAATTATTAAAGATAAAATGTCTATCCATGAAATAAAATGAATGCACATTATCCGCACTTATCTTCACTACCTACACAATGGAATGTGCACCTATAGGTGGCCCTAGTAGAGGTCTGAGGTATCATAGGGGAGACTTGGAGCATAATGAAACCTTCCTAGGAATTCATATAATATGGTGTTGATCATGATTGAATTTTATTAGGGTTAATCTAGCTAATATAATTGGATACTAGGAATTAAAGTGGAATGATAGTGTTCAGGGATAAAATCCCCAAAAGTGCAAAATAGAACACCAACAAATTATGTTGATATCATAAAACAAGGTTTCAAAAACATTAGATGCATATAAGTGATCAAAACTTGTATTTTACACATAGGATAATGATTTTTATATATATTTAGGGTATATTAATAAGGTAATATGGTGGTTAGATGGTCTAAACTTATATGTTTGTGCACTAAACTTAGGTAGTGATCACCTATAGGTTTGAGCCCCAATATACTCTTCACCTAATGTTTCAATACCAAACCATGCCTATATGATTGAATTGTTTTATATGGTTTTAAATAAAAATAATTAACTATGATAGCATCAATAGGATTTTATATGCAATTATTTGAGTCTCATTAGCACCTATAGGGGTCCTTTCACTTGAAAACAATAACCTATAGTAGACTATTGACCTCTACATCATTCATGGAAAGGTCTTAAGCATGGAATAAATATCAATTTTGGATATTTTAATATGATTTAAAATTCATTATAGTATACCAAGGTTATGTAAAGTATTTTCGAAGATAAAATATGCCTATAGGAGCCCACACAGTAAACTATAGTTGACTATGAGGGGTAGAGAATAAAGAAGTTAAGATTATTGACATGCACTTAACCCAAATATGGAATGAATAGGTCCAAACACTTAAAAAATTATCTTTTAAGATATTAAGATGTATTATCCACTACTTTAAATTCTAATCCATGCATATACATCTATAGGTGTCCCTCCAAAATAGAGACATAGTCAGAAGTTACACACAGTCTTGACAAGTAAAGAGTATGAGGGATATGTGAGAGGTAGGAGGAATGAATTGAAAGTATAATATATTAATAAAAATTATAAAAATATCATGAAACCATAAATATTTATATTAAATATATAAAGGATCTCAAAGGATGCATCACACATAGTTTATATGGTTGAACCCTGTATAATCTGCTTCAATAGGGGTCTATCTTAGCTCTTTGAAGAATTAAAAGGCTAAATAAAATTAACATAGGTTTAAATATTTCATATAACATAATTATAACTCTAATAATACTCTCAAATAAGTAATTTTTCTAATTAAATAGCAGGAGTTCCCTTTGTTTTGTTTCAAATAAAGGGCACTCCCTTTATGCATAAAATGGTAGGTTTGGAAAATGATGACAAAAGAGTGGAATATAAGATAAAAGATCCTTTTAGGAGGCTGTGGAAAGTTTTAAAACATTATGAAACTTTTTTGGAAGGAGGAATCCCATCTTGGATGTCTTTACCCTCAAATTTGCAAGTAGGCCTATTAGGCATGGTTAGGCCTAGAATTCAAATGAGAGAACATTTTCACTTCTATCTCTTTGTGAGATTTATAACTAGTTTTAACATGTCTATAGGATGAATTTATACATGTATAAGCTATTTTTATGTATGGGAAGACATGAAAATTCCAATTTTGGCTTAGAGATAGTCCAAGCCTAATGAAAATGGAGAAAAGAGCTCGGTAGGGCAAATTTTAGTGCTTGCATCTCTTATGAAGCTTTGCATGGAGATCCAAGATGTGTTGGGGTGTTGAAAAGGGTCCTAAACTTTGAATTTGTGGAATTTTTTGGTAGTTCCAACATCCCATCTTCATGAACAATCTTTAAAGACAAAATGGCTTAAAACCCTCGTAAACCCTTAGTCTAGACATGATGAGGAAAATGAAAGAGATAATACACCAAAACGTCATATTTTTCATATAAAAATTATTTTATGTTGTATAATACTCATTCGTGATCCCTACCATCAATATGAGTTATACATAATCCATATAGACAGAGTGCACAATTTATTTTCTTGATTATTTTGTGCATTGTGTATGTTTTAGGAGGTTTAAAGAGATGAATTAAACTTTTTTAATAAGATAAATACTTAATATAACTCTTAATACCATTTTAACACTTCATAAAAACTCCTAAGTGTGACTACTAGAGCTCTCATCTCAACTAGTCAAAAATAGTATAGTGAACATGATAGTGAAAAGGGTGAGAAATTCTAGTGGATGGGTTTTTAAGGTATACCTAATGAATATAAGGCCATGGAGGGTATTTAAAAATGTCATACACTCACTTATATGTATTTAAATGGAAAAAAAAATCCATTTTGGAATACAAGTGTATCAGGTGTTTAAAAGAGGAGTTTTTTTTACTATAGATGGTGATAACTCACTTTTAGAGGAATCTAGATGACCAAAGATACAACCAATACGTGGAGAGTCATGTATAAATAACTTCCATCTCATTATAATAATTATACCCATCCTTAATTAGTTTTTGGATGTTTAAATAGTGGTGAATGATGAAGGTAGTTTCCTTGTGTAGAATGAGATCTCCTACACCACATTTAAAGAGTTTCATGACTTGGGTGACACTTGTGATTTCTAAATTTGCATGATAATTTTTTAATTCCCTTATCATTAAAATTTAATCCATTTAATTAGTTTTACAAGTTTCTTGGTGACTTTTGGAATTCTCTCTTCTATTTTCTTTCTCAAGTTCTATAAGAACTAGCCATTTTGGCCTTTGTAATATATACTACACATAAGTATGGTGAATCCATACTCATTTTCATACCATGGATCAATAAATACTATTTATTTTACCAATTATATAAGTTTTCATAGTTTGTTCACTTGAATTATTATTCTTAGTGATGACTATTATTTCCTTAGCATTGTTATCTCATCCTCTCACCTATTGGTAGTTTGAAAGCTTCTTCTCATATGTCATGTGAGGTGTTTTTTGAAGCATCAAGGTTGGGTGAGTTAGTATATTAAAATAGTGAAATTATAGCCCTCTTATCTATTCCTCTTATCCTAATAACTCATCACAACCTCATAATAAAATATTGATGTGAGAAGATTTAGATTAGAGAAGTGTATGTTCAGTTAGTCTCTTGGTCTCGTTTGTGACATGCAATTGGTTGGTAGTCATAAATAAATTTGTATATCACCCCCTTTAGGATATTTTATTTTTATTTTTCTATCCCTTTTCCCTTACAAACATAGGTGTAGTAGTGATCCAAAAGTGGTACATCAAGGGAGCTAGCCCTATTTAGAGATTCAACTCATTCTTAGGCTACCCACAGACTAGAGGTGTTTCAATTATGCCACTTGGATGAAGAGAGTTAAGACATCTCCTAAAATTTTGAAAATACAAGTGAAAATATAAACATTTTTTCTTGATGTATGAGTGTATATTATCAATTGATAGGTATATGGTTAATCTATGTCTTTACCTGATCATCTAAGTATATACATGATCTATTGTTATGAAATTATTAGAGTCCTAATAGATTGAGAGAAAGAGGATAATAATAGGTTATCCTAATAAATACATAAATTCTAGTGAAATCAACATGAATATTATTCTACCTATAATTATATCATTTTCATGCTTTACCTTTTTTATTATTTTCAAAATATTCATAAATATGATATATTTTAGTATAAATATTTGATCCCAACTATACCATCCATCCTAATATAGTCTTCTTCTTTTCCATAAGTATATTGACTAGCTCAATACCATTCCTATTTATTCTACATCTATATCTACCATCCTAATATAGTTTAAAAAAAATCCAACTACATTGGTCAACCCGATACAATTTTGTGTCTCCATACAACTATATCATCTACCATGATATAGTTCAATTTTACCAATTTTCCTTAATTGATGACATCAGCCTTCTCAATACCATTTGAGTGTGTTTTCCTTATTTCATACATTAAATTTTACTATTTTTTATTCCAACATAAATATTATTTATACTCTTATATTTCAATATATAAATGTTTTTTTAATTGTAAAATTCATAGGAGCTATCATTCTCAGCAAAACAATCATCAATTTTACCTAGGTCATGATGTGAGGGGTATTCACCCAATAATCAAACCATTAGATAAAACTATATATAAAATTTAGATTTAAAATAACTCAAGATATAATGAAAACATAGAAGGTTTAATTTTGAGCCTATAGGAAGACTTTCAAGAATTTAATTTTGTAGAACATTGGTAAGTGGTTAGCTCTATGATGTTACTCTCAATATACATCAGAGATAAGATGGAGTGACTACAAGAAAATGGAATCCTTTTTAGTTAGTGGATTTCAATACTTGTTTATGATTTTTGAAAAATATTAATATATATGAGATATTGAAAATCAAACACACCTAACTTAGTTATACCTTTATTTTTTGTTCATTTTATAATATTTAAATAGTTTATTAGATTTGACTAGATTGTATTGGCTAGACTATTACAATTTAATTTATATCTATATTGGACTAATGAATGTGATACCATTATGTGATTTTTACAGTTGCTTTAGCCAAATTTATACTATTTTTATTTTTATTTCAACTACATTAACTAGCTTAATACATTTCAAATTTATTAGTTTCCTTCCAACTATATCAACCAACCTATTATAGCTCATCTTGTGATCATACTATATCCACCAACCTGATACAAATTTTTATTTTCCATTCATGTTACCTACTGTATCATCCACCTCAATGTTTTACCCTTTTATTTTTTTAGATACATAAGGTTAATTGGGTTAAAATATCATAATCAAATGGATGAATAAGACTATTCTAAATCAGGTCAATTAAATAAATTCAAATAATAAAATATACTAAATCTAGAAAATTTCCAAATTAAAATACCAATTGACATTCTTATATTTTCAACATAAATAATAGATAATAATTATCATGTTTTTCATATGTGTAAGTGGATCTAAGATGTACATGTCTAGAAATAAGTAGATTGATCCTCAGGATCCTATCATCAGATTTTATAAATATTATTTTTGTAAGCCTAGACACTACCATTGACTTATGGACATCAACATCGATGCTTCTATCCATGTCTTGATACTTATATCATGTAATAAATAGTCATAGTATCTATAAGTGACCACCTATGCCTATTGTGTTTTTCTATTTCCTTTTTATTGATATATCTAGGTTTCACACATAGTCTCTATATGATTGTATATAGCTCAAAACCCTAATTTATTCACCTAAGGTCATGTCACCTTGGAAAAAAATGGGTTATTAGGCTCATGAATTCAAGATAACCTCAAGGACCCCTTTATCAATGAGCATTGTCTACATAGCACTAATTTTAAGATGGACTCAAACATATGTAGTTATCCCCTAGGTGTGGGATTATGTGTCCACAAGGGTTAAATATTTTATATTCAAGGGAATGTAATGATCTAGTTTATAACTTAAATTTTTCTCATGGGATTCTATTTGAATTTTTTATACATGTAATATTATTACTTGTATGAATTATATATAAATAGGGAATAATAGGACAATATAACTTAGTTATAAAATTGGTTGAATGAGCTTGAATATGTACTTTATTAGTATTTACAAGAAAGATAATGAGTAGGATTTGATTTGTATTTATACAAAAACTTTTGAAAATATCTCATGGAAGGGTTAGATAGTAAAAATAGGTGACCCTTATGTTTTGAAAGATTTGAAATTTTGATGAATTTTGAGGTGTAGAAAATAGATAAGGAATATGTAAAATATCATCGATGATAGTGTCCCTATGTGGATGGTAGTGTCTAGCAAGAGAAAAAAATTCTAAAGGTATGGAACACAAACTTAAGGATATTAAACATATTTTAATATTTTTGTAGTGTACACATGATCTAGGTCATCAAAATGAAGGTCAAATAATAAGATAAGAAAATAAACTTAATGATATGGTGAATGTGAGACTTTTAGTAATAAGAATGTCTATAACTAAATGGTAGATTCATGATCGGTATTTATCAAGTGTATAGTATTGATATGCTATATATAATTCATTTTTACTATCTAAATTCCCCCTTCATTTAATATAGAAATATGTAAGGATGAAATTACTAGGTTGAAAGAAGAATTGTGTACATGTTTGTGTATTATAAACACTCTTTTTTGGCCACATCCATGTCTAAATGGATTTTAGATTGGTTTCTACTAAACTATGTAAATTAAGGCTAGAAACCACTAAACATCTCAAATTTGTCCTCAAATTAGATGTAAGTGTGTATAATTACATTAAAACATCCCTATTTGGGGTATTACCCTATATGTAATGATAACCTCCCATAGATTCATCCCCAATTAGCTTGGGACAGAAAAAGTTAACATTTTTAACTAATTAAGTGAGCCACTTAAACAAACTCTTGAAATGACCAAATTCTTAAGCAGAATCAATTAAAAAAGAAAATAAAATGAAATGCTTAGTTAAAAAATCCATGTTGAATTAGTGAAAAGATAATTTCCAATAATCAAAATTAAACAAATATCAAAGGGAAATGAGTTCATGATGACATCATTATCCTTGTTGTGGCCAACATGCACCCTTTTCTCTAAAATGGGGGACCCCTCTAAAAATTTCATGAACCAAAACCTTAGAGTTATTCCTTTTATTATTATTGGTGACACCTAATCAAAACTTCATAATATACATCACCTTTATTTTCCTTAGGAAGTAATAGACCTCTTTTAATTTCCCTAAAAACCATTTACGTGGTGTTTGTTCTCTTTAGTATATCATGGCACTAATAATGCAATTTAATTTTCATAAGGAGATGTTCTTAGTCTATTTCTCTTCTTGGAGAAATAAACTCATTATCCTCCATGGAAAATCAAATCCACCATGTCTAATATGTAATATTTAATTAATCACTTTTATTTATCTCTCTCACTTCATAATTTTTTGAATCTCATAGATCCAAACCCAATGGGAAGTCACCACATCATTTAGAGTTAGATTGATTAGTCCCATACACCTATTAGAGAGGTCAAAGCCTAAGAGAACCTAACCTAATGGGAAGTCACCACGTCATTTGGAGTTAGAGTGACTAGTCCCTTGAACTTATTAAATATACTAGAGACTAGGAGATCTTAGCCCAATGGCAAGTCACCATGTCATTTGGAGTCAAAGAAACTAGTCTATCAAACCTATTAGAAATGTCAAAGCATAGGAGAGCCCATCCCAATGAGAAGTCACCACATCATCATATTCAAAGTGGATAGTCCCCCAAACTTATTAGAGATGTTAGAGCCTAGGAGATCCCAACTCAATGTGAAGGTGCCATGTCTTTAGAGTTAGAGCGTCTAGTCCCCCAAACCTATTTGATATCTTAAAGCTTGGGAGATATCAACCTAATGGGAAGTCACCACATCATTTTAATTTAGAGCATATAATACCTAAAACTTGTTAGATATGTTAGAGTTTGGGAGATCCCAACCTAATGAGGAGTCACCATGTCATTTGGAATCAAAGAGATTAATACCCAAGACCTATTAGAGATGTTAGAGCCCATCCCAATTAGAAGCTACCATGTCATTTAGTGTGAAGATGATCTAGTTTCCACTTGTGTCTTGGAAAGATTAAAACAAAGTATAAGTATTTATCTAAGTCCAATTAAGGTGTGTCATGTGTCCTTGGGTGACATATCACCTAGCCATGGGAATAACATGGAGTATGGAACCATACCCATGTGTCAACTATTAAAGAGAGGACCAATAAATGGATGACACATGTCAAAAAGTAGGAGTTAGCTAAAGGGACTCTAAGAGATGTGATTGTGTGCCTACCATGTGATGGGAATTAATAAAATGGGAAGTTAGACTTAATTGCATAGTTTTAAAAACATCCCATCATCATTACTATATCTAACTAGTAGTGGAGT
This sequence comes from Torreya grandis, assembly GCA_037957365.1. Lineage (NCBI taxonomy): Eukaryota > Viridiplantae > Streptophyta > Pinopsida > Cupressales > Taxaceae > Torreya > Torreya grandis. Next base: position 128,739 of record JARHVA010004280.1, read on the forward strand.
ATCATGGGCTCTGAATTCAATTCTATATTTAGAAATAAAAGGATAAAATACAACCACTAACTCAATTTAAAATCCATGGAAAATGAGTTACCAAATTCCATTAATGTAGGGATATGTATGCATACACTTATAAATCCCAAGAGAGGCTTATAAATGGTTACCATTAATTCCTTATAAATAACTATTAGACTCCTTGATTTCAAAGTTACACAAAACCACTATATCCCATGCCTCTAATGCCCAAAGCTTCCTAGTTTCTCCTATGTCCTACTCCAATGGATACCACATATTCAAACCCAAAGGCCAATCCTAGGTACTAAGACACCACTTTACCTACTGGATTAACTAGGTACAAACACTACAATAACATATTCAAAGTAATTAAAAAGGTCCCCAAGGATTCTACCAATGCCAATGACTAACTGGCCAATTATAAGGATGTCCTTCGATCCTATAAAAGGTGTGAACTTCATATAACTATGGTCAAATTATAGGTGTTTCCCTACACTGACCTACTACATAACACCATCCACAAGGTTATCCATATATAAGACATTGTCAATGATTGGGCGTATTCACCCACCTTTAGTACCATATTATTGATATATCTAAGATTACCTTCAAGGCATACTACTCCTTCCTAAAATTGTCATTCTCATATGACATAATGATAGTGTTGGTCTAGATGAATAATAACCATATCTATGACATATTTCATGATTGGGTTGAGAAACTAGACTCTAAGTGTGTTAAAAAAGAAAAAAAGAATGCTTACACAGTCCACAACCTTCTTAGAGTAGGTTTGAGTAGGCATGTTCCTATTGAATCCATTATTTAGAAATTTACACTGTCAACATGTCAATGAGCTATGGGCTCCCCTTATAGACATGATTATAACTCAATCTAACATCTAAAACATTGGAGGCTTGATCAAACTCAATTTGGTATATGCCATTAAAAATTCCAAAAATTGGTGTGACTTCTACATGATGAGATACCTACTTAATGCCATATTTGGGATGCTCTAATTTAAGTCATCAACCTTTCCTACATGGTTTCCTAATGTCCCAACTATCCACATGTTCTTCTGCAATATCTAAAGCCACTAACTCCACCAAAAATTTTAGGATGTCTATTATCACTTATATCAAGTGGTGTAGTAGGTTATCAATGAAGCTCCCATACCCCAACTCTTAAAGATAATCTAGGATTCTATCATAGCCATTGGGGACTATTAGGTGTATAAAGATGTTATAATGATATGATTTGAGGGATTCCTCCAAGACACCCTATGCCTACCATATTATGTGTCTAACCACTTATAAAAATAGGAGATCACCTATTAACTAGTGAATGACTTATTCAACTTCTACGTACAATGTCAGAAGAAGGCATGCCTCTGCTCCCAATCACTATATGGGTCTACATCTATAGGAACTTCCATTAAATATAAAAGATGGTGGCTGGGCAAGACTCTTTTCCCTCACAAAATGTAAGAGTTGATAGTGGGACCTTAAAGGGGTGATTTGGGCATATTTAGTGAAATACTTAGCTCATCTCAACATCAACTATGACAATCAAGCTAAGGTTGATGATGAGCTATATTTAAATTTTGATGATTACTAGGAGGTGTTATCCTAGATAATAGTAAGGAAGAAAAAGAAAGGTAAGAAGGTTCAGTGGGGAGCCTCATCAAATCTTCCAACTCCTACTTAGTTCATGGAGGATGTGACTCCAATATCTACATCCATATATTATAGAAACTTATAAGGCATCTTGTTATCATCTCCTCCTTGAGTTTTAGCCCCATCTGTCACTCCACTTCTACCAATAGCTCTAGCTCCTTAAGATCCACCTCTACCTCCTCCAATTCCTCTTCAAATTATACCTTTACCTCCTCTAGTTTCTCCCTAAGTCTACATCCACTTCCTTTAGTAGTGCCAGTAACTAGACCATGATAGAGCTAAGCCCTAACTACATGTTGTTAGGTAGCTTAAGTATAGCCTACTCAACCATCAGTATCATAACCTCTAATATTTGATATGGTTTATAGTTTAAGAGTGAGCCAAGAGTGAGGCACTTAGTAGGCACCCATCTATGCTACCTCACTCATTCCTCCATCTCCTCTTATTTCCCTTCCACCCCTTACTCCCACTCTATTCTAACTCCCTATTCTTATGCCCACTAGTTTTCCTCCATCTCCCCTTCTATTTCTTATTATTTACCCTCCATATTTAATCCAACTATCATTAGCCTTTTCTCTTGAGTGTCCTCAACTCCTAATTCCATTTCAATCTCCCCATCTCATATCCTAAATTCCTCTTTATGATTCCCTTGGGAATGGCTATAGCATTTGGAATCCTACGACCTCTATTAAGGACCCTCTTAGTCCCCACTCTAGTCACCATGGCACTCCCCTCTATAAATATAAGTCTTCCACCATCATCCCTTAAAATTCCCACTATCACAATCAGACCATCCATCACAACACCTAAAGCTAACCTAGGGAAGAGGCTAAAGAAGAGATAAAAGATGACCCATCCTTTGGCTTCAACCTATAGGTATTTAGTTCCAATAATACCTCCTCCATGAGTCTTAGTGATACTTGCATCCCTAGTAAAAATATCCCAATGATTGGATCCCTATCTCCCTTTATCCCTTACCTAATGGCCCATTATCTTCACCTTCAACCAACCCATATCATCCAATTATTCCACTAACCATTCGTAATGGTGATCCTCAAATAGGAATAATAGTGATCTTAAATGTTCACATGAGCCTTCCTTTTTGACCTCCATACTTTCACCCCCATACCACCTCTACCTATACTCCTTCCACTTCCTATATATCCCTTCCATTTCATCTTATACCCTTCACCACCATTTTATCCACACCTCAAACACTCCCAACAACTTTAGGGATGGTCCAAGGGTCACATGCACCATACATGGATTTCCATGAAGACTTGAATGTATAATGGAATTTTGATAGAGCCTTTAAGAGCATGAAGATGATTATTACTCAAAGATTAATCCAAGATGAGAACCTAGTTATATGGTAGACCAATCAAGATCTATTTTTCCCTCACCAATGAGGACCATTACTAGATAAGATAATATGGTTGAGGACCCATTGTCCATCTTCTAAGCTACCCATGACATGTTCAAGAAACTCCTTGAGCACATGTAGATCCAAGTATATATTCTTGAGGCTTAAGTAAAGAGTATGTTCACAATAAAACTAATTATGTAGGTAAAGGATGCCCTCATAATATTTTTTTAATCCTTGGGAATGTATTGGGGAGTCAATTTGTGGTTGATATAATTATACAACAAACAAAGACCTACATGGGGAGGATCATGTAAATTCATGAGAAATGAATAAAACTACAAGTAGTGGTCAATAAGGGTATGTTATCAGAGCTTAAACTAATGCTAACTTCATATTTAGGGTTGTACCAAACTTATATTAGGAACATGAGAGTAGTGATGGAGGAATGGGTAGCCTTGGAATTCCTTATAGTAAAACCCTTAGAAGAGGGTGAGAAGAAGATATTGACCTACTTAAAATGGTCAATATATCAATGGTATTTCACTTATATGGCACTCTAATTGACCAATTATAATTTCGAGTCCACCTAGGTCAATTCGACTAGGTTATGAAGGATAAAGTGTCCAAGGAGAACCAAGAAAGAGCTTAGGTGGTGCTAGACATATGAACCTAGTCTAATGCAAGCATCAATCAAGTCTTTATAGTTTAGGTCTCAATGGAAGTAGATTTTGACATCTCCAAAAGAATAATATCTCAATAAAAGGTAATATTCAAGGAACATCCAATGAACTTGGTCAAGATGGACAAGGAGTTTGACCTCATAACGACTATTTTAGAAGTTAGGAATGCCTAGACAAAGTAGTTAGGAGTAGGCCCCTCTTAGCTACCTTTGCATGTTTACTAGTGGTACCTTATAGATTTTTTGTTAGTTTTTTGGGATTTTATATTGGTTTGAATTTTGAAATATTATTTTAATTTTAATGAGTGTCCATCATGGCCTAAGATGGTATCTTCATTCTTTTTGGAGGTGAGCCCCAATCCTTATCCATTTACAGAAGAGTCGTATTATATTTTACGGATAAAAAAATTACTTGATAGTATTGTTGGATTATTTTTAAGATTTAACCTACATTTTATTCTATGATCTAGACTATAATAACAACCTCGATCAATTATTGTAGCATTTTTTCACTCTTTTAATGAATACAATCTCTATTTCTACAAAAGGGAATTTTATGTGTTTAATTTTCATTCATCTTCATGTTTAAATGATCAAAATTTCTAGTTTAATTGGATTAACACTTTGTCACTTTATGTATGTCATGATTATGATGTGATTAGTTATTATATTATTTGTATGAGTTCCTTCATTTCTCTTTTGGTAAGTGTTAATAATTGGTGTGCCTAGCTCCAATTTTTCATATGGTGTTTATGTGTTTTCAATAATAAACCTCTAGTACTAATTTTTAGTAGGAATTAAAACTAAATGCATAATATTGGTTCCCTTATAATCTCCTTATTGTATGTTCTTGGAGGTATACATTTAGTGAAACTTGATCTACAATGGTATAATTATGGCAGAGTCACTTGCTTCAATGACCATTACATTGATCTCATTTTAGACCTAGAGGTTTGCCTTCTCTGCCTTACCCTTCCCTCTATTTGATATTTATTTAGTGGATCTAAAATTCCAAATTCCCTTTGTGTTTATAAATTACAATCCCAACATTCAAATTATTCATAACTATATTTAACCTATGTTAATTATAGTGTAATGAACGTTTGGTGGTAATAGTGCATTTGGTGGTAATAGTGCATCTCTTGGATATTATTCATACAAGCTCCATTTATGAACTCTAATACCCATATTCATGCCCTGGGATGATCTATGATTAGTCATAAAATGGAGGATGAAATTTTGTATTTGTCCCTACCTTCCCCTTCTCAAGGAATACCCAATCTCATGGGCATCTCATAGTAAGGAATACATTGGAATGAATAATAGTTAACACTAGAAAGAGGGTGATACTTCATGTTTGTTTTTAGTTTCATCTCAATTTATGAATATGTTGAGTTAGGTTTATTGGTAATAATTTTCTAAATATTTTTTGATTGTAAAACATCTCAGAGTCTAGTTTACATGTTACCATGTTTAGGTCTCATCGAGGTATATTGGTAATTTCCCCTACTTTTCCATATAAAACATAGGTCCAATCAACCCAGAACTATCATCATTCCTATCAACTCCTCTCTATAACCTATCCCAAATGTGTAGCCCAAGATGGTTTGGTTATCTACCTCAGCCATTATCAACCTTGGAGTCATCCATGGTTTACCTAAGAACCTTGAGAGGTATCTCTCTCATTTCACCCCTGGTGTAAGATGAACAACTAAGGAACACATAACCTCTTATAAGACCACCCTAAGAATCTTGAATATATAACATGAAGATGTGTCATGTAGGATATTCCATTTTAATCTAATATAATCTACATATTATTGGTTCTTAGACATACCCAAAGACTCTATATTGAGTTGGGACCACTTTAGTTATAATTCCTCCCCTAATTTGGGCAAGTAATATACCCCAATGTCCTATACCAGTAATTCACTTGTATCAAGAGGAAGCCCAATAATCCCATTATAATTTTTAATGGTAGGTTCAAAAAGATGGATATATAGGTAACCCCACTTTACCAACCCAATTGTCAATTAGCACTTGAAATTTATAAGAATTCCCTAGACCCTTGGATGACCATGTTTATGAGAAGAGATAAAACTATATCAGACCTACCCTGTTGGAAGAATAAGGGAGCATGGTAAAATCACAAAGTATATATAAGGACACATGTGTGGAGTATATACTTTTGTATTTTGTATAAATTTTATTTGTATTAAGACTTGTAAGCTTAATTAGTCAATAGGATAATGCAAAGAGTCTTTCCTTTTTTATCTCAAAAGACTCTAATGTGAAGAGATAGCAAAATTACAAAAAGACTATATATAACACTTTTATATAATAAGATATGGTTTTTATGTGTTGATAGATATTAATAAAATAATTCTATTATGGTTTTCCTTATCTTATTTTATATATGGTTGATGTGAACTGAGTACTCTATTTTACTTTAATCTATTATCAAATGTGATACTAATTATGTGTTGTCTTTTATTAGCATCTATTTTATTATTGTTCTTAGTACATATTGGTACATTGTTAATGGTAGGTAATAATGTAGTCTCTTATATTCCTATTAATACTCTTTAGTTCATAAGTTATCCCTATAATTAGCAAGTTTTGGAGTATTTTTGATAACCTCTGCTAATAATGGTGTAGTGAGCATGGAATCTATTTGGATGAAATATGTTGAGATGGTTGCTAGGGTAGAGAGATGTAGAAACATGGTTAGCTGATATAATCCATAAAATTATTGAAGAAGAATCATGGAGATTTAAAAAAGTGAAGAAGGTATTATCTAAGAACATCTCTATGGTTAATTCTATGATTTGTTTGGTGCAAAATTGCCTAGATTGTTAGTTGTGTGGCTAGTTAGATTAGAGCATTATTGATTTATCCAGAGGAAAACATAATTTATATTCTAGATCAAGGGAAAAATATAAATACTATGCAACCTATATATTGATTGGTCTCAAACAGTAGATTATTGGATTAAGACTATAATCAATGACTATATTATTGAGTTTATAGTATAAGGATATATTATTTTTGAGACTACACAAGATCAATTTGTCCAAGTAATTAGAGGGAAATGTTTCTAGTTAATACCTTTTCTGATAAAGATGTTGGTTATGAAAAATTCCATGGTAAACTCCATCCAACATAGACTATTTGTTTTGGGCACCATAAAAGTACATGCAGAAAAAAGTGAATGATGAAGAGCTAAGTAAAAGGAACTTGAACCTAATCCCAAAAAATGGAAGGTGAAAATAATTAGAGTGAGAAGAAAATTTTATGACTATAAAGGGAATCATGACAACAAAAAAGGTGGAATAAGGTAAATGACCTTGAAGTAACTATGAATAGGACTAGTAGTAGAAAAGAAAGTGTTAGATATAGAGACATACAAGGAAAATATACTAGAGAAGAGAGGTTGTTAAGAGAATACATGTAAAATACTAAAATAAGAGGGTATGTATAATATGAAAAAGGTATTAATGATAAATAATATGCTAGAAGAAGTGATGCAAAGGTAGAATAGTTGGGAAGTAGATGTAGATCATGGTTAAAGGAGGGGTTTTTTTTAGCTAGAACCAGGAAGGAAAGTTGTTAGAAAATTTTTAAATTGAAGGTAGTAATATTATAGGTTTAAGTTAAAATTTATAAGATGTTATAAATAAGAGTCATTCATTTCAAGGATATGTATCCCCTAATCCCACTTTATTTATTGAAGGTATAAAAATTACAAAGAGAGAAGTTGACTCATGTTGGTTTAATTCCTTTACTAACAAGTTTGGAAGGCTCAATGTAGAAAACAAGTAGGAATTAGAAATAAAGAACTTATAGGAAGTAAAATTTATTTTTACTCATAAAAATATTAGTGAAAAATAGCCTATAGTCATAGTAAACACTACACAGTCACCTAATAGCAAAACAACAAGTACATAGTCACCACTAGTCATAGTTGTTATTTTTCAGACATCTATAGTAAAAAATACTATCCTACTAACTATGATGCTTAATTTAGGTATGTTTGTGACTTTAATTCCATTTGATAGGTCTTTAGACCCTAAATAATATTTGGTAACCTATAAAATGAAGTGTATTATAAAAGGGATAACATCAGATGATGTGAATAAGTGTGAACTCATATAGGGTTTCGAAGGATGTGCTTTGGAGTTAATTTTAAAAATAAATGTGAATACCCTTTATCTTTCACAAGTTAAATATTTTATATTAGTAAAATCTAAGGTAAAAAATGTTCTAGTCAAATTATTTAATACATAAAGGAAATTTGGCAAAAATCTAGAGAAATGGTTGGAGAATATGGTCACAAGTTTTCCAATGTGATGAATAAAATAAATTTTATTTTAGAAGACAAAGATAAGGTTGACTAGTTTTTAGAGTGCCTACAATTAATAATAAGGTTCACTATTATGCAATCCTAGTTTTTCACCATGGTCGATGCTCCATCTAATGCCATACAAGTATAATAAATATAAGATTTATGGATCTTCTATCGATGAGATCAAAATTAGAAGCTAAGTTAGATGATTTAATGGGGAAGATGAATGAGATGCATGAAAATGATAAGCCTAAATTATGTTTATGGTGTATAAAATGTGGTCACAAGGTACATCATAGGAATGATCATGTAATAATTAAAAGAGAAATCTGTGAAATCTATAAGGTGGTTAGATATCCTAGACTAAGTTCCATCTTATCTAGTAATATATCCAAAAGTCACATAATATGTACTATAATTTTAAAAATATAAAAATCATGATGAGATAATTTTCTAAGCTTTTTAAAAATTAAAATAAGATATAACGAAGAATGTCTTAATAAATGTGGCTCAGTGAATACCCACTGTGAAGTAAGAAATTCTAAGATTAGACATGGAGATGAAAAATGTGACTCAAGGTAGTCCAAGATGGATGCCTTCATCGTATCAATATCATATGCCTTCATCACCATAGTATCAATCATAAGGCCTAGTAATCTATAATAATACATCATCTCCCTCATACCAATATTTTGGTCGGTATGGAAGACCTTGGAACAATATGAATCTTCAATAACAATAAGGAAACTAGACTCCAAGTTCCCCTATGCATCATTATGAAGGATATGATGCACATATAAATTAGAAAAGAGTATATGCTACACAAAAAACACAAGGGTGGGGATATAAACATAATAGAGGAGGTTATAGAGGGGGATATAGGGGAGGATATCATGGTAGATATCAAGGAGGTCGCAACAATGATAATTGGCAAGCTTGAACCCCTATGCAATGTTATGTGGTGAAGATAATCATTATGAGAGGAACTACCCCACCAAAATTTAGAGTTGAGTTTATTATGTATTTTATAGGGTTAAAATTCAACATCAAATATAATATTTCCCTCTTTTGGAAAAATAAAGAAAGGAGAAGCTAGTGCACAATGTAAATATGATCAATGTGTAGTCAAAGGAAACTATATTTGTACATGCTATCACAAGGTAATAGAGAGACGAATAAGGATTTTCTCCTTTAGAAATACATCAAGATCATTCTATTATAAAATTTTAATAGGATAAGTATCCTAATATTTTTATAAAAATAATCTAATGTATCGACTTACATAGGTATAATAGGAAATACAACAAAAACTAGTCTTCAAGGATGATAACACAACTATTAATGCTCAAATTTATGGGAAAAATATTAAGATAATACATAAATAAGTTGTTTTGACTAATTTAACAAATATGATGAAACTACTTAGTATGATATGTAAGGAGGATATATCCTAGAATATCGTTAACCTCCTACACAATCTACTAGAGTGTGCATAATAAGGACAAATAAGGGTCAATAAAGTAGTTTGGTATGTCAAGACCAAGAATAATTAGGATGTGGATTCATGAATGGATAGTTCTAGGCTAGATATGAAATTATTAATATTTATTTTACTCTATAATTGTAGTCAATATGATTTCATGATCATATGGGAAGCCATTGGTTGACCAATTCTGAAATACAATCTAGTAGCATTGAGCTTAGCAGATTATGGTAGAGTCAAACCCATTGGATGGTTAAAAGATATTGAAAATAAAATGGTTGAGTTCAAATTATGAGAAGACTTTGAATTAATTTAAATGAAGATAATATAGACTCATTAACCTACCATAATCAGTAATAAATGGGCCTATGACGGCTAAATACTATCAACACTATGTGAAATAAATTAGAAGCACATAAAAAAAAAAAAAAAAAATAATGGTCATACCATTTAATAAGTTTGAGAAAAAGACATATATCATCCTAAAATAGCCAAAGTCTCCTTATGTTTAAGGGGACAATGGTTTGTTTAAAGTGGGTATAGATGAAACGAAAAATGAGGTGTGGTCTATAGAATCTCAAAAGTGAAAACCATGTATTTCACAACAAGAACAACAACTAGTATTCAAACCTATTATAATAGAGACTCTGATTAGGTAGGTTTAATTGAAGATTGTGTTTCTCCTTCAGTGTGTTCACTGACAAGATTTGAGGTAGAATTTATATATAATACTAGCGAAAGTATTATGGACTACACTAATGAACCATAGAAGGTATTATACCATGGGATTATACATTGCACATATGTGGTCACTCATACACACACATCTTGAATTGGTATCATATATATCAGGATTTATGACCTCTATGCATGGTTTCCATTATAAGACTCTAATACCTTAATATTTTGTGATAAAATATCTCAATTAATTAATATTGAGGCTTAAACACCATGTATCAGAGGTGTAACAATGTGTTAGTTCACTCAACTATGTGTTTAAAGGAACTACTATGACATGGTGGGTTATACACAAAAATTTAGAAATATAGTGGGAAGAAGTAAGTGAAATCTTGCATGCAAGGTTTCAACTATCAGCTAGTGTTAAATTATAATGTCCTTTCTTTCAAGAGGGTTAATGTGTGGATATATGGACTACACAAGGAGTAGAAACACAATATTGGGTGCACATATTTAGCCATACCCTTTCACCTCTTCCCAAAAAGGGTATATTCATTAAGAGCATAGAAGGGAAACTAAAAATTAGGTACAACTTTAATAGGATTTCATTCAAACTTTTGTGTTTTAAAATGATAACCCTCTTGTACATAACGCATTGTAGAGAATTAAAAAATTTATATGTCATGGATGCACTTAATATTAACAACTATAGTTGAATCATCATGTCATCAAGAGGATACACATGACTTGGATATTGCACTATGAAATTACAAATCCAACCAAAAATAACAACTCCTGGGTCAACCATGTAATAGAATAATTAATCATCTAATAGAATTAGGTGACACTAATAGTGATAGATATCTTGATCTAGAAGGTTTATTTGAGACACAACGTGAAGATGAGATGAAAATAGTGAAAATCATAGAGTAAATGGTAGAGGAAAAACTACACAATATAAATATTATTTAACATGAAGGCAAACACATTACATAAGATAGTTTGCCTAGTGGATCAGGCAAAATATATCAGGAACCTTTGTGAGAGAATTCATGAAATAATGGGATAAAATTGGCCCCTAATATTTTAATAATGAGATATTCTTGGGGATGAGATCAAATATCTGAGGCCTTGTAGCTATTAAGGAATTATCAAGATGTTTTTCAAAGCAAATTATCAGAGGTAAAAGGTGTATATTCATCTCTGGGAGAAATACACATAAAATTAAAAGAGTGTGCATGCCCTATGAAAAAGTGATCCTATAAGCTAAATCCTAATATGAAAACCAAAGTAAAGGCCAAACCTAATGAAATGCAATACACTAGAATTATTTATCTAGTTGAAAATGTAGAGTCGGTGAGTCCCATTATTTTTTAACCTAAGAAAACATGAGAAATTTAGGTGTGTGGGGACTACCATACACTCAATCATGCTTATGTTAATGATATATTTCCTATTCATTTTATAGATGAAGTCTTGGAATCCATGGTTGGGCATGAAGTATATTTATTTATGGATGGTTTTATTAGATACCACTAGATTCCAATTTCTAAGGAGGATCAAGTCAATTCTACCTTTTCCAATGAATGGGGATCATTTGTATACAAGGTAATGCCAGCTCATTTAAAAAATACACCTATTATATTTTATAGAGTTATGGTAAATTAATTAAAAGATTTCAGTCATGATTTTTTTGAAGTCTATCTAAATGATTGGTTTGTCTTCTCTCTATTTAAAGAGCACTTATCAAAACAAAGATTGGTGTTGGAACGATGTTGGGCTTTGCACATCACTTTAAATTTAAATAATTATCTATTCTTTACACTTTTTGGTGTCTTTCTATCCCATGTTGTGTGTAATGATGGTATTTTAGTCGACCCAACTAAAATTGTTGTTATATTAGGAATACCACTTCTTACTAACTCAACTATAGTGCACACCTCACTTAGTCATACCATATATTATCAAAAGTTTATAAAAGGGTATAAAACTATTTCTACATCCATAGATTAAATACTATGTAAGGATACCAAATTCAAATAGACATCATAATTCCAAACAACATTCATTGAGTTAAATCAAATATTGGTAACAAAATCTATCTTAGTATTTCCTGACTAGGAAAAGCCATTCCATGTATATGTGGATGCTTCTAGCACTATTGTAAGAGTTGTCTTAGCACATCTAGGCAAAGGTGGGTTAGACCACCTGATAAATTTTACTATTAGGAAACTCTCATATGTAGAAAAGAACTACATGACCATAGAGAAAGAAGCACTAGCCATGGTGTTTGAATTGTAAAAGCTTTGGCATTATTTATTGGATACTCTTTTTGAGTTCTTCATAGATCACTAGGCATTATGATGCTTAGTTAATAAACTAATGATGGGAGGACTCTATAAATATGGTTGATGCTATTTTAGAAATTTCAAATCCAAATTAGTGTTAAGCCATGATAGGAGAATGTGGGGCTAGATAAACTAAGCCAAATTTGTAATGGGGAGGAACTAGAGGAACTCAAATATGAATCCCTAGATGCGTATTTGTTTAGAACTTATTCAGTTCTTGATAACATGGAGGGCATTGCAAATTTATTAGAACAAGGAACTTTTCCTATGCACTACACTAAATAGGATACCAAGCAAGTGGTTACTTGAGCCATACTATATAGAATCATTAATGGATTCTTGTATAAGCTTGGTAAAGATGATGTATTGCATACAATAGCTCTAGATCATGAGTGATTACAAATTCCTCAAGAGGTTCATCAAGGAATTTGAATGGGTCATTTTTTAGGAGAATCCACTGCAACAAAAATATTTTAGAGTGGGTTTTGGTGGCCTATGTTATTTTAAGATGCACACAGAGTTGATAAATAATATGGCATCTATTAAAGAATGGGCAATCCGACAAAGTATAATGAAATGCCTTTGGTTACCATGTTAGAATAATAACCCTTTAACCAATGGAAAATTGATTTTGTGGGACCTATATCTCCCATAAGTGTAATTTTTCCTAATATATTATTACTATGATATATTATTTCATAAAATGGGTGTAAGCTATTGCCACTCTAAAATTTAGTGCAAAAGATGTTTTAGATTCCTACATGAAAAAATCATCACAAGGTTTGGATGTCTACTTAAGTTATTAAGTGATAAAGTCATGCATTTTCTAAATATTACTATCAAGACTCTCACTAAAGAATTCATGATATCACAACATAAAATCAGATCTTACCATCCACATTAAAATGGATAGGTAGAAGCATCCAATAAATTATTGGATAAGATGTTAATTTTTTTTGAATGTTTAAAGAGATGATTGGGAAGATAAAATTCCTATGATTTTATGGTCTTATCATACGCATTAATTTTTTTTATAAGATTCACTCTATTCTAATTGGTATATGGCCTCGAGGTACTAATACCTAAGAAATATATTATGCCTAGTCTACGCATTACGATGGTCATGATATTAGGAGATTAAGATTCATTAAATGCATGGTTGATGGATTTCACCCAGATAGAAGAAAAATACTAAGGTCACATTGGACATAATAGATTAACAAACATAGTCAAAAAGTTTGGCATGATCACAACTTTCAACCTAAATAATTTTAATTAGACTAAATAGTATTATTGTATAAGAGTAGATTTAAAGTATTCCTAAGAAAGATTCACATTAGATGGAAAGGACCCTATAAAATTCATGAAGAATCCCCATAAGGTACCATAGTGTTTAAATATTTTTAGGGAACCATATTACCAAGACGTATAAATGGATGTAGACCTAAGACATATCATCTTTAATCTCTATCATTTAGTTAAAAAAGTGTGTGTTGAGAAACACCATGTAGTTAGGATTTTATTTAATGTTGTTTGTTTCTATTTTTTTAATATGGAATGTTTGCATAGCATGTTCATTATTTCATGACACATCACAACCAATAGGAAGTAGTTATCATCATAAGATACGATCATAGTCTAGAGACAACTTATCAAAGACAGTTGGATGCAACTACATTGAACATTTTAATTAAGTCCAATAAGGTGGTGACAAGATAGGTACGGTGAATGAAAGGCCAATGATAATGTTATACTATTAATAATTCAACATTTCAAAAAGACTGCTTATTTTTGAAGTAAATTTAATAGTAAATGGACAAGTGGATTCATAAATAAAATTGATTAGCTAAAAGGATAACTATTAATATATAATAATTGGTAAAAATTACATTAAATATCTTAGTCACTGAACTCCACTATCAAGGGTACTCCCAATAACTAATATTAATTGAAAAAGGAACATTTATGTATAAGCATTTAATGCATTCAAAGGAGGTGGTGACATGAAATTGGGTGTCGATAGCTATATAAGAGTAGGGCATAAATAATGATAAAAAATTAACACCTTTATCTAATGTGAAGCTTTTGTGATCTAATTTGATAGTACCTAATCGTGAATGAATTTTGAACTAGATCACTACTAATCAAAGCAATCATTCATTCAAAAAAATTGATCAAGATATAGAAAGAGGTCAGTTATTGATTCTTCTATTAGGTATATAAAAATAAGAAATGAGAATTATGATAGGTCTTTGACAAACTAAAAATAATGATCTAGGTCCGTTTGACTTCATAGATGCAAAAGAAACTATTTTTTTGCCCAATATACTCAAGGAGTAGCACAAGTACAATCCCTAACACTTCAACATCTATTACAAGGCTCTAACACTAAATGATTGATTAAGCTACCTACATTTGGGAATTTAGATGAGCTTATGATGCCTTTATTAAGCTGTTATAACCAAGGGGATATATATTTATCTCAAGATGTTATAATCTAGATTTATTCACACATTATGGTACAAACAACCAGTCTACCCAATCATAATAAATATCTCCTACCTTATAAGTCTATAGCACCACCAATACATATGGATATCAAGGTAAAAATATACCAATAGGTTAGGGTGAGGAACACTTATTAACTTGATTGAGGCTGCTCCATTGTGCATCATGGTATAATGTATCATGAAAATATTTTGGCAAACCACTAAGCAAGTGAAACAAGTAACAAGAGGCATAATTGTTATTTTCTATTACATGACAAAGTTGTCAGAGGAATTTAATAAGATTGAATTTTTGGCATATGAGATCACCACTAATATAGAGAAGGTACTTTTGGTAAGCACACAAGCATTTTAGTTCAAATTTTGGTTCTATTATTATGTTTGACATAGTGAAAATATTGACTGGGGAAATTAATGTAACTCTATATTTTTGGCTTGGTAATACCTTCACGACTATTACATAGACTAAAATAGGATAATATTATGAGTAATTGGGGTAATTTATCACATGGTGGCTCTAAGCCCTAGCCTTGATCTGATCGCACCTTAGGATACCATAGGATATAATACATTATCTAGGATAAGATGTTTTAGTTACCAAATTTCATAATTGCATTCAGATCAAGGTTCATGAGTTGGATACTCCAACTATGACTAGGATGAAATTTTTAATTTCAATGGTCAAATCAAATGTTGAAGTGTAAAATAAAAAATAATTAGCTATGAGTTTGGTGCCTTTGTTTGAATCTATCAAGCCAAAGGTGCAATAACAACAAGTAGAGAAATCTCTTTCACAACAACCTACACAGTAACATGATAAACTACCATAGCCAAAACATCCATAATCTATAAGAAAACAAGAGAAAGGGAAGAGGAAAACACCTACATGTAGAGTCTAACCATATTTTCCAAATAAAATAACATGGCAGAAAAAGTCCTAGCTTGAGCATCCCATGGTTCCATGCATAGATGTTGAGTGTGACATACCTAAGTTAGGGGTAGAATAATAGGAAGTGCTTTAATTGGTTTTAGAAGATATCAAAAAAGAGGTGTATGATAATGAGGAGTATAATGAGTTCTTATTTTTAAAATTAGTGCACATTTTTTAGGTACAAAATTAAGTAATAAAAGACCTTTGGGTTTATATTACTCAACTACCTCCTTCTATCTTGTTGATACTATAAGACAAAAATCATCTCATAATTAATTGGAGGCCAAAATATTATAATTATAATTAGTCATAAGATCATCAACTATTTAGGTGGTGGATTTATATAGAGAAGGTATTGTTAAGCCAGTCTTGTTTTGATGACCATGCACACATCCTTTTACTAAGCCATCACAAACTATGTAGGAAGGGATGGTGTATTTTAGTGAACCTACATAGGAAAATAATGCATAATAATCTTAGGTAGTAAAATAAAAACCTTAGTTCTAATTTTTAAATAATTAAAAGCATACTCTCACACCTCCAATTAAATCTAGGAAAAATAAATTAGTTCATAAAAGCTAGCTAGGCACATCATAATCACTTGATCATAATGAATCTAACACTAAGATTGAAGGTGATTAAGAAACCATGGATACAAATTTGAATAAGGAAGTAGATAAAAAATAGAATGTGAAAGACACAATTAAACTTGATGAGGTAATGGAGGAAGAAAGGAGAAAGAAAAAAAGAACAAGCACAATCATTAATACCATAAGTGACATAATAATAATATATGCAATGTCAATAATAAAAGTAGTAATATATAGGAACTAAAAAAAGGAGGATGAGGAAGCAAAGGATGCATATAATCAAGTCAAATAAGATAAATCCATAAGGATAAAAGATGAGGAAGTAGAGGCTATGCAAAAGCAAGCTGAAGAAGTTGAAGCTATAAGGAAGAAAGTCAAGGAAGCAAAATCTATGTTCAAATATGATGAAGAAGTAGAGGCAAAAAAAATAACAAGAGGAAGCCAAAGAATGAAAATAATAGGTTTAAGTTGTACTAAGGAAAAATTCATAGATATAAAATAAACACAAGCAACCCAAGCTAAATCTAAGGTTGAAGCTGAAGCCAAAGCTCAAGTTGATGTTAAGGTTAAGACTAAAGAGGAAGCTAATGCATAATATTAATCCAAAAGTAAGACCAAGTTTGAATAATAAACACATGATAATAGCTTAATAAAACACAAGCAAAGGTAGAAGCATTAATCATAGCTCACATGAACTCTATATAAGAAGACCATATATCTCTAGATAATTACTATGGGATGTCCATACTACATCAACACAAAAAACTAATTTATTTCTTTGGTTGGCTCAATTCACTCCTACTCCTATGATACTTGAGACCACATCCTTGGAACTTTCCACCACTTTTAAGGAAAAATCATTCGATATGACCCTGATTCCACTCTCAAAATAGATTGAAGAAGCAATTGCCTTTCAAGAATTAATTACATAGAAGGCCTCAAATTTGGATAATGAATTCCTAAAGCTATGAGAAGAAAATGCTTACATAGAAAAACTATAAAATTCATTATAATTGATCAATAACACTTGTCCAACCTTAGTTACACAAGTACTAGGTGATCAAGTCATGTCAAAAGATAAGCAATTCACTACTCTATCAATATAGATTATAAAGATTTGGGGAGATGCATAGAAAGTCTTGGCATTTTACACACAAAATTAAAGTCTTAGGACTGAAATAGAGGTTATATGTCAAATTTTAGATCAATATGAGTAGGTTCTATAGACCACTATGAGGTAGGATAAGTATATAGGCCAAGATATGTTAAATTGGAGACAAAATCCTAATCAATCTTTGGTTACTATGAAACTTGAATTTGCCACTATGGATAAAGCTAAAGAAATACTAGAGGATAAAATGGAAACTATAGATAAAATGAGTAGTGTACTAAAAAAAATTGTATTCTAAGGATGTTGCCATATATAAGCTTCAGGTATGGCATAATGAAATAATTTACAACACTTTTGTAGCCATCATATCCCAAAGGACATAAGATATATTAGATGAGCTCATATTGGATATTCAAATGAAATTATCTAATGCCAAGGCATTACTTATAGTCATAGATGATGATCATATACCAAATATGATGATGATATAGATACCAATATGAATTTTACTTGCCATGGTATGTGAAGTCATCATAAACTAGAAAATCCCAATCAAGATCTACCTCAAGTTGATCTAGATATTTCCTAGATAATAGAGGAGCCCAAATTCATTCCTCTACATTGACTTTACCAAATATTATAAGAAAGAAAGTTGGAAAAAAGGCATAGTCTTCAAAAATAACTCTAATAGTGAGTACATATAAGCCAGTGGGTCAGTAGTTGGCCAAATATAACAACCTCTATAGCCACTCAATTAGACACCTCTTTAGCTATAGTAGTAAGTTTTGTGCACTTCATTTTTGTGAGTTCAAGTATATTGTGGTTTTTTTTATGAGGTATTCTAAGCATTAAGAACAAAACTAGAATGGTTAAAACCCCATAAAGGGAAGCCACTTGGTTATACTAGTCTATTGAAAATCCAAAAGGGTGGCTAAATAGTGCACAAAGGGTGAAAATCGGTAAATGACACCTGGAGTGATAAGTACAAATTTTATTTATGGATTATATTTTTAGATTATTTTAGATTAGCTTGTGACTATGTCTCAAGATGAGATAATAATTTATGTTTGGGAAAGTGTTGGAAAAATAATAGAGCATGGTAAAATCGTGAAGTATAATAAAAGGACACATGTGCAAAGCATATGATTTTGTCTTTTATATATATTTTTTATGTATTCATCCTTATAATCTTAATAAATTAATATAATAATGTGAAGAGTCTTTCCTTTTGTATCTCAAAAGGCTAGAATGTGAAGAGACAATAAAATTACAAAAGACTATATACATACATACATACATATATATATATATATATATATATATATATATATATATATATATATATATATATATATATATATATCACTTTGTTGTAATAGGAAATAGTTTTAATGTGTTGATAGAGTTTAATAGAATCATTTTTTTATGGTTTTACTTATCTTATTTTTATATTTTTGATGCATAGTGAGTACTCTATTTTACTTTAACCTATTATTGAATGCTATACTAGTTGTGTTCCATCTTTTGTTAACATCTATTTTATTCTTTCTCTTAGGTTAATCTTTGTACATCATAGATGGTAAGTAATATTATCATCTCTTCTACACCTATTAGTACTCCACACTACATAAGTTATCCATATAATTATCATGTTCTGGAGTATTTCTAGGAACCTCTGCTAACATAGACTTAACATATATAGGGGCCATCAAAGTGGATAGGAAATTAAATCCACAATGTTACATCATGAACCCCATTTTTGGTATGCTACCAAAAATGACTACATCAAAAAATTTACCTAGTATTAACTAGAATTCACATATGCCTCAACCACTTCCTATAATGCATTATCTCCTACTAGGTCATCTCACTTCAAAGCAAACACTAGGTTTCCTAAACCTAAGGAGTCTAGATCTAACTCCCTAAACTCAACACCAAGTGATATTATCCATAGATAAGAATACCTA
Organism: Torreya grandis; assembly: GCA_037957365.1. NCBI lineage: Eukaryota > Viridiplantae > Streptophyta > Pinopsida > Cupressales > Taxaceae > Torreya > Torreya grandis. Next base: position 148,429 of record JARHVA010004280.1, read on the forward strand.
GACCATACCTCAAGAGTCCACTAAAATTGAGTTAGATGCAAAATAGGGAATGGTATAAAAGCTCAACAATGAATTCCTAAGGATATAAAGATAGATGATCAAATATAACATAGAAAGGTACAATAATAATTTCATGTATCAAAGGCCAAATAAGAGATATAACTTCCCTCACAACTCCCACATATCCTTTACCTAATAAGCTCCCTAAGATCAATATCTTTGAGATAGCCTTACCCAATTAGTGTCAAGTACATAACACAATAATACATGAAAATTTAGACTACATAGAGTTTGGTTCTACTTTTGAGATCTTCTAGAAGGAAATGGAACAATACGAGGTAGTTACCAATCATATAGAATCCTCCAACTTATATAAATCCCTTAGCACCACTATGGTGTTAGAAACCTTGGATTTTCCTAGCCAAAAAGAAAATGAGAAAGAGGAAGATATTAGTTAAGTACAAGTGTTATAGTAATTCCAAAGGATTAGTTATGCCCTTAAGATTAGGAAACAACAAAAACACCTACTACCTCAACCTCGTAAATAATAGTACAACCCCAACAAACCAAAATTATAGGAATGATATTCAATCCCCAAGATATCAAGAGCCTAATATGCCTATGGAGACCCCACAAATTCAAAACAAATGGGGTTTAAACGTAGTGGAGGATATGAATAAAATCAAGGCTAACATTAACCTTCACAATATTTCCCAGATCATATAGCAATGAGACCTTTGTTAAAATATTTGACTTAAAATCTAAGCCCACAAGCCCAAACAAAATTGAATGTAACACACACTAATGTGCTTATCCATAAGAATAAGATGGAGTTTCCCCCATTCCTTTTGACCATTTAATTGTTTAGAAAGAATATGCATAGTATTTTACTATATTTTGTAGTCTCAACCAATGTGATGAAGGTAGACAAATGTGAGAAACTCAATCTAGCCCCCATAAAATTAGATAAAGTAGTGGTCAAGTTGGACAAGTCAGAGGTAAAAGTGATAGGTTATTTTTTAAACATCCACATCTAGTTGGAATATAAACCTAGGATTAAATAGTTTATATAAATTCAAGTGGTTGACATCCTAGAAGCCTATCATATGCTTCTGAGTAGAGATTGGTCTAAATCCCTGAATGGGTATATGGACACATATTTCTTAGATATGTGGTTTCCATGAAAAGGAGTAGCCAATCAAATAATACTGGATAGGGAACCATGAATGAAACACATGATCACCAAATACAACACTATTAATGAGAAAATAAACCTAGTTTCCTTATACCTATGCATTTACATGATAAGTACCAAAGCCTTCAAAAAACCAAGATAGTCACAACCTAGATCTACTTAGTTTATGGTATCTTAATGTAGATAGAGCTCACTTCAAATAAGGTAGTTGTCCTATCCCATTTTTAATTAATTTAATTTTGTGGTAAAAATGCCCATTCTAATATTTTTCATGGAATAAGGAGTTGGGAAAATAATTTATTTAATATTTAATATTCTAAATGCATAATTATTTTATATTTTTAGGATATTTAATTGGGTCTAATTAAATATTAAATAAATTTTAATAGTAATGGTAATTGACAAGTTGAATTTCTACAAGGAAACTTACCAATTGGGATATGGCTTTCTAGGAGGAGATAATGATGAACTTCCAAGGAAACTTGATAGTTTGCTCTTACTTTCTTATCCTCAAGATAAGTGGGTTAAATTATATAATGTTTGGGAAATGGAAACAAAGGAGAAAGAGGTAAGATTTAAATGTTTTATGGGCAAGAGAATAAAGATATAATTAGTTGCCTTTTTTAACTCATGTCATCTTCTCAAATTAGGGATATTAGTATTTTAGCACCGAATTTGGGGGCTCATGTGTATTTATATGAAAAAAATTTATTCTATGCTATTTTTCTCCATTTCAAATTTTTTTTGGACTTTATGGTTCAAGTTTTCATCTAAGGATGAAAACATTCAAGTGAGGAAATCAATGGACAAAAACCCATTAATTTCAAGAGTAATGGGATGTAGCCCTTTTGATTTAGAGAGGTGACCTCATCCAGAGACTACATTAGAGATGATTGGTATTATTCATTTATATTTTGGAAAAGGTTTAAAACCAGAGATATAATTCCACATAGGAATTGTAATAGAGCTTCAAGGAGTGTAAATTCAAACAGTTTTTGGAGTTTATGCAAGTTGTCAGTGTGATTAAGGTTGAAGAGGTATTTTCATATTTTTGGTTTGTGTTACATTGGATGTAATGTGCTTATTTAGGTTATTTTTAGGTTATTTTTGTATTTAATAGTTTTTGTAATCAACCTATGAGTATTATGAATCTATTTTATGTTTGAGTAGTATTTTTAGTGCATGTATGTATATCTAGTAAGGGTTTTGCCCAAGCTTTGTATTTTTATGCAAACTATTGTGGAGAGTTTATTTTAGTATTTAATAATTCTTTTATATTAATTTATATGAAATATAATATGATATATATATTTTTTTGTATTTATTTTCTTATTTCATAAAAAGTGTAAAAAATTGGGTTCACTAGTTAGTGTAAAAAGGGCATAACTCATAAAAAAAGTGTGCCCAATACAAATTAAATTTTATATATGATATTTTTATATAAATTAATTAAGGGTAGATTAAGTGGTATCATATACATAATCTTTCTAGCCTATAAGGTTTTAAGAACAAAATTTTGAGTGAGAGGGAAACTATACATTTTGAACAGGTACATTGATTTGTTTAACATGGGAGGATTCTTGAGATTATTAAAATATGGAAAAAATGTAGATATTATTCAAGATAAAATAATGGAAATACAAAATATCCAAGATAAAATTTTCAATTCACTTCAAAGGTTTATGGATAGCATGTATAATTTACTTCCAGCTAAAATATGTCAAAAAGAGGATGATACCAGGAATGAACCCATGGGAAATAAAATTGCCTTTTCTTACAAATAACCTTGGAAGACAATGCAAATATGTTGGATCAAAGAAGAAAATTTAGAAGTGAAATAATTTTCCAAAGATATATAAAATAAGATGGTGGAACCAAAAATAGTTATGAGTACACATAAGATAAAATTATAAGATAATGTCAAGGAAGAAATTATGGAGCATGAGTAAAATAAAAAGAGGAAATAATATTATAATAAAGTTAAAGAAATAAAATCACATAAAAATCCACCATACAAATGGAAAGTAATCATTTTTATTTAAGAAAAATATTTCATTGACTTATAAGATTGAATTTTTAAAAAAATATTTTCTTAAAGAAATCAAGGAATAGATGATATGTATGGAACACAAAGGTGAAAAAGTGAATGGTATATATGAAGTACCTATTCTATGAATTTCAAAGAAGGAATCAATTCGATATGATAATATTTATCAAGATAGTTGTATTGATGAGCATGATTTTAGGAAGGATGCCCTAGTTGAGGCTTAGTCTATTGATGATATTATTCATGAGAAGGGTGGTACTACTACAAATTCCTCATATATTTTCAAATCATATAATTAATATAAATATTTTTATTTCTTATTTTATTACAACTTGAGAAAAAGGGATGTTGGTAGAATCAAGGATTTATTACTTCATTTTCATATGATGTCATTACAATGTTTATGTTATGATGAGAAGTATTCTAAAAATATTTAAAGGATGAAGGGTGAAAAATCAAAGTGAGGTCATTTATTCCAACCTAAAAGTGTTTCATACATGGAGGTGTGGGATCTTGGTGTTTTATCCAAATCTAACATATAGATTGAATGTAAAAATTATTTAGTGATAGAATATGGTTTTTTAACTTCTAATGATTGCATGTTCCATAAAAAAAGGTGATGAAACTAATGAATAAATAGATTTACTTGATAGATGAAAAGAGTTCAATATGGAGGAATGTGCACTAACCTCCAAACTTTAAAAGTGTGAGATAATGATTTATTTTTAGAGTAGCATGGTGGATGTATATGCATTTGAATAAGATATTCTTAGTTGCAATGAGAGATATGTTGAGGCTATCTCAATAATTACAACCTTATCAAAGGTGGATGAGCACATTATGAGTAGGCTAAGGTATGAAAATAATGATCATATTTTAGATTAGTTATTTCCTCTTATATCAGTACCAAATTCTGGTCATCATGGAAAGCATGTTAACAAAGGAGATAGAGTAAGGGATATAACTTTTAGTATAGGGCATGAGGACTCTCTAATTCAAATTCAAGATTGTTTTTGCATATGGGATTGGAGGGATATTTTGAGATTCAAAGTGGATAGAGGAATTGATACTAGTATTGAGTTATCCATCTCTTTCATTTGGATTGAAAGAGATTTTATAATGAACCATATGGGGTTTAGTAGACACTATAACCAATTTTTGAAGGTAATATCATAGCAACAAGATGTGTACCATTTATAAAGCTTTGAAAAAGCTTCCAATGGTTGAAAAAATTATACAAGGTAACTTATTCACCAAGGATTAATTTGAGGATAGGATATCATTAGATTTAGGAGAGGGATATAGATATGCACAAGATAACATGTAAGAGTCACTCCAAGGACATTGAGTTCATGATCATGTCAGGTGATTTAAATAATGCACTAGCCACTAGGTTGAATTAGGTATTTAGTGATCATTTGATGTTTTTTTATAAAATTTTGATGTGTAGTAAACTTGGGAAGATTATATGTGGCACATGTAATTGAATAATGAAGTTTTAGAGAAAAATGATCTATATACAAATGAATCTCTATATGATTTTGAGGTTATAAAGCTTCTACACTTCAGCCATGTCATTAGTGTTATATGCATGCAAGAAAATACCACATTAGAAGACTTTGATAAGTGGGAGAAGGTATTGAGATTATTTAATGTCTTTATTATTTTATTTTTTTCACAAACACTTGCTATAAAATGTGATTCTATAGGAAAGGGATTTGCTTCGGTTACAATTCAAATGAGGAATTCCATAAAAAATGAAATCAAGAAGTTCAAAGACTCAAAAGATAATTTCCCTAGTTATGATGAGGAGATGTTTTCCATCATGTATGAATTGAAAGAGTTCAGACATAATTAGGTTTTTGGTAAGTGTGTGGTGGAGATAGATTACACAAGATTGAATTTCCTCTTGGATCTATATGATTGGAGTGATGAGTCACATACATGGGTAAGGCAAAATAATGTAGATGTTGGAGTCTTTTTTAGAATGATTAATTTTTGGTATGTTCCTACCATTCATAGAGATTATATGTTCCCATGATGATATATTATGCCAATGAACTATTTTCCACTGGCATTTTAGATGAAATGGTGAAGAGTGACAAGAATGTGCTAGTGGATGATCTTAGGGAATACATCATCTTCGATCAAAATAACTTATTATTTGTAGATTTAGATTTCAAAGGTAGGTGGTGTGAATTTTTATACTTCATGGTGTTAATTATTATTCCTCTAATATACTTGTGATATCCTAGATTATTACATGAAGCCGAAATTAACATTTCCCAAGATGAGGTAAAATTTGGGTCTATCAATGTGTATTTTAGCAATGTGTATTTCAACATTTTGGGTGTAAAGGTAGTAATTATTTCCAAAATTTTTATATTATATTATTTAATATGTATTTATGGTTATTTAATCGATTATTCTATAAAAATTAGGTCTATATCATTATAATAACTTTTTAGAGTTTTTGATTTAAATTGTTTTATGTTAGTGCTTATACATAGTTGGAGAAACAAGCTGAAAAATGGAGGTTATTGATGGAAGAGGATTTGATACACACTACATACCAGTTTTTACAATGGATAAATTGATTATACCTTGAATATTACTATAACCATGTCATCCAGATTAAGTCCACTACTTTGAGATTTACCAGAGTGCTAGGAAGGAAGTTCGATTAGTCTACAATTAGAGAGCTTATAGAAGCTCTTAAGGAGAATAAAGATCAGATTTAGAATTAGAGAGAAGATATAATTATCATATATATTAAATAAAATTCAAAATAGGTTGGTTATCTTAATTTTTTAATTCAAGTCAAGAATCGAAAGGTTTACACCTAGATTTGGTATCACCATTTCTTTGATACATATTATCATGAGAGCAATTTATTATTCAAAGAGGTGGTTAAAATTTATGAATTTTACAATAATGTTATGGATGATAGAGAAAATGGATTATGCAACATACCTTGGCAAGAAAAATCTCACTTAATAGGTACAAGATTTAGACTTTGTGGACAATATGGTATGAATCATCACATTGGCATGGTGATTATTGAATAGCTTGGGTTGAAATTACTTGATGATAAGAATTTTTTGGAAGATCAAACTTTTCATGTCCCATTTTTAAATAACTTAATTTTGTGATAAAAAATCCCATTCCAATATTTTCCATGGAATAAGGAAGAAATTGGGAAAATAATTTATTTAATATTTAATATTTTAGACACATGATTATTTTATATTTTAAAGATATTTAAAATGTGGATAATTAAATATTAAATATATTTTAATATTAATGGGAATTGGAAAGTTTAATTTATACAAGTAAACTTACCAATTGGTATGTGGCTTTCTAAGAGGAGATAATGATGAACTTACAGGGAAAATTGTTAATTTGATCTTGCTTTCTTAACCTCAATATAATTGGGTCAAATTTGGGAATGTTTGGTAAATAAAAATAGAGGAGAAGGAGGTAATATCTAAATGTTTTATGGGAAAAATGATGAAGATAGAATTAGTTATTTGTTCTAACTCAAGCCATCTTCTTAAATTAGGGATATTAGGATTTTGGATCCAACTTTGCAACCTCATGTGTATTTATATGTCAATATTTCCTTATGGGCTATCTTTTTCCATTTCAAATTTTTTTTGGACTTTACAATTTAATTTTGCATTTGAGGATGAAAACCTTTAGGTAAGGATATCAATGGATGAAAACACATTAATTTCAAGAGTCATAGGATGTATCCACTTTAATTCAAAGAGGTGATCTCATTCAAAGACTAATTTGGAGCTAATTGGTATTATTCATGTCTATTTTAGAAAATATTTATAACTAGAGATACAATTCCACATAGGAATTGTAACAGAGCTTCAAGGAGTCTATATTCAGCTAGTTTCTAGAGTTTATATAGGTTATTAGTGTGACATAGGTTGAAGAGGTAATTTTGGATTTTTAGATTATGGTATATTATATATCATGTGTTTAGTGAGGTTAGTTTCATGTTATTTCAATATTTTATATTTTTTGTAATCAACCTATGAGTATTATGAATTTATTTTATGTTTGAGTGGTATGTGAGTGCATGTGTGTAGATATGGCAAGGGTTTTACCCAAACTCTTTATTTTTATGTAGAACTATTACAGAGAGTTTATTTCAATATTTTGTAATGTTTTGGAATCATTTAGATTAAATATAAGATGATATATTTTGGTTTGGATTTATTGTGTTATTTCATAAAAATTGTAAAAATTTGGGTTCACTAGATAGAGTATAAAGGGCATAGCTCATAAAAAATTTGTTCCCAATACAAAGTGAATTTCAGATCTAATATTTTAATATTAAATTTTATAAGGGGGCATGACATTAGTGGAGTTGGTGTTTTTCTTATATATCCCTTAGGAAGGAAACATCTAGCATCATACAGGCTATAGTTCCCTTGTATAAATAACTTTTTAAAATATGAAGATATAATCCTAGGATTACAATTCACATTGATACATGAGGCAAATGAACTAAGAGTATTTAATGACTCTAAACTAGTAGTAAATTAGATCAAAACTAATTTTCAATGAAAACTATCATATTTCAAAAGGTATAAACACAAAGCTTGGGACGTAATTGAAATGTTCAGCACATTTAATATCATCCCTATTTCGCAGGAGGAAAACTAGGTAGTAGAATCACTTGCATCAACTACAGTGAAATTAACCCTTCTATATGACACTGAGATACAATTTTTCTCTGTGGAACTCATCCTGTATCCTTCCATACTAGTTAATGTGACTAACTTTTAGGTCTTTAAATATGACCAATAAGTTATCTAGTTCCTCAGAAACAAGGTGATATTCATAGCCCAAATCATAGATGAAAAGGATAGAGACAACCCTAGGACTAATTTCGATAAGGATGGGATCCTAAACATTCATGGGAATAAGATACCAAAAGGTATGATTTCATTAGAAAGAGAATTTGATACATTTGACCCAGCCTTCTAGACTAAAAGTACTATGTTTAAGACCAAAAGTGTTAGGTCATTAATCTTAGCCCTACAAAGAACCCACAGATGGTTAACATGGGTTTGGATTAGATAGACCATGAATTTAAATAGTTATAAAGATTATTTTTAAGGTACAAATATGTAATTACTTGGGCCTATGAAGACATTAAGGTCTTTAACCTAAGAGTATTGAATCACACCATCCCCTTAAAAGCTTACTAAAAAACCCTTTAGACAAAGGCAAAGGTTGGTTATCCCAATAATGGAGCCCCTGATTCACAAGGAAGTTCATAGATTACTCTTTTTAGGGATAATTTTCCCTATTTACCACTCCACCTAGGTGGCTAACCTAGTCCAAATGTGGAAGAATGGTGAAATCTATATTTGTGTAGACTTATAAAATATGAATTGGGACACATATAAATTCAATTACCCATTGACCTCACTAGACAAATTAATCTAAATGGTGAGTTGGTCCTAGATGATTTCCTTCTTGGATGGATTATTGGGATATAAATAGGTCCTAGTTAATCTATAAGACATAAATAAGACTGGTTTCACCATTAATTAGGGCACATTATCTTAAAAATAGATTATTTTTGGGATAATAAATGTTGGTGTAACCTTTTAATGGGTAATAGACTTTGAATTTGAGATCTTGCTAGGTATTTACTTAAGAATATATATGGATTACCTAATTATGTTCTCTGAATATAGGTCAGATCATGTACACAACCTGAAGAGAGTATTTGAAAGATGTAGAAGGTATGAAATCTCCTTAAACCCAAAGAAGAGCATGTTCAGTGTCACCAAGGGTAAGCTTCTCAATCACATTATCATGAAGAAAGGTATTTTTATGGACCTCGAAAGGGTGGATATAATTTATAAAATACCTTAACCTAACAACAAGAAAGAACTAAAATATTTATTTGTGAAAATTAAATTTGTATGTAAGTTTATTTATAGATTTGTTGTGATAGTGAATCCCTTAAATGCAATGTTAAAATAGGATGATAAAGTGGAGTGTAAATTTAACTTGAGGAAGGATTTCCATGATATTAAATACTCTATCATGCAATCCCAAATCTTTATTAGCATGGACTATACATAGGACCATTGCCACCTACCTCACCTCGAGGTTAGATGGAGAAGAACATCTAATGGATTTTATGAGAACTAATCTTAAATATGATAAACATTGGTATTATACCCTAGAAAAGCATTCATATGCCCTAGTCAAGGTAGTGAATAAATTTAGGCATTACATCCTCTAAAATAGAGTGCATATCATTATCTAGGACACAACTATAAAGCAAATTCTAGGACATAATGAACTATGCAAGAGGAGAGGTCGATGGATGATGAAATTTCAAGAGTATGACATGAAAATAAAGTCATATAAGTTGGTTAGAAGATAATGCCTCACCCAACTAATAATAGAGATAGACCCAATAAACATGATATATTATGTGGACCAACAAAGGGTGTAGCACTTAGATTGGTGTGCCCTAATCATGCACTTTTTAATTTATGAAAATCCACCCCTAGGACATAGCCATGCATATAAAATATCCATATGGTTAAAATACATGCATTAAATTCTGAATAAATGAGTTCTCTTTAGAATAAAACATAAAAGAGACTGCTTTTGAAATGTATCAGAAAAGGCCAAGAGCATAATGGCAATTTTCCTTGAAAAATTGGGAGACAGTCATCCTGTGAAAAATGTCATTTCTCACAAGGTTCTCCAAATAGGTTAATATTGGCCCACACTATTTATATATGTTCACACTCATGTTAATTTCTATCACCAATTCCAAACCTTTGCCAAAAGGGAAATGTATGCCGCAATGTTGTTATAACCTATTATAGAGTCTGTGTCATTCACATAATGGGGGTTATATTTTGTTATATTAATTAAAAAAATTCATTATTAAGTCATAAATTCATCCTCATGGGTACAAAATACTACACCATATGATTTGAGGTAGTTGCGACCAAAAGGAGCACCACTACCGAAGTCATCAAGTTATTAGAGACTACTATAATCACCCATTTTGAGGCCACCATTTTTTTTATAATGTGATAATGGCCCTACCTTTCAATCTACATAATTTATAAAATGGGCCTATGATAATTAGATAAAACTAAAGTTATCTTCCAATCACTACCCATAAGGTAATGAATTAGTGGAATCCACCAATAAAAAATTGATTGATGCCATCAAGAAATCAACCAAAGAGAAGCCCTGGGAATCACATTCATTGCTAAAATTTGCCTTAATGTTAGACCAAACCAAGTATAAAAAATACATCAAAATAACTCTTTTCCTTGTCATCTACCTATTGGATCCAATTATGCTAATCATTCTCAAAATTATTACTTATAAGTTCATGCAGTGATTTATGGAACTAGATGACAAAGTGAACTCTAGACTCCTAGACTTGATTGACTTTGATAAATCTTAGGATTAATATTTTTTGAGATTTATAAAGCATCAAGACATATTCATGAGGTGGTTTAAAAATATTTTTTAGGTCAAGACCTTTAGAATCTCAGACCTAGTCTGGATGTCAGACAAGGCTCATGAGACGAAAGGCTAGAATTGAAAATTTGATCCCTTCTAGATGAGCCCATACTAGATAGTTGAAATACTGGGTGAAAACACCTTTTATCTTAAATATTTTTAGGGGAATGACTTATTACTTACAATAAATGGATAGTTCCTAAAGCCATTATTTCTCAATTTTCCCCTCTAAATTTATTTTTGAGTAATCCAAGTAAGAGGTGGTAATGTACATATTAAATAGATTTTATTTAGTTGTGTGTTTGTTTATATTGTGTGATTTTATTTTTGTTTCATTTTTCCCATCAAACCCCCCCTTTTTTTTCATTATTCCCCTAATGATTGACCCTTATTAGTAACTACTTTATGTGGTGGCTTAATCCTAGAAAGATTGCTGAGAAACAAGAAATCCTAGATTAAAACCTTTGATCCAAATGATTCTAGGGCTATAAAATGGGAATCTTAACATCTCATATCTAAGATTCCAATTATTTTATAATAAATAGGTGGATTTTTTAATATCCTACACCCAAAATGGACACCAAGCTACACTTAAAATAATATATCTAGAACATATTGGATTATTCAAGTTGGTTAAATACTAGCTAGATATTCATAAGTTTACCCCTATTCATTCAACCTTGGATTGGTCCTAAAGCCTCAATGGATAAGAATAATAGGTAATTTTCTCTTCTTGATAAACTTGGAAAATAATAAAGATATCATGCATAACCTAATTTTTGAGTCTACCTCAAAAGGGATATACAAGAAATCTCCACCATAGGATTTCTAACCTAGTTAGTAGTGAAACAAAGCCATGAATAAGACCAAAGGAATATCTATCAGGTCTATGGATGCCCATATGGTAGCATAGCAATGACCTAGTCATTCTTCTCTAATCCATCAAGCCAACAATGCCCCAAAAGATGTCTTATAACTAGTCTAGCCTTGATTACTCGAAGGTAATCTAAGAATGAACTACAATGAAAATAACTTCTCACACATTTTGGTATACATCTATGGGTGGAAGATTAGTATGCTACTTGATATTATGAGACTTCAATGCCTCATATTTTATGTGGACAATAAAATACCCCCATATAATATTTGTGATGAGAAAGGAAAGAAGAAGAAATTGGTCATGTTTTATGTGTTTCTCATCACTTTCTCCACAAAAGTTGCCATTTATTGTTGACAACACACCCCATTTTCTTCAAAATGGGGGACCCCTCTAAAAAATTCTTGGACCAAAAATTTAGAATTATTCCTTTTACTCTCATCATCTATGCCTAATCAAAACTTTAGATTATACATCACCTTGATTTTCCTCAAGCAGTAATAGATCTCTTTTAATTTATATAAAAACCAATTAAGTGGTGTTTTTTTATATTTAGTATATCATGGAAGTAACAATTCAATTTGATTTTCATAAGGAGATGTTCTTAGAGTCTAGTCCCTTCTCGAAGCAACAAACTCATTATCTTCCAAGGCAAATCAAGTCCTCCATGTCTGATAGGTAAGATTTAACGAATCACTTTATTTTTATCTTTCTTACGTCATCATTTTATGAATCACATAGAGCCTAGCCCAATGGGAAATCACCATGTCATTTGGAGTTAGAGTGGTCAGTCCCCTAGACCTATCAAAAATGTCAAAGCTTATGAGATCCTAACCAAATGAGAAGTCACCACATCATTTAGAGTCATAATGACTAGTCCTCTAAACTAATGAGAGATGTTAGAGCCCAAGAGATTCAAACCCAATGGAAAGTCACCATTTCATTTAGAGTAAGATTAGCCAGTCCCTAGAACATATGAGAGATGTCATAGCCTAGAAGAGCCTAGCCTAATGGGAAGTAGCCATGTCATTTGGATTTAAATAAAATAGTCCTCTAGAACTATCAGAGATGTTAGAGCATGGGAGAGCCCAACTAAATGGGAAGTCACCACATCATTTTGAGTTAGAGAAACTAGTCCCCCAAACCTATTATATATGTTAGATCCTATAAGATCCTAACCCAATGGGAAGTCACCATGTCATTTGGAGTTAGATAAGCTAGTCTTACAAACCTATCAGAGATGTCATAGCCTAGGATAACCCATCCCAATGGGAAGTTACCACACCGTCTAGTGAAAATATGAACTATTTTCCACTTATGACCCAGGAAGCTCAAAATTAAGTATGAGTGGTTATCTAAGGCTAATCAAGGTGTGTCATGTGTCCCTAGGTGATTCATCACCTAGCCTTAGGAATTACATAGAGTATAGAACCATGCCTAAGTACCAACCATTAATGGGAGGACTAATAAATGGATAACACATGTAAAAAATTAGGAGTTAGATGAAGGGTCTCTAAGATATGTGACTATGTGCCTACCATGCACTAGGCATTAAAAAAATGAGAAGCTATACCTAATTATATAGTTTTTAAAACATCCCATTGCCATTTATATATTTGGATAGTGGTGAAGGGTCATGGGATTTGAATTAAATTATAAATTTATAAATAAAAGGAGAAAATATAACCACCAACTCAATTTCAAATTCATATCAAGTGAGCCACCAAATGCCATTAATGTATGGAGATGTATGCATACACTTATAAAGCCTAAAGAAGGATCATCAATAGCTACCATTGTTACCTTATAAATAAATCTTGGACTCCTTGACTTCAAAGTTACATAAAACCCATGTAGTCCTTGCTTTCAATTCCTAAAGCTTCCTAAGTTCCCCTCTATCCTACTCTAATGGTTGCCACATACTTAAACCTAAAGGTCAATCTTGAGTATTGAAATACCACTTTCCTTGATGGTTTAACCATGTAAAAACATTAAAATGTCATTTTAAAAGTAATTGAATAGGTCCCTAAGGATTCTATTGACACTAATGACTAGTTGGTTGAGTATGAGGACACCCTTTAGACCTATGAAAAGTGTGGACTTCATAGAGCCATAGCCAAACTAGAGGTTTTTCCCTACATCAACCTACTAGGGTAACATCCTCCATAAGGATATATACATACATGACACTATCAATGATTGGGTGTTTTCACCCACCTCTTGACACCAAATTTCCAATATATCTAAGAAGACCTTCAAATCGTACTACTCTCTCCTAATTTTTTTGTTATCATATGATGTATTGGTAGTGTTGGCCTAGATGGATTATCACCAACTATATGTCCTCCATGACTGGGTTAAGAACCTTGACTCCAATTGGGTCAAAAAATAAAATATCAATGACTAGCTAGTCCACACCTTCTAAGAAGAGGTTTGAGTAGGCATAATCCTATAGAATCAACTATTCATAGATCCAAACTATTAGCATGTCAACAAGATATGAATTCCCCTTATACACATGATCCTAACTCACTCTAACATCCTAGACATTGGAGGCTTGATTAACTTCAAGTTAGTACACACCATTGTATACTCTCAAAATGGGGACAACTTCTACATGATGATCTTCATGCTTAGTGCCATTTATGGGATGTTCTCATTCAAGCCATTAGCCTTTCCAATATGGGTTCTTAGTGATTTAACTATCAATGTGGTCTTATATAATATCTATGTCCACTATTTTCACTAGTAGGTTGAGACATCTATGACCACTTCTACCTAGTGGTATACTAGTTGATCAATGAAGTTCCCATGCCTTGGATCTCAAAGATATTCTAGGATTCTATCATAGACATTGAAGACTACTAGTTGTATAAAGATGACATAGTGATCCAAGTAATGGGTTTTTCCCAAGACCCCCTATGCCTATAATATTATGTGCCTGAATGCTTATCAAAATAGAAGATCACCTATCAAGTAGTGAACAACATATTTGGCTTCTATGTATAACTTTAACAAAAGGCATGCCATCCAATCCCAATCTTCATATGGGGCCACATATATAATAACTTGACTTTAATATAAAATTTGGTGGATAGGAATGAATCTACCCCTATAAATTATAAGATTCGGTAATGGGATCATTAAAAGGTGATTCATGCCCATTTGGCATAATACTCAACTTGACTCAACATCAAGTATGACCATCAAGTTGAGGATGATGATGAGCTCTATTTAAATGTCATCGATGACTATGAGGTTATATATTAGATAGTAGTAAATAAAAATAATAAAGGGAAGAAGGCTTAGTTAGGCCCCTCAATAACTCCTTTATCTCTTGCTTGGTCTGTGGAGGTTCTGACTGTAATAACTTTGACTATCTCTTGGAGAATCTTATAGGATGTCCTACCAGTATCTCCTCCTCAAGCTCTAGTCCCAACTCCTCTCCACTTATGTTATCAACCATAGATCCTCAAAATCCATGTATATCTCCTTTGGTTTCTCCTCTATATTCACATATACCTCCTCTAATTATTCCTTGAATTCTGCTTCCACCTCCTTTGATACTGTTAGTAACTAGGCCACAATAGAGTTGAGCCCATACTAAATGATTTTAGGGAGTCTAAGAGGAACCTAATTAACCATCAGTGTCATAGCCTCTAATATTTAATAAGGCTTGTATCTTGAGAGTGATCCCTAGATGAGTCACTCAATAGGAACCCATCTAGGTTCTCTCACTCACTCCTTTATCTCCTCTTTTTTCCCTTCCACCCCTTACTCCTACTAAATTTTAACTCCCAATTCTAAAACCCACTAGTTCACCTCCATTTCCCCCTCTATTTACCATTATTACCCTCCATATTTTATGTAAGTACCCTTGGCCTTGGTTTTTTTTAGTGTCCTTACATCATCATTCCCTTCTACTCCCTCTATATCACAGTCTAGAGTCTTCCTAGTACCTCATTTAGGCATGACCTCAATAATAGTCATGACTAAAACCTTTAGAACCCTACTTAAACCATATTAGTGTTCCCCTCCATAGCTCTAAGTCCTTATCTATTAGCCTTGTAGCCCTTACCATCATAGTGAAACCATCCACTATAGTACCCAAAGATAATTGAGGGAAGAGGCCAAAGAAGAAACATAAGCTTACTCATATTTAAGATCTAAACTAGAGGCATTTAATTCCATCAAGACCTCCTCCATAAGTATCAATGAAATTTCAACCCTAGTAGTCATATCCTAGTGATTATCTCTCTAGCCCCTTCTCTTTCTTACCCAAGGTCCCACTAGATTCACCTTTAACCAACCCATCTTGTCCTTATTATTCCAAGACCCATTCACAAGGGTGATCCAACCTTAGGTAAACCTCACACAAGAAAAATGGTGAGATTAAATTTTCACATGGACCTCCCCTTTTTTTGTCCCTCCTTTCTACCCCATGCCCCCTCTACCTGCACTCATTTCCCCTTTCACTCCTAATTTATCCATTCCCATCCACCCTTCACAAAAATTTTAGACATACCTCCCACACCCATAGTAACATAAGGGATGGTCCTAGGGTCACATGCACCACAAATAGATGTCTAGGGTGACCCAAATATAAATTAGATTTTTTTCAAAGCTTTTGGGAGCATGAAGAGGATGTTTACTTAGATATTCATCTAGGAGGGGAACCTGGGGATATGACAAACCCATCATGTTTTATTTTCCCTCACCAAGGTGAGGACTAATATTGGATAAGAGAACAAGGCCAAAGACCCATTATGTATCCTCTAAACTACCCATGACATGTTCAAAAATCTCCTAGTGGATTTGCAAAGCCAAGTCTAAAATCTTAAGGCCCAAATAAAGAGTACATTTCTAGTTCAAATAATTAGGTTGTTTAATGATGCCCTCCTATAAATTTTATTAATCCATGGGAAAGTAGTGGTGACTCAGGCTAAGATTGATGTACTTATATAGCAAGAAAAGGCCAATATGGGGAAGACTACAAAAATCAATGGGAACTATTGGAAATCATAAGTAATGGTCTATAAGGGGATGTTATTGAAGCTAAAACTAATGCCAACCTCAGATTTGGGGTTTTACCAAAATTATCTTAGGAATATGAGAGCAACAATGGAGGAATGGATAACCTTTTATCACACTACAATAGAACCCTTGGTGTAGACACAAAAATTGTGTCTACTTCTTGGTCGACTCCCCCCCTTGGTCCCCTTGGTCCCCTTCTAACACATTCCTAACCCACACACTTATTAATTTAAAATAATAACTTATTTTAAATTAATAACACCTCCCTTGACACCTCACCCATGACACATCACCCTTGACACCTCACCCTTAGATACCTCCCTTTGGATATCTCCCATCACCCTATGACCAATATAAGACCTATTCCAACTCTCTCACTAATCCCCATGCCTATTAAACCTGCCTTCGACCATTTAACCATGACCACTGAACTCAACAGATGGAGGAATGAGTAAAAGGCTAAAAATAGCCTTTTTACCCATCTTTTAGCTGCCGACGTCAGTTACCCATCGGCTGATGCCGGTGGGATCACCGACGTCGGTTGCTTAAAACCAACTCATAGGCCAAATGAAAAACTAATCACAGACCCGAATGTGAATTCTCTTGCACCCAAAATTTAACCTCTCTCTCTCTCTCTATCTCTCTCCCAGATGCATGCCAAGCATCACAGGATACAAGAACTCTACATCAATCACTCTAGCCCTGATTGAAACATTACAGGAAGTCTTCTACATAAGTGGCATCAGCAACAAGTATTCTACACTCCTTTAGCAACTAAGAGCTGAGTATTCTTCTTTTATTTCATTTTAGTAACTTAGAATGCATTTGTAATTAGTCCATTATCCATTTCTAAGCACTGTTGACACAACCCAACCTGTTCTTCCCATAAATGCTAAAAAGCCTTCCGTCATCTTTATCTCCCTTTCACCCCTATCCTCTATCTGATCCCCTTTTTAGGCCATACTCTATACCCTAAAAATCCCACACAAACCATTAAATAGACCCAGACTCCTTCCAGACCCCTCTGTCGACCACAACCCTGTCCAAAACTCACCATAGGCCATTACCCTGACCGGCATCGACCATTTCCCCTACCGATGTTGGAAAATGAATCGACATCAACAACTTGAACAACTGACACCGGTAGAACAACCAACATCAGTGACTATGGAAGATAGATTGCAGAATACAGGTATGCATTATCTTTATTTATTTTGTTTAGTCTTTCACCATTTCTCTTTCTAGAAATATTCTTTTATCAACTAGTGGACTGTCATCCCTCTAGGAAGTTTTTGCACTTTTGGGACCGAGCTTTGCTTGGAAGTCCACCTTATCTCTATCTAACAATCTCTATGTTTGAGTCTCTTTCTATTACAAGTGTAATCCTTTACAGCCAAAGAGGAACTCCTTCAATCGTCTGGATACGGTGCACAAACTTCATCTGGGTATCATCTAACCCCTGACCATTATCTTAGTTTCTTATTTCTTTTGAATGTGAAAAGCGAAAAATAGTTAGAAACATTCTGGCACGCCCGGTGGGACCCCTAGAATTTTCCTTGGGTTCATCATTCTTTTTCTTCTAAAACAAACTTTCATATAGGTGCATTAGGAAAATTTCTTTTCTTGCATCCTTCTTCCATCTCTTTATTTCGAAAAGACATCATAAGCAAGTTAAAAAGAATCTTTCTTTTTCTTCTTGTCACCTTTCCTCTTGCATCTTAGAGTAGTGAAGTTCATGCTCTTAACCTTTTCTCAACTTGTTTGCATCTGAACACACATTTCAATTTGGGCTTAAAATCTATTGCATCTCATTTCTGCCTAAATGCATACTTAGCTCTCACATCTAGTAATTAAAAATGCATTATGAATAAATCTTAGTGCACTTATGTTACATGACTAGACCACCTTCATAACTAAACATCTAAATATACCTGAGACAAGGTCCGACTAGGATTTCATCACCTAACGGATACCTTACCTTTCCTGGTAATCCCACTTGGACTTCACTACCAAGGGGAGAGCCCACTCTGTTCGCTGGCAGAGTATAAAATCTAGGGGAAGTATATACTGGCTAAGTAACCTAGCTTATCTTTGGGCTTGTGAAGTGAGGGGAGCTTGCTCCTTAGCACTAGGCCACGTATGGAACCTAATACAGATTTTGAGCACTAAAACTAACCTGAAACCAACCTTAGACTACTTCTTCTAGGACCCGTTCTAAAAGCCAACTTCCCAAACATACTCTTCTAATGCATAAGCTAACAAGACTCTGAAACATATTACTAGGAATTAACATTTAGGGGCTATTTGTCTTCATCTATTTTTCTATCTCTATCTGGTTTTTTGAGCTGGTGAGGTTGCATTCTGAGCTTCAAGAACAACTCAGACTTTCTTCTTTCTTCCAAAAACTTTAAGTCTTCTGAAGTTTCTAGAAATACACAGTAACTGACATCAGTTTTTCCCCTGATGTCAGCAACTTTATTCATTGACATTGGTTATATTACTGACATCGGCAACTTTTTTCATTGGCATTAGTTTTTCTGCTGATGTCGGTCACTGTCAAAATCTTTCTTCTCAAACAACAAGCTAGAACCTGACCTTTCAACTGTCAAAAACACATTCTAGTTTTTTGAGGCTGAAACATATAGTTTTCAAAACCTAAACCCCCCTTTTCCTTGGATGGTTTTGACACATAGTCAAACCAAAACTCTTGTTGACCACGCAAGGCAACAACCACTTCCGCCTTCGCCCTCCATAACAAGTCCTCTAATGGAGTATCATTCAGAGACTGAACGAACTCCTACCCAACCAACCCTGACTCAACCCCCTATTATTCTCAAAGGGGACCAAGACTTTGAAAGGTTCTTTGACCTTAATGTCAAGGCCCTTCAACACTATCTCACGAGAAGTTGAATGTGAGACTCTTTAAGAAACCCAATGTATCAGATGCCGACCTCGTTAGTTGAGATGATAGTCATATCAACCACCTCTGTAATTCAACCCATAGACACCTAAGCCATTGCCTCAGCTAATAACTTGACCATGACCAATCTTCAAAGTGTGGCTTCTCCTTCCATTTCTAAACCTACATCCATTTTGGTTTTGGTACCCTATCAACTGCAAACTATTCAACAAAGTTCTACACCATTCCAAAACCTAGTTGTCTCCATCCCACCTACTCTTGCACCTATCAACACCAGGGTGGCTACTTGTCCTTTGGCTAGTGTTGCCACCATCCAACCACCTCTGGTAACAACAAGCTAGGTCGTGCTCCCTAGCTTTATGACACAACCATCCTTGGCTTTGACATCAGTCCCTATGACTAGTTACCAATATGTTGCACCTATACAAGCATAACCAACTACATCATACACCCCTCCTAACACCTTCCAAGTGCCTTACAACCTAGGGGGCACCCCACCTGTGAATCTTTCAATCGGTCTAATCAAGATGTTAATGGACAAAATGTCTAATCTTGAGACATCTGTTTTGGGTTCAAGAAATATTCTCTCATATGAACAAATTTGTAATGAACCCATTCATCCCTCAGTCCCAATCCAACCATATCCCAATCAGTGGGAACTTCCCAAGTTTACTCATTTCCAGAGTAAGGAAGACCCACAACAACATTTATGAGCATTTAGACACGCTTGTTACCTTATAGCCCATGATGATGCATTATTGCTATGCACATTTGCCATGTCGCTTTTTGGTGCTACCCTCGATTGGTATAGTTCTATTACCAGTCACTCTCTATTTACATTCACCTAACTAGCTCAACTTTTCCTTGACCACTTCTCGATCAACATCACTAAAAAGGTCTCCATCACGGACCTATACTCTATCAGACAATTTGATGATGAATCAATAGCTAATTTTGTTGCCCGATGGAGAGGCCTAATCAACCAAATCTCCTTTTCTTTACCTCAACCTGAGCTCATCGAGCTCTTTTCACAAGCGTGTGCCAAACACATTTCATCTACTTTATGGGTCCAGACATTTTGCACATTTGACAAAGCTTTCACCATGGCTAGGAAGCTTGAACTCCATGCTGTCGAGGAAATTAAAGTCAAATTGCGTAGTAAAAACCCCAATGCAAAGTCAAATGACCCTTCTTCCAAATCTTCTTCCTCCAATTCCAAATCTAAGGGATCAACAAATGCTATATTCATTAGACCATCATCTTTGACAACAACTAACCAATCCAAACCTTCCACATCTCAAAGCATTACACAATAATTCCAACAATGATACATGCAACATCAATATACTCTAATAAGAGAATCATATGGATCCATGTTGGATAAACTTGTCAAATAGGGAGTCCTCAATCTCCCCCAAGTTCAACCACCCCCTCAATTTGATCCCTCGCATGCCATCCCTGCATGGTATCAGGAGAATGACTTCTACAATTATCACTGTGTCAAAGTCCATGACATAGACAATTGTAAGACTCTCAAGAACATCATTCAAGACATGTTACATAAAGGTGATCTTGTCTTGGACAACCCAAATGTGCCACCTAACTAGAACATAGACATCTTTAGACAACCTTTTCTTAACCATCCCCCTAGCCAAAACAATGTGCAGACCATGGCCGATGACTCCCAAGAGTGTAATATACACACAGTCAACACTATCTCACCCCTTATGCCTAACCAACCTCTCTCACAGTCTGAAGAGGTTAGCCCACCCATTGGTCCTTCACAGGTAGAAGAGCCTTCTTCTCACATTTCTCTTCCATAGGTAGACGAACCTTCTACTCCTATTAGTTCTCCATCGAACTCTCTTATATTGGATGCTTTGACCATACTGACACCACTAGCCCTACCTTCATCCTTCCTACTACCAATAGAGGACCTTACCTTTCCTACTCCTCAACCACAAGTAGAAGGCACAATCATCCCTGCCCTCTATCCTCTTGAGGAGTCACATTCTCCAATTCCTTCTCCACCAAGAGAAGAACTTGTCTCTTCACCTACTTCAATCAAAGAGGATCCAGTAATGGCCCTCTCTCGCCTTTGGCTTGAGATCAGCACATCTAACACATTTGCGATCTCACAACCACCCACATCTTCTAAAAAACCAAAGCATCATCCAACATCTTACAAACCATTCTCTTGATTGGTTGAGAACTTAGGATTTCTCCATTCAAAGAAGTTAGAACATGAGGCATTATGGGAGCAACTCAAAGCTCCTCACCTTACACATCCCATCTCATCTCATGCTATCGACCCTCTTGTGATAAAATCTCCAAAAGTCTTTGATGAAGATCAGGCTTCTACTTCCAAATCTTTAGAAGCCCAACCATCCACATCTGAACCTAAACCCTCACAAACATCCACCATACCAAAACAAATTAAATCCCTCAGTGTTCACCCCATACCTAACCTCACTCACTCACAAGTGAAGGTAGACTTGAACCTTGCCTCGCATAATAGTAATCCTCACACTAAACCAAAGAAGGCTACTAAACCATGTCAGTGAACTCCTCCTCCACCATCATCATTGCCCTGCATTTTGGGCCCACATCCTTCTAGCTTAATAGGAGTGCTTCCCACTCCAACACCTAACAAAAAAAATCACCTCCATTACTACCAACACCTAACAAAAACATACCTCCTTCAAAACATCTAATGCCTCCTACCACGAAAGTGTCATCTACGCATTTGGCCAAACTGCCAAACAAAAGGATGGTACGAAACACTCCCTTAATAGCTTCTAAATAGAAGTTGTCAACTTTTACTGCAACACAACACGCAGACCCATTAGCAGGTTCTTATGCCTTGCTATTATGCCAATTGTTACAAACTTCTAACATCACTCTTCCACCTATCAAACCATTTCAACCTCTCAGACCAAAACTGTCTTGGTTTGATGACACTAAAATTTGCCTATATCATCGCACACATGGCCATGACACTGAGAATTGTTGTGCCCTCAAAGTTTTCATTCACCAATACTTGGAAAAAGACACCCCTCTTATTGAGGATACTGTCAACAAATCTCCAACACTATCTCATGTCTCCCAACCCCCTTCACCTTCACACTCATCAACTCTCGAATCAAAATCATCTTGGTTCGATGACACTAAATTTTGTGCGTATCATCGCACACCTAGACATGACATCAACCATTGCTGTGCTCTTAAAGCTATCATTCGTCAACACCTAAAAAATGACACCTCTTTCATTAAGGATCCTTTTGACCACCCTTTCAACAAACCATTGACACCTTCCCATACCTCTCAAACATCCTCACCTAAATTGGGAGCCCATCATCAAACTGTGGTTCCTCTATCACCTTTTACCCTATTATTCAAAATCAACACTATCAATGTGGCCACTAGGTCACAAACCATGTAGGATAAAAGGAAAGAGAAGGTTTATCTCCCTTAAACATATCCATTCATCAAGCCTCCTCAACCATCAAAACCCAAGATTTTAATTTTGGGTACATCTCGCCAAACTTTCTCAAAACCAATTCATAACTCCATGGTGAAACAACTTCACCAAACCCCTATGAAGATGTCTTTGTATGACCTCATTCAAAGCTCTCCACAACATTAACAAGCCTTAATCAAAGCCTTACAGGTAGTGGAGGTCCAACTTGAAAACTCCCAACCACTAGCTTCCTTAGTCTAATCATTACCAACCATTACCTTCATCATCATCCATAATTCTGAGATTCCAAAATCCAACCTGGAAGATCAAGATCTCACCTTCTTAAACTAAGCCTATCAGGCAAAAGCTTCATAGGATTAATCCTTATGTCACACTCCTTGACAAAGAGAAGCTTTAATGTCTTCTCTCCATCTTATCCAACCATTTCTCAAGCATTCTCCTCATCACCAAAATAACTGGGGGAATTTGACTCTATCCTAACTATGATGACCTCAACCAAGCCTCGACCGACCTCGACCAAGCCTCGACCAAGCATCGACCAAGCCTCAACCAAGCCTTAACCAAACATCAACCAAGCATTGACCAAACATCAACCAAGCATTAACCAAACATCAACCAACCAAGCATCGACCAAAACATGCCAACAACACATCAATCAACTTCATGTCCAACATCAACCAACATGTGACCAATTTGGAAAGAAGCAAATAAGGCAAGTTTGCTCCTAATTGGCTTAGACCTTACATCATAATGCACAAGTATGGATCAGGGACTTATTGTCTATCTTCTCTTGAAGGCCGACCAGAACTTGAGCCCCTTAATGCCTTGCATCTATGACCATTCTATTGTTAGTCAAGTACTCATTCACTTGACATTTAACTTGAGCTCGTCCCTTGAGCAACCCCCATCATCATCATTCCTATTCCTTTTAACCCTATTTCCCTAAACCAACACTATGTAACCCTTTTATAAAGTATGTATGCTTTGTCTTAATAATAGGGGACCCTCTAAACCTCTATAGTCAAGTCCATGACCAGAAATTTAGTCAAAAACAAAAAATATAAATTGGGATGACAAAATATCAAAAGGTCATAAACTCTCAATGCATACTGCTCCCTCAAAGGATAGTTACATCATCATTGCTATAGCTAATAGATTTTTCCCTTGAAGGATAGCTATTCAAAGCCCTCAAAAACATATAAAGCAAAAATATAGACCACTCCCTCGAAGGATGGCTATGCCTAAAAATCTTGCTACAAACAACACTCTCTTTGAAGTTTCCCACATCGATCAGTGTTACAAATGACCACAAAACAAAATGACATCCCCATGTAGACTTCCCGCATTGATTAGTCTACCAAAAAAAAAGGTAATGGACTTGACTTATAGTCGTTCTCAGGGTCTCTTATAAAAAGGGGCAAAGTTATCCCTACTAAAAAAGGGGTTTCCCTATCCTAACATATCACAGCACCTACTCAAGGGATTTCAAGCTCTTTTTAATGTCAAAGTGATTCGATTACTTCTCTAACACAACCAATGGTCAATGACGTAATGCATGAATGGGGCTTTTGTTTCTAAAAACCCCCTACCTATGCTATCATTATGGTCCTTGTTAATGAAAGAGAAACACACCTTTCACTTCTTATCCATACCTTTGTCACATTCAACTAAATCATTTTCTCAACCAAACCTAACGAACCCAAACATTTCCAAGACCACTCACACTATCATAGCTGATTCACACTAGTTTTTATGGACAACAATACACATGGAAAGTATCGACCACACAATTTATGTCAAGCATAAACCATTACTTGCTAAAGCATAAATTAACCCATTTCATTTTTAGCATACATCCATCACTAATATGGAAAATTGCTAGGGATGAAAGACCACATAGCCAATGTTACAGAATACACCATCACATAATATGGAAAAGGCTATAACATCATCATACCCTCATCATTTATAACCTGACCAAACCAACCTATCAACTAGCCTGAACTACAATGGTCTGAGGCTCTTCAAATAGGGGCTATGTAGGCAGCACTCAGTTGACATGATGTCTTCTGGGGTTAGCTCGGCCACATCCATTTGTTCATCTACTTGATGGACAAACCATTTAACCTTTAACCATGACTTAACCTAGTCTAAACATCCATAACCGACCCTCTTCCTCCCTTTTAGGGAGAACTACATTAGCCTGAGGCCCTTCCAATAGGGGCTATGTAGGCAGCACTTAGATGACATAACATCTTCTAAGGTTAGCTTGGCCATTCTTTCATCCATCCATCTAATGGACCAATTATCTACGCCAACCCAGAATCATGACCGACAACCTTGGAGATCGCGACTATCTCCTCAGACCACGACCACTTTTGAGACAACTTTGCCTTAGTTGTTTTGATTATATGTAGGCTACTTCATGAATAGTTAGCCAAATTATCTGCAACCCACATTACAACCCTCACAAGTATTGGATCGCGAGCTAGTTGATCCCCACTACTTGTGACATTTTCATGTTTTCCAAGAGCACTTCCTGAGCCTAGGATACTTGGAACACGATGACCATTGGAGCTACAACTTGGATCAAATAACCCAATCAGCTACGACTAAATGCTGGGGACCAACTATTTTGATTTTAGCACTCCTTGACCCTTGACCTGTGACAATTTGACCTAACCATCACATGAAGTGGTATACACACAATCTCAACTTTTGTAGCATTCACACTCAAACTTCACCACATCCATCCTCTATTTGTCAAATCGGCACCCGATATCAGGGTACCTTCCCTCAACTCCCACTTTGATGGGGAATATCTCATCCCTCATCTGGGGCAACCAACTCCTATTTTTGTCTTGCAGTTCATTAGAACAACCAACAGGGCAAAAATGACCTTATCCCATATCTGGGGCAACTTACTCCTATTTTTGTCTTGTAGTTCATCAAGAACAACCAACAAGACAAAAAGGGGCAAATGTAGACACCAAAATTATGTCTACTCCTTGGTCAACTCCCCCCTTTGGTCCCCTTGGTCCACTTCTAACACATTCCTAACCCACACACTTATTAATTTAAAATAATAACTTATTTTAAATTAATAACACCTCCCTTGACACCTCACCCATGACACATCACCCTTGACACCTCACCCTTGGATAGCTCCCTTTGGATACCTCCCATCACCTTATGACCAATTTAAGACCTATTCCAACTCTCTCACTAATCCCCACGCCTATTAAACCTACCTTCAACCATTTAACCATGACCACTAAACTTAGCAGACAGAGGAATGGGTAAAAGGCTAAAAATAGCCTTTTTACCCATCTTCTAGCCACCAACATCGGTTACCCATTGGCTAATGTTGGTTACCCATCAGCTGATGCCGGTGGGATCATGGACGTTAGTTGCTTAAAACTAACTCATAGGTTGAATAGAAAACTAATCATAGACCTGAATGCAAATTCTCTTGCACCTAGAATTTGACCTCTCTCTCTCTCCTAAACACATGCCAAGCATCACAAGCTACATGAACTCTACATTAGTCACTCTAGCCCTGATTGAAACATTGCAAGAAGTCTTCTACATTAGTGGCATTAGCAACAAGTCCTCTACACTCCTTTAGCAACTAAGAGCTAAGTATTCTTCTTTTATTTCATTTTAGTAACTTAGAATGCATTTGTAATCAATCCATTGTCCATTTCTAAGCACTGTTGACACTACCCAACCTGTTCTTCTTGGAAAGGCTAAAAATCCTTCCCTCATCTTTATCTCCCTTTCACCCCTATCCTCTATCTGATCCCCTTTTTAGGCCATACTTTCTGCCTTGCAAATCCTGCACAAACCATTAAATAGACCCAAACTCCTTCTAGACCCCTCTGTCAACCACAACCCTATCCAAAACTTGCCTAAGGCCATTACCCTAACCAATATCGACCATTTCCCCTATCGATGTCGACAGACTAACTGACATCGATAACCTGAACAACTTACAATGGCAGAACAACTGACGTCGGTGACTATGGAAGATAGATTGTAAAATATAGGTATGCATTGTCTTTATTTATTTTGTTTAGTCTTTCAGCATTTCTCTTTCTACCAATATTATTTTATCAACTAGTGGACTATCATCCCTGTAGGAAGTCTTTGCACTTCTGGGACTGAGCTTTGCTTGGCAGTCCACCTTATCTCTATCTAACAATCTTTGTGTTTGAGTCTCTTTCTTCTACAGGTGTCGTTCCTCCACAGCCAAAGAGGAGCTCCTTCAGTCATCTGGATATGGTGCACAAACTTCATCCAAGAATCATCTAACCCCTGACCATTATCTTAGTTTCTTATTTCTTTTGAATGTGAAAAGTGAAAAATAGTTAGAAACACTTGGAAGAGGGTGATAATAAGATATTTAACTACTTTAATGAGCTTAATATCCCTATGCTATTCCACTTAGATGGTAATCTACTCAACCAAGTGGAATTTAGAGTCCACCTAGGTTAATTCTATCATGTTATGAGGGAAATAGTGGCCAAGGAAAACCAAGAAGGATCCTAAATGGTGCTAGACCTACCAACTCAGTCCACTATGAGCATTAATAAAGTCTCTAAATTCTAGACCTTAATAGAAGTAGATTTCAACATCTCCCAAAGACTAGTAACTCATGTGAAGGTGATATTCAAGGAGTATCCAATTAACTTATCTAAGTTGGACAAGGAGTTTAACCTCATGGTAGCCATGTTAGAAACTAAGTGTGCCCAATCAAAATAGTTGGGATCTAGCCCTCTTATCTACTTCTACATGTTTACTAATGGTCCCCCATAGATTTGTTGTGGGTTTTTTTGGATTTTCAATTTCTTCAAATTTTGAAATATAGTTTTAACTATAATGAGTGGCCATCATGGCCTAATATGGGATCCTCATGATTTTTGGAGGTGAGACTCAATCCTTATCTATTTATAGAAGAGTTGTATTATATTTTAGAGTTAACTAAAAATTGATCTAAATTGTTTTTGTATTATTTATAATATTTCACTTGAATTCCCTTCTACACTCTACATTTTAATACAATCTCTATTTCATCTTATTTCATCTTTACTCTTTTAATTAATACAATCTCTATTTCTATAAAATGGTCTTTTCTATGTTCAATTTTATTTCATCTTCATGTTTAAATGATCAACAGTGCTAGTTTAATTAGATTAACACTTTTTGAATTTATGTATGTCATGATTATGATGTGATTAGTTATATATTATCTGTGCGAGTTATTTCATTTCCCTTTTGGTAAGTGTTGATAATATGTGCCTAGCTACAAATTTTTATATGGAATCTATGTTTCTTTAAAAACAAACCTATAGTACTAATATTTAGTATGAATTCATATTGAAGGAATACTATTGGTTCCCTTAGACTCTTCCCACTGTATGTTCTTGCAGGTATAACTTTAGTGAAACTCAGTCTATAGTGGTGTAATTGTGGCATAGTTCTTGGTTTAAGACCATTTGACTAACCTCATTCTAGACCTGGAGACCTACCTTCTCTACCTTAATCTTCCCTCCATTTTGTTTATATTTAGTGGTTCTAAAATTCCCCTTTCCCCTATTATTTATAAATAACAATCCCAACACTCACAATATTCATAATTGCATTTAACTTGTGTGAAGTATAGTGTATTAAATTTATGGTGGTAATAGTGTATCTCTTAGAGACTATTAATGTAGAATCTATTTGTGAAATCCAATACTAGTAGTCATGCCTTGGGTTGATCCTAGATAAATCATAAAATGGTTGGCATAAGTATATAGTTGTCCACACCTTCCCCTTTTCAAGGAATGTCTAATATCCTAGGCATCCTATGGTAAGGAACAGATTGGGGAGAACAACAATCCTCAAAGCCAAGAATTGCAAAATATCAACTTAAATGCCTTACAAATATTTTTTTTGATCCATTACTCTATAAATGCATAATTAAGGACATTATTTATTAAATTTGGACTGCCAAGTCTAACCCAAGGTTAGCCTAAACCTAATCAAACATGGATTGGGGTTATTTTGAAACCTATATATACAAGGTCTCACACTCACTTCAAATAAGATATTTTATCAAATGTCATTATGTAGAATTTATAAGAGAGGATTCATAAACCAACACATGCTAATGATATAACCATAGCGGACAAAGGGAAGGTGATTCTCATAAAAGAAGAGTGATGATAGAGACTCCATTTGGACACAAGTTGAGCAATCCAACTACAATTTCAACAAGTAATTTAGAGCTACAAGGAAGGTGAAAGGGATTTTTTATCTTGTCCTTCTCATTTTGTTTTGTTTCATCTTGTTATTATCAAGATGCTCTTAGTATCTAGGCTTGGTAATTCTTTGTCTTACTCTTGTTGTTGATGTTTGATTCTTCTAATGAGTGACTAATGTATTTTTTCCCTTAGATTCTTATTGTATACATAATGGCATTCTCAGTGGAACCACACACCCTAATTACAATATAATAACATTTTTGGACCACTTAGGATCCAATGACAACTCATTAATGACCTTGTTCTTACCTTTTTTTCCTAGTTTTATTGTATTTTATCTTTGCATGTAGAAATATGAATTTGTTTGCTAAAAAACTATGGATTCAGAGTGAAAAATAATGAAAAAGTGCTAAAAATTTGTGAATTAATCTCAAAAAATAATGAAATTATCTCAATTTCATACCAAACCTATAAAACTATGAATTTGAAGCACTTTTTTATGAATTCATGAGGGTAAACTATGAAATCATCTCACAATTTTTAACTATTTTTCTAACTTGTCTACATATTTGCAAATTCAAAATAATTATTTACAAAATCATAGTCAAAAGTGAGAAACCATTTTATTTAACTATGAAATCATAGTTCAAACAATGAAATTATTCTCTTGTGTTTCTATGTTTTGTTATTCAAGTTTTTGGGCATTCATGAATTTGAAACATTTAATTATGAATCATTCTGAATTTATAATTATAAAATCATCAAGAAAATATGAAATCACTAAAGATAATTACAAAAACACCAAAACAAATTGCAAAATTAGTGAGGTTAATTACAAAATCATCCAAATAATTTTGAAATTATTCCTGTAAGTGTCTTTATTTTCTAGTTTTCTATATTTTTCATTAACCTATAATTTCACTATTTACATTGATTGTGTAACTTCAAAATCATTATAGAGAGGATTTTTTCATGGTTTTTGGATTTTATTTCCTAATTTTTAGGTTGTTTTCATTAATTAATCCAACACAAATCAATACTCTAATATTTTTTATAGGGATTTAAGAGAAAGATAATAATTTTTAGAATTAATAATACCATTTCATATTTATTTTGGTGCTTTAAAATCTTACAAATATCTTTAAAAGTTTCAAGAAAAGCCTAAATGAAATCATATTTCAATAGGTTCATCAAAAAATAACAATCACATTAGACTTAGAGATCCCAATAGTAGTTTACTTTTTTTTTAATTCTTTTGTAAAACACTTAGTTTCATTCTTAAATAGTTTCAATTTCATAAAGCCTTGGACATATGCTCTCCCTTTTTTCCCTTTAAGTAACTTGGATGAATAAAAATGCATTGCTTTACTTGTTATTTTGAGTCAAACACAAATAAATGTCGCATATGTTCTCCCCTTTTTATTATTAACTTGGGTGACTCAGAAATGACCTAGTTCTTCCATTATTTTTATTTTTTGGATTATGAACATGAGGTCATCACCCTCTCATTAGTTATTTAGGATGAATTTGACCTAGGGTTTCATCTCCTAGCATTATTCCAACCCCACTCTTTAGTGGGGTAAATTAATTATGTTATTGGATTAGATAATGGATGAGTAGTTAACCTAATAAGTCCAATAAATCCCCAAGCCATGTAGTGGTCTAGACATCAGACTTCACTAAGTATTACATGGATAAAGTCATTGTGCAAAGGGTAGAACCTTTACATAACAAGCTAGATGGTTTGGATCCAATTTATGTGAATTCAATGCCCAAGTATTTCTAGTTGTTGGTTGAATATTTTGTTGATCAGCGTACTGATAAACAAAATAGGTTTGATCATCCAAAGTAGGAAGATTGGTCATCCAAATGTGTAGGTTTACCGCATCAAAAGGGGACTAATCTCTCCTCTCCTCAAGGGGAGGTTCCTTATATATATATATATATATATATATATATAGAAAATAATACTCAAGGGTAGGATAAATCGTCCATCTCTCTTTCCTCAGAGATGATGCATGAAAATAAAAGGAAAAAACTCAAGGGAAATGATAGAAAGCACTCCTCTTATTTTAGAAGTACTATTCAACAAACCACAAGAATACTCCTGGTAGTAATTGCAAAATGTAACCAAGGACATAGTAACCAAAAAATTGAGATGTAGCACAAAGTCTCCACCTAAATTTCCCAAGAGTGAGATACGAAGGACAATGAGGGCACAAAGTCATCCCAAGGTCCTTTACACATAATCAAAAAGAAAACACACTAAAGGCAATTGTGGGGGCACAAAGTCTCTCCACAGTTGGCTTTAGGACACCTTCCTGACTACTTTCACTAATTCTTCTTATTGAATTAAAGGAACAAAAAATATATTAAGGAAAAAGACATAAGAATAATTTCCTCAACAATAAAGATATCATAGCACAAAGTCTAAAAAGTCACTTGCTTTCTTATTCCACTAACAAAATATGATCAACAATCTAAGCTCAAAGTCTCAGTAATACCTTTCAATTTTGGTAGAGTTTCATTTCTGATTAACAGAGAGAGATCATGCCACAATAACAAGAGAGTCCCTTATATAGCCTCTTCAAGAAGGACTTGGGAATAATAACACATCATGTTACATTTAATTTTGTTATGAAGACATGCTAGAATTTAGGGGCATTTACCCATTTGATTTTCTCAATGCATAGAAATGGGTCACGCCATTGAATGTTTCCATCGTTCGATGTCCACCTAGTGATCTGCTTCTAGAAACATATTTGATGCACAAATGTTTTTGATCCCTCCTCATCATTCCTTATTTTTTAGTTAATTAAATTGGGTCCTTGATTCAATTTGATGCTCTATTCCTTAGTCACTTCCTATTGGTCTTGACCTTAAAGCCTTTGAATGCATTTGGGTCCATGCTTAAACTTCCAAGTATCAATAGATATTTCATTGTTACAACTTTGACATCTGTGGGCATGTCACTTTCCTCAGTAATTCCTTTAGCTTTGTCATTTAGTATTTTTTAGAGGGGACCTATCTTTTGGGGCCTTAAGAAATGGTCCACTTTAGGTCAGGAAGAGCCCCCCACAAGGGTATCTGCCCTTTAGGCAATCTTCAGATGGCCTTCAGGCTTCTTTCTTCTAGTGGTTCACTAAGTTCTTTGTCTCTTCTTTAAGGATTTTTAAAATCAACATCTATTTTACAAACCTTGAAATTGACATTCATGCACCTGTCACTACATTTTTAATTTCCAATGGCTAATTCATTGTTCTTGACTTTGACATCTTCAGGTGTGTCACCCCTTGGACTTTCTTCAGATTTCTCTTGATTCAACCTTTTATACTACTTACTTCCTTTGGATTTCTTATTTTGCATCCTCCTGAAGGAAAGGTGACCCTTTAGCTTTGGGGAAGTGTCCTTTAATTTGGCAGCTGAGAGTCCCCAGAAGGGCACCTACCCTTCAGAGTCCTTCAGTGGCCTTTTGTCTTCGGAGTCCTTTGGAGCTTTCTCATGGACTTTTTTTGTGGACATTTTCCCATGGACAAAAAGTTTGCAAGAATTGTTTTGGTTGCTTTGTCTTTGGCCTTTGTAAATTCTTTCAGGCTTTTCTCCTACAACTTCACCAAATTTCTTCAGACTTTTTATCTGAAGGAATTCCTTTAGATAAAAGTTCAAAAGAATTCATTTCTTGCCTTAGTCTTGTTCATTTTCTTGAAGGAATTCACTTTGTCTATTTTTCTGAGGGAATTTTACTGAAGGAAATCCCTTTGCTCTTTTGAGACTTTGAATTGGTCCATTTACCCCCTTTCTACCCTCTACAGGGGCTATTTGATCTTTGGCTTTGGGGCAACTCCTTGAACCTAATGATTCAACTGACTGATTGAACCAACTTTGGTTTAATAGTTCAATGGTTCATTCCCTTGCTTCTATTGACTACTTTAACCAAGACTCTTTGAAACAAGCCTTATTGAACCTGTTGAACCTTGAACCCATTCAACCTTTGAACTAAAGTTCTTCAATGGTTCAATGGTCATTCCCTAGAAATGACTAAGTGTCAAAAACTTGTTCTTTTGATTGAACATGCCTATAGAAGATTTTGAACCTACTAAACCATTAGTCCATCACTTCCTTATTCTTTCTAAGCTCTTTGATCTTCATCACATTGGTCAAACCTTTAAACCTATGAACTCATTAAACCTTGAACCTGTTGAACCTTTTGAACCTTTGAACCAAAGTGGTTTAATGGTTCAATGGTTTAATGGTTCAAGCCTTCTTCTCTTTGATAAGTGTTTTGAAGTCATTGAACCTTGAAGCGATGAAACTTTGAAGTGGTTGACTTTGAAGCTTGACAAATGCGCTTGACTCTAGCTATTGATGTTAAACTTTGACGTTGAACTCTTTTAGTTAAACTTGGTCATTGAACCAACTTTGAAATTGCCTAAGTGTTGATAGCTTGCTTCTTTCCTGTAGAGTCCATAGAAATCAACCTATGAAGTCCGTTGAACTTGACTTGTAAAGTCTATAGATTTAAGCCTGTAGAGTCCATAGATTCAAGCCTATAGAGTCCATAGATTCAAACCTATAGAGTCCATAGATTCAAGCCTATAGAGTCTATAGATTCAAACCTGTAGAGTCCATAGACTCCTGAGAAGCTTGAAAAATGAAGAATTTGAATGCTCAAAACAAATTTTGAAATGGAAAGAGAGTATTTTAGTTTGTAAGACCAAAATAGTTCAAATGTTGTCCTGAAAATGAGTGATATTTTTTTAGGACAATAGTTGGCTCCAATTGGAGAACTTTTATCAATTATAAAAAAGAATTGAAGGGAGTAGAATATAGAATCTCTAGTGTCTTCATGTGTACGATTGGGCTATAGATTCATGTTGCCCAAAAAGGAAAGGCATTAAAAATGGAAATAAATAAAACAAAATAGAATTAAAAACTATACAAATATACATATGTACATATACAATGATATGATACTTCAAGAGTTAAAGTGTTTCAGATGCTACCCACTGTGAGGTAGAGAAAAGAGTGTGCCATCTTGATATGTCAGTAGAAAGCTATTTTCACCAATGTGTTGATGAATTATAAATGGGCCTCTCCAATGGGAGTCGAACATTCCATGCATCCCTTTTGGTTCTCTCCTTTTGTCCCACAACAGGACTTGATCCCCAATTTGGAAATCATGATTTTTGGCCTTCTGGTCAAAGTGTTTTTTTACCAGACTTTGATGAGCAACAATTCTATCCACCACCATGGTTCTCTATTCATCTAGCTTAGTTAGGCACATGGTTCTCTTATCAAGAGAGCTTTCATATGTCTGATCTTCAATTGCCTTTGCCAATTTCAAGGCTGATAATTCTAAGGTGATTGGTATTTTAGAATTGATACCATAAAGAAGTTGAAAATGAGACATTCCAATTGCCCTTTTTGGTGGGATTTTATCTACCCATAGAGCATCAATAAATGCTTTATGCCATGTCTTTTGATTGTCATCTACTAGCTTCTTGATGATAGTTACTAGGTTTTTATTGCTTGATTTAGCTTGTCCATTCCCTTGTGGAAAATAATCAAAAGAATGGGAGAGTGTAATTCCATAATAGAAATAGAATTGTGTAATCTCGTGGGAGGTAAAACAAGCTACATTATCAGTAACAATTTTGGTTGGAACTCCAAACTTGGAAATGATATTCTCCTTAAGGAAATTGTATACAACTTCTAAAGTATCATGCTTAGTTGGGATTGCTTCTACCCACTTAGTGAAATAATCAGTTGCTATAAGGACATAATCATGTCTAGCACTTGAAGATGGGTTTATAGATCCAAAAAAATCAATCCCCAATTATTGGAAAGGTTCCTCTATGATCACTGGCTTGAGAGGTAGGGCAACTAACTTGGGTCTTCCAACAAATTGTTGGCAGCATTCACATTTTCTCACCCACTTATATGCATCTTGGAAAAGAGTTGGCCAATAATACCTAGCTCACAAAATCTTATGAGCAGTCACAAGAGTATAAAAATGTCCTCCATAGGCTAGATTGTGGAAAGATTTCAAAAGTTGGCTTTGTTTCTCTTTGTCTACATATCGAAGGAATACTCTATCTATGCTTCTCTTGTACAAGCCATTGTGCCAAAGGACAAAATGGGTAGCTTTTAACTTGATAGTCCTCCTTTCTTTATAATAAAAATGAGTAGGACTTTCACCATATGTAAGGAAATGAGTAATACCTGAATACCACTCATTGGTAGTGGAGACAAAAAGGACTATTGGTGTATCTTCCACTTTAACTTCTACATGATGTGTATCTTCTG
This sequence comes from Torreya grandis, assembly GCA_037957365.1. Taxonomy (NCBI): domain Eukaryota; kingdom Viridiplantae; phylum Streptophyta; class Pinopsida; order Cupressales; family Taxaceae; genus Torreya; species Torreya grandis. Next base: position 184,073 of record JARHVA010004280.1, read on the forward strand.
GCTTATTGTCAGCAATTAATTGGCATAGGCCTTTTCCCCTAACCAGCTTTATTGGCTTGATGTCTAGATCAAACTCTTAGATCTTTGTAGTCCAATTGTGTCTTTTTATGCCAAACTCCTATTGAGTTAATATGGACTTGACTAGAGTGTCAGGAACTAAGGCAGTAGTGTGTGAATTCAAAATATAGAAGCAGAAATGTTTGACTACTTTTACAACTGCATAAGCATGCTTCTCTAAATTTGAATACTTCATCTCATGGGTTTTAAGAGGGAAACTCATGAAAGAAATAGGAGATTACATACCTTATCCTATTAAACAAGATTTGCTGAAAGCATGTGTTTAGAAGCATAGCTGTATATGATGAAATCCTAATATGTTGACTTGCCTTCTTTAGTCTAGCTAAAGGTGGTCTTCCCTTTCATTATGTTCACAATGTGTCTAGTCTTCTCAACAAATTTGAGGATGAACCTCTGTAAGAAATTCACCTTTCTCAAGAAAGTTTGAACAAAATTTTTACTTGTAGGCAAATTAAGCTCTTGAATAGACTTGACTCTGTCTGAGTCAATCTTTATGCCTTATTTAGACACAATGTGTCAGAGGAGTTTCCCCTCTATTACTCCAAAAATAGAGTTCTTAGGGTTCAAGGAAATACCATTCTGGTGGCAATTCTCTAGCACTTGTTATAAGTGGCATACATGACTAGAACAGTGCTTTGAAAAGATGGTTAAGTCATCAAGGTATACCATTATGAATTTACCTATCTCATCTTTGAAATTTAGGTCCATTGCTCTCTAAAAGGTGGCACCAACATTTATCAAGCCAAAAGGCATTCTTCTATATGCAAATGTACCCCAAGGTGTGGTGAATGTAGTCTTGTGTTGGTTTGTTTCACCAACTTCAACTTGATTATATCCTAAAAAGCCATCTAGCACTGATAACATCTCTGAACCTATCACTATTTGGAACACTTGATCCATAATTTACAAAGGTTAATTATCTCTCAAAGATGACTGATTCAGATTCCTAAAATCTACACAAATGTGAATTTTACCACTCTTCTTCCTTATAAGCACTATGTTTGTAATCCATGTGGAATGATGGATTGGGAAGATGATTCTAGCATTTAAATTTTTTTGTATCTCAGATATAATAGTACCTAATATTTTTAGATTATACTGTCTAGATTTTTGCTTATAGGGCATTGAGTTAGCTTTGAGAGGAATGTCATGGCAGATTTTATCAGGTCTGATAGACTTCAGGTCATCATAAGAATATGCTAAGACATCCATGTATCTATAGAGTAAAGTGGTGAACTTGAATCTTTCTTCAGGGGTTCAACACTTACCAATGTTAACCATCCTGGGATTTTATTTAGTAGTCAGATTTACTTGATCAAATCCTTGAGAAAAACTTGAATCTGTTTGTTGTTGTTTGATGAATCTATCATGCTTGTCAAATAGTTTCTCAAGAGAAACTAGGCCTTTGGGAATTTTATCTCCTTTCAGCTGTAAGAAATTTTCATTTATATCTAAACTAGATTTAGAAGCTGATTCATACTTATGAGGTTCACTACCTTCAAAACGTAGTTATTCAAAATTGTCTTTTCATTCTAGGAAGGCAATGATTTGATGATTATCATTGAATACTTTCCAGTGATTAGCATTGTTAGGAACACTTGGTCTATAGACTAGCTCAATAGTATACCTATCTTCTTTGAAATCTGAGTGGGGAACTAAGAGAGTTCTTAAAATAGCAAGTGCATCAGCTTTATCATTAGATTCTCTAGGTATGGCAAAAATGTTGAAAGCATCAAAGCTTTCAATTTGGTCCCAAACCAGGTTGTGATAATGGCCTAATCTTTCATTCTTGGTTTGGTATAAGTTTCTCACTTGATAAACCACTAATTTAGCATCCCCTTTGGCATGAAGAAACTTGATGGGTTTGTCTTGAGCAGCCTTCAATCCAAGCAATAGAGATTCATAATCATTTGTATTGTTAGTGTTGCTAAATTGTAATTTGTAAGATGAAGGAAACATATCTCCTTGAGGAGATATCTCTAATGAAGGAAAGTCTAAAGAAAAATTAGTGTCTGATGAGGTATGGACTCTGGAATTCAATGGCAGCTGCTCCTCTACCAGTTAGAGAGGGAGGATCCTTCTTCATTTGTATTGCAACCTACTAGTTCTTCTACTATTCTAGTTAAACTAATTTCTAGGTTGACACTTTCAAGAATTTTATCAGGTGTTTCATGCACTTCATCTATAGATAGAAAGTAGTTACCCATACCTGAGGATTTAAAAAGAATTTGAGCTTCAGGGGTTGATGTTTGGGTGACCACATATTTTACCTCTTTTTCAGAGAGCAACCTCTTCATTACGCCTTGGACAGGGATCCTTGCTTTAGAAAGGCCCATGCTTAGTTCTCCTCCCATGTCCTTACATAAATTTCATCAAAGCAAAATGCCATAGGATGCTGGGACATCAGCCACCAAGATAGTCATCTTGATTCTCTTGTTTAGAAACATTGCAAATGCAAACTAGGCATCTTTGATTTGCCCCAGCAATGGTACTTGCTTGTTTTCCATAGAGAAACATCTCCCAAATGTCTTGGTCAATGTGAGGCCAAGAGATTTAGCTAATTTAGTAGGCATGACATTGTTAGATGTGCCTAAGTCTATAATGCAATTACTTAGCTTGTGACCATTTATTAACAGGGAAGCATAGAAAGGTTCTATTTTCTTAGGGGTAGCTAGAGGAGTAATGACAAGATTATTTAGAATAGGCATGTTCTTTGGGGAATCAAGAGTTACCTTTTTAGCTTTTTGTCTTACAGGGATGGTTTGGATCTTGACATATTGGACCAACTTATTCAATTGATGAGGATTGGACTACAAATATTCAAATTCTGACATTTGTATTTTTGTCTTTTTAACATGATGGATTATGTCTAATCACTGAATTAAGCTAGGTACAGAAGAAGGCATTTCAACCTTTTGAGTTTTAAGAGGGATGGGAAGAGGGCTAGTTTGTGAAATTGAAGTAGAAGGTGAAGGTGAAATTGATGTACTTATCTTTTGGGTGATTACCAGATCCTTTAACTAGAAAGGTAGAGTGGTTCCATGCTTAGCAATTGTAATTGCTGGTTGAGGTTGCTCCTCTATCTTCTCTTTATCAAATTGCTGGGTTGATTGGTTCTTGGACCTGGTAAACACTACATATGATCCATCAAAAGCTTCTCCTTTACTTTTGGGTTTATCTTGGTAGTTCAGGAAACCAATGTGGGAGTCCCCAGCTGATTCTTCTTGATTTTATACAAGGAGATCAGCATCATTTTCTTAATTCAATTAAAGTTGGAAAGAGAACTCTAATTCTACTTCAAGATATCCCATTATTGAATTAGTTGGAGGAGCTTCCAAGGCAAGTTTCGCTTATGGGGAGGAAGATGATTTTGTTGCCCTTGATTCCTGTCAGCATTGCCCTGATATGACTATTTTGGAAATGTCCTTCTTGGCATATCTCTATATTAAGGAGTAGAAGACATTCCTTGTGCCATTTGCTTTTTGAGATCAAGTAACTCATTTGCCAACTTTTGCACCATTGGATTTGTGGTGCTTGTAGATGAATATTCAAAAGATGATGAAGGTCTATTTCTATTTGGATCTTTTCTTATCTTCCCTACTAAAATGAGATCATCTTCTACCTCAGTGGCCAAATGTTGAGCTATAACAAGATCTATTTGAATAGAACATCTCAAAAGAAAACTTACTTCAGGTAACTAAGAATTAATGAAGAAGCATTTGAGATTCTTAGTTATAGGTCAAGCAATTAAAGGAATTCTATTCCTTAATTTGTCAAACTTGGCTATGAAGTCCCTGATTGGTTCATGAGGTTCTTTCTTCATCTATGTAATTTGAGCCAGAAGTGCATGTGCATCTTTTGCAAGTTTGAATCTGGATTCAAACTTAGCTTTGAGGGTATTCCAATCAGTTACTAATCGATCTTGTAGATGATAAAACCAATCTACAGTAGCACCTTGTAATGTTTCTACAAATAGCCTAACTGCTACATCTTCAAATTCTATACCAATTATGCCATAGGCTATGCCTAAGGCTATAATGTGTTCATCAACATGAACTTTCCCATCACCATAAAATTTGGGTAAATTCTCCTTTAAATTGCATGGAAGCTCATGTAGAGGTGGAGTAAGATTGAGAGGACCAAAAGAATTACCCTAGGGGCCTTGAACTACCATTATATGACTATGAAAAGGAGGAATAACAAATCTTAGAGGGGTAATTATTGGAAAAGCTTTATCAACAGTATAAGTGGATACTTCATTTGGCAATGGAGATCTGACTTTAGTAGGAGGAAAGCTCTTGGTTTGTTGGAGGTGAGATGGTGAATGGAACATATCAAAATTACTTTGCTATACCAACACAAATATAGGATCAATTATACCTTTAGCCCTTTGGCTTCGTGTATACCTTGAATCTCCTAGATTTTGAAACAAAAATGAAAAAGAATTAACCTTTCATAAGTTTGAAGCTTGAGGCTTTAAACTGTGCATTCTTTCCCAGTTGGTGTGGAGGTGAATGGTAAGGTTCTAATAATAATGGGTAAAACATAGAAATTAAATGGAATCTATAATGGATAATGGTAGAAACTAATTTCATCTAGAATTTGAGGTTTCATAATGCACATAACTATATCCCCAGTGGAGTCACCAAAAACTACTGGTTGAATATTTTGTCAATCAGTGTACTGATAAACAAAATAGGTTTGATCATCCAAAGTAGGAAGATTGGTCATCCAAATGTCTAAGTTTACCACATCAAAAGGGGACTAATCTCTCCTCTCATCAAGGGGAGGTTCCATATATATATACACATATACATATATATGTATATATATATATATGTATATATATATGTATATATATATATGTGTATATATATGTGTGTGTATATATATATATGTATATATATATATATACATATACATATATATATACATATACATATACATATATATACATATACATATATATATATGTATGTATATATATGTATATGTATATATATATATGTATATGTATATATATATGTATATGTATATATATATGTATATGTGTGTATATATATATGTATATGTATATATAAACATAAAATAATACTCAAGGGTAGGATAAACCATCCATCTCTATTTCTTCAGAGATGATGCATGCAAATCAAAGGAAAAAACTCAAGGGAAATGAAAGAAAGCACTCCTCTTCTTTTAGAAGTACTATTCAACAAACCACAAGAATACTCCTAGTAGTAATTGCAAAATGTAACCAAGGATGTAGTAACCAGGAAATTGAGATGTAGCACAAAGTCTCCACTTGAATTGCCCAAGAATGAGATACAAAGGACAATGAGGACACAAATTAATCACAAGGTCATTTACATAGAAACAAAATGAAAACACACTAAAGGCAATTGTGGGGGCACAAAGTCTCTCAACAGTTGGCTTCAAGACACCTTCCCGACTACTTTCACTAATTTTTCTTATTGAATTAAAGGAACAAAAAATATATTAAGGAAAAAGACATAAGAATATTTTCCTCAAAAACAAAGATATCATAGCACAAATTCTAAAAATTCACTTGCTTTCTTATTCCAATAACAAAATATGATCAACAATTTGAGCTCAAATTCTTAGTAATGCCTTTCAATTTTGGTAGAATTTCATTTTTGATTAACAGAGAGAGATCGCACCATAATAACAAGAGAGTCCCTGATATAGCCTCTTCAAGAAGGACTTGGGAATAGTAACACATCATGTTTCATCAGATTTTGTTAAGAAGACATGCTATAATTTAGGGGCATTTACCCATTTGCTTTTCTCAATATAGAGAAATGGGTCATGCCATTAAATGTTTGCATCCTTTTATGTCCACCTGGTGATCTACTTCTAGAAACATATCCCATGCACAAATGTTTTTGATCCTTCTTCATCATTCCTCCTTTTTTGGTTAATTAAATTAGGTCCTTGATTCAAATTAATGCTTTATTCCTTAGTCACTTCTTGCTGGGCTTGGCCTTAAAGCCTTTGAATGCATTCGGTTCCATGCTTAAACTTCCAAGGATCAACGGCTATTTCATTGTTTGAACTTTGATGTCTATGGGCACATCACTTTTCTTGGTAATTCCTTTGGCTTTGTCATTTGGTCTTTCTCAGAGGGGACTTGCCTTTTGGGGCCTTAAGAAATGGTATGCTTTGGGTTGAGAAGAGCCCCCTACAAGGGTATCTACCCTTTGGGTGGTCTTTAGATGGCTTTTAAGCTTCTTTCTTTTGATGAGTCACTAAGTTCTTTGGCGTTTCTTTAAGGCTTTGCAAAATCAACAGCTATTTTACAAACCTTGAAATTGATGTTTGTGCACCCATCACTAAATTTTGAATTTCCAATGGCTAATTTTCTATTCTTGACTTTGACGTCTTTAGGTGCATCACCCCTTGGACTTTCTTTAACTTTCTCTTGATTCAACCTTTTCTACTACTTGCTTCTTTCAGATTTATTGTTTTGCATCCTCCTGAAGGAAAGGTGACCCTTCAGCTTTGGGGAAGTGTCCTTTAATTTGGCAGCTGAGAGTCCCCCATAAGGGCACCTACCCTTCAGGGTCCTTCGGTGGCCTTTTGTCTTCAGAGTCCTTTAGAGCTTTCCTGTGGACTTTTTTTGCAAACATTTTCCTATAGACAAAAAGTCTGCAAGAATTGTTTTGACTACTTTGTCTTTGGCCTTCAGAAATTCTTTTAGGATTTTCTCCCACAGCTTCCCCAAATTTATTCAGACTTTTTGTCTAAAGGAATTCCTTCAGATAGAAGTCTAAAAGAATTAATTTCTTGCCTTAGTCTTTTTCTTTTTCCTGAGGGAAATCCCATTGCTCTTTTGGGCCTTTGAATTGGTCCATTTGCCCCCTTTCTACCCTCCATAAGGGCTGTTTGATCCTTTGGCTTTGGGGTAACCCCTTGAACCTACTGATTGAACTAACCGATTGAACTGAATTTGGTTCAACAGTTCAATGGTTCATTCCCTTGCTTCTATTGACTTCTTGAACCAAGACTCTTTGAAACAAGCCTCGTTGAACTCGTTGAACCTTGAACCTTGACCCTATTTAACCTTTGAACCAAAGTGGTTCAATGGTTCAATGGTTCAATGGTTCATTCCCTAAAAATGACTAAGTGTCAAAAACTTGTTATTTTGATTAAACCTACCTATAGAAGCTTTTGAACATACTGAACCATTAGTCCATTACTTCCTTGTTCTTTTTAAGCTCTTTGATCTTCATCGCACTGGTCGAACCTTTGAACCTGTTAACTCATTTAACCTTGAACCTATTGAACCTTTTGAACCTTTAAACCAAAGTGGTTTAATAGTTAAATGATTCAATGGTTCAAGCCTTCTTCTCTTTGATAAGTATTTTGAAGTCATTGAACCTTGAAGCGATTGAACTTTGAAGCAGTTGAACTTTAAAGCTTGACAAATGTGCTTGACTCTTGTCACTGATGTTGAAATTTGATGTTGAACTCATTTAGTTGAACTTGGTCATTAAACCAACTTTGAAATTGCCTATGTGTTGAGAGCTTGCTTCTTTCCTATAGAGTCCATAGAAATCAACCTGTGAAGTCTGTTGAACTTGGCCTACAGAGTCTATAGATTTTCTTCCTACAAAGTCTGTAGATTCAAACATGTAGAGTCCATAGATTCAACCTTGCAGAGTTTGTAGATTCAAGCCTATAGAGTTCCTAGATTCTTGAGAAGCTTGAAAAATGAGGAATTTGAATGCTCAAAATAAATTTTGAAATGGGAAGAGAGGATTTTGGTCTATAGGACCAAAATAGTTCAAATGTTGCCCCAAAAATGAGTGATATTTTTGGGGGACAACACTAGTCACTTGTGGACCATCTAGATAATCCAAGTAAAAAATTTAGATTAATTAACCCCACTTCCCACAGATTATCCTCCAAATGTTGAGTTGTTTGGGAATTTTGAGTTCTTTGCCACATATCATTTCTTGAGAGATATAGGTGGATTTAAAATTCTACCTACACATTCTCCTTATTTTTGGATTAATAATTAATTCCTTTCAGTACTAGTATATTGATGGAAACTTTGGTAAATACTATGCAAACCTCATGTCCATTTTAGCATAGGAACATGAACTTAGGTGATACTTATTAATTTACATGTACTTTTTGAGTCCAAAATTACTTTTACAAATTAAACAAATCAAACAAACACATGTTACACATACCACTTTGAATAAAGAAGTTTTATTCTAGTAAAATTGTTCCAAACTAATTGCCTTACTCAATATGAGATAATAACCATTTGTACCCTTTGTTTCTAAGTATTAATGTTACACTAGCCATTTCTCACCTAGACAAGTTAGATTTATTATCGACTGAGTTTTAACCATAATAAAATTGTGAGGTTAATTTCAAATCTAGCATGGTTATGTCATTCACATAGACCTTCAACCCTTATGCCAAGAGTTAAGTTTCCTTCCCAAACCAAGTTTAAAACCCATTCCTAGGTATAGATCTAAGTACAACTAGTTTACATTTGAGTCTTGCTTACCACTTGGTTTTGAATGTTTTACTTTTTTCGCTTAGTTTATGGTACTTGAGTTGAATTTCTAATTGGTTTGCCTAGATCAAATTTAGATATTTGTTTTCTAATTTCAATTTATTTTTATATTGAGTTAACTTTTTACCTAGTTTCCAAGATTACCTTGACCAAGTGCACCCTTTATTTTAGACCAATTGCCTTGGATTTAAGTTCATTTCAAATTTCATGCTTATATTGAGTTCATTTCCAAGACTTGATTTATTTATTTTACCAAAGACCTAGCACAATTTCATTCTTAGACACAAACCAAGTTTTTTTTACCTTTAGATAGACCAATACCTTTGTAAAATACTAGTTTCATGTTTGTAATCCAATTTTGCCTTAGAATCAGGGCCATGATTGCAGTTTAATTTTAGACCTCATTCTAAGAGCTAAGTGTGTTTTTCATGATAGTTTTAGACCAAGACCAAGTTTTTTTTATGTTTCCATTTTAGACCAAGTTAAATAAGATTTCAACAATAGACCAATATTTTCATTATACATTTACCATTACTTTATCCATGCCTCTCTATACATGTAGTGAGACCATATAGAATTTAGGGAATGAAAACATTATCATAAATGACCCTTTTACTTAAGATCCCTATGTATATGAAATAGCTTATGAGATGAATACATATCCCACATATAATACCCACTATAAAGAGTAAGGAAAAGACCCATTATCAAATTATCTACCCAACACACCTTCTTATTTAGGAAAAGACCAAGACCAAACCACGTAACACCTTGTTATCTTACTGCCTAACATGGAATAGGTCCAACAATAGAATCCTTACTATATGACTTCTCTAACTCAGACCACTTATGGTCATTTATTGTTTGATCATAATATCTTAGAGAATAGAGATGAAATCCTTGTTAGAGTACTAAAGGTTTGTGTTAAATTACTAGATGAATTTCCACATGAAATTTTACCTAGCTTGGTTATATCTCCTAATAACATGCCTGCCATTAGACCATTATAGTAGGCATCATCTAACCATAGCTAAGCCCTCATACCAATTAATACCCAAGAGATTATTATGCTTGTAAAAGGAATGGGTCAAATTATTAAACAAATGGCATAAATGTAACAAGCACATCAGACATACCTTAACTTGGAAAGGAATCTAAATTTCATGACCATTTCTAATACGTCACTCATAGAGTTAACTCCATCAACTAGGGTGCAAAAAAAATCATCAGGATATACCAATGTGAACACAAACCCATTCACATAAATTACCTTAAGATGGGGACATGTTTAATACCTTGGTCATTGGGTAAGAAATCATGGCTACTAAATGAGACCCTTTACATATCATGGTGTATAACACACACATGTACCATAATTCACACCAATTTGGGTCACATGTATAATAAAGCATATAAAAACAAGTTCCCCCATAAACACCTTAAGTGTTTCATAATAATAGGGGAAGGAACATCTAGTTCATAGACACAACAAAAAAAAATCTTCCACTAATCACTTCTTTAACTACATTATAGGTAATAAATAGTAAAATATAGACTAACATTCCACCCTAATAGGGGGACCAATCCTCACCTCAATAGATGGTGAACACTATTCCATCCTAATAGGTGGTAACCAATATTCCAAGATAACCAATATAGATTAATGTGCCACCAAAATAAGTGTTAAATCCATTAAAAATTTGTGTAATAACAAAATATATCTCATTTAGTCATCACCAACTATTAGCTAGTTAGCAATAAGTGCCAAACATGAAACAAGTACCAAATAGGTAACAAGTGTTTACCCAATAATAGGGGATTAACCCCGCTAGGTAGTCATTGAATTTTGACAAATAAATACCTCACATTCAATAAGGGATTAACACACACCACCCTCACCAATAGACCTCTAGACAACAACAAATACCTTTCATACAACATGGTTTGACTAGTCAACAACATGTTCTTATTCAAACCCAACACACGTAGTAAATTTCATAAATATAAAGACCTCCATCTCAGCCATAGTTCCCTCCAAACTAGAGTCATGTTTTTAATTATAGCTATAATATTTATCAATAGCATGTACTATATTAGTAATATAATCCTAACAAAAGGATGTGTATTCTAGGTTAGGTAATCAACCAAGCAATATTATGTACTACCACAGTCCTCCATTGTACCTCAATTAAGGTAATCCACTTTTGACCACCAATCCATAATCTTAGAAAAATGTACCATCTAAATTTCTAGACGAAGAACTACAACAAAGGAAAGATGTAATTACAACCATTCATATTGGGAAGTAAAAGATTTTTTTTAAAATTGGATGAGATATGTTCATATCCATTTAACATGGAGTACCTTCAAATACCATTTCCTCTAGGTTATAAGCCACCAAAGTTTGATAAATTAAAGGGTAAAGGTGGCCCTAGGGAGAAGTTGAAGGAGTTATTTATTTCATTCTAGATAGTGTCTTATAGTGATATCTACTTGTTTCTCCTTTTTCCCAGAAGTTTAGTTGGTCAAATCTTAGATGTTACATCTTGATTTTCCTTTAGACTTATTATTATTGATTATGTGGTTAATAATGGTTTATGTTGATTTGGATAGTGTTTATTGCTTATAATCATGATTTTTAATTGTTATTTAGTTAGTTATATTATGTATGGCACATTTTAATCATGATTAAATAGTATGAATTATTACAATAGTAATTTTGTTATTTTATATGACCTAGTCTAACCACTGTTCATTTTTAATAAGATGGATACAAGGTGGATTCCACCCTCTTGACTATAATTGAGGGAGGGTATCATTGGAGAGGATGGTGCAAATGGATATGTGTGGGGAGAAAAATTGAAATGTGAAACCCATCACACACCACATAAAGTAGGATTACCTAATAATTGTTAGTTAATTTATATTACTTGTAGTATGTTTTTGGGTTACTAATGTGTTTTCAACATGTGGATGTGATTGATCATTTTTTTTACATATTGTATAACTTGGTGGTGTTATTACATTTATAAGTATTGAATTCTTATATGGTTATCCTACTCCATTGACTACATTTATGTGTCATATGATCTGAAAAAGTATTGAAAATTTTGATTCTACTATCTTGACATGAATTTTATTTTATCCAATAATAGTTAATATGGACTGTGTAATAACATTACTATCAGGTTGAATAACAAATTTCTATAAAACATGTTTCTTATTATAGGGTTTTCAAATAAACCTTAGGATATATATTTATTCATTGAAATCCATTATAATAATCAAAGAAAGATTTAAATTATGTTATTCATATGTTATATTATTTGATTGAAGGTCTTCAATTAAACTAAAAGGCATGTAAGAGTTGGATAAATCTATTATTTTGATTTAAAAAGCATTAGTTTGTGTTTTTGATAAGGTTGTTTAACCTTAGGCAATATTAATGTCTTAGAAGCTAGAATGTGTAACCAAGGCATAAGGTAATAATCTTTGCATTGTTTGAAGGCATTAGTTGTAATTTTATTAAGGTTTATCAATTTAGTTATGGTAAAGTTGCATTGATTTATTATGGATAAAGGTATTGGATTAAGCATAAGAATGTGCATGGTTAAATTCTAAGATCATTATTGAGGCATTATTGCCATACTAAGTTAATGAACTATGAATTAGTAATTTTTGCATGTTATATGATTGCATTGTTAAAGCAATGCTAACTTTTGGGATTATAATGTCAAGTCATTATTTGATTGGAATATTTGGTGAAATTAGGGAAAAGGGCATTAGGTTCTAGAATCTCTGACTCAGCATGGAACACATGATTTGAGGTAATCTATTTTTCATATCCATTTTTTAGGGGTTTTAATTGGAAAATTGAATTAAGGAGACTTTATGGGGAAATCATGCCAAAACATTTAGTGAACTAGTTAGGAAGTAATGGAAATTAAATGGAGTGGGGGATGGTGGAGAATATATGATATAAGAAATAGAGAGGAAAAAAGCTCTAGAGGAAATAAATTAGAAGAATAAAAGGAAATTTGGACTCACCTAGGAGATGAAAAGGTTTACATTATATTGCAAACCACCATTTATCTTCTCATCTATGAAGGGAGGTCAATTACCTTGTTGGGAGATTGTATAGGGGATCATTGATTAATGATTAGTGTGGAAAATCACTCAAATGATACTCTCCCTCCCCTTCTAATATTCAATCGATAGAGGCTTCACTCAAATTATTTTCAGATATAAATGATTTTATTATTGGATAATTAACCTTAATTTGTCTCATTTATATAGGTTTATAGGCTTATATTAAGTCTTATTTATGAGTTCATCTATTATATTTGTTAATGAATTTTATTCTTACCTTTATGAAGTGTCACTCTCCTTCCTAATACACTTGTTGGATTTAGAGTTACTTGCATGTAAATCTCCCTTCCCCACATGGCACATACTTCCCTCTCTTTGTAAGGGATTAGGGCATAAGTGGCACACACTTGGAGGGCTTGTAAGGTCATAATGGGGTTATATGTAACTCCCATTTTCCTATTATAGATCTATAAAAGAGCTCTTCTCCTCCTCTTTTCCTCACCATAATATTTTAGCTCTCCTTATTCTTCTCTTGTGCTCTTGATTCAATATTTTACTTGTGGATATTTTGGTTGCAAGAGTTATAATATTATCACATGGGTTTTTCTGTATTGCATTTGGTTTCCCATTTTAAAATCTTGTCTCAACTTTTGGTTTGCAACTTTAGAGCTAACTTAGCTTCTTTCTTGTTTTTATTTATGCACTTTCAACATTATTGATAATAATTTTTGGCATGAATCCTTTCACGTATGGTTTTTAGATCATTATATTAGTGTAATCTAACTATTCAAATGTGTATTATTGTATAGTTATACTCTTTGATGTAAATTCTAAAAAAATAATAGTTGGTTTTAAATTATTGTACTTATTGAAATACTTAATCATTAGTGGTTGAATTATTACTATCATGGATATTTATTGTTCTTATAAGTTGTTTTTATGAAATAAAATCACCATTCTTAAATCTAATCACTAGATAAATGAATCATCACCAAAACTTTACAGTTGAACTTTAAATAATTATTAAATGATGCATTTAGCTAGAGATATTTATTTCTATATTAATTTCTAATTATATTTTTAAAAAATTACTTAACTCTATTTAACATTAAGGGGTTGTTACATTGGAGTGGCTTCTAAAAAATCCAAAGAATTATGTATCTAACTTTGATGAACATTCTTACAAAGTTATACAACATTTTTTCTATAATATCAAACAAGAGGTTAGTATGGTAAATTTGGGTCAGGCTAGATAAAGGATTAGTGATATATTCAAAATATATTTATAATGGTGTAGAGTGATTTAAAATCATTTCATGCATAATTTACCTAATAAATAGTAGATGGTTTTATTTACTAAGAACTTACATAGTGAAATATCTTATCACCTTCAGCTCCAGTGTGCTCACACATTTTAGGAAATCATTGAAAATGGTATACAAATTGAGAAGGCCCTTGAAAATTAGGGGATAATAAAACTATCTTCTCCTAATCCTAGAGCCAAAATCAAAATCAAGGCCAAAAACAAACCTAAAGTCTAATTTAGATGTAGGCTCTTATGCCACTTCACAACAATACTTTTGAAAAACCTAAGGCCTATAAACATAACAAGGCCTATAAACATAACAATAATTTTGTGAGTAATGGATTTACCAAGTCATGCCATGTACAAATACTACAAATATCATATACTCAACTAGATCCATATACTCAACTAGATCCATAGAGCCAACTAGTTTCATATGTGCAACCAATTCCATAGGGTCAACCAACTCCACAAATGTAGATAATTCCACATATTCAAGCATTATCACCTCCATTTAAAACACATCCTACAATAACAAAACCTAAGGATAGAGTATTTAGTGATCTTGTAAAACCAATTGAGTCAATATTAAAAAAATTAGTCATTGCTAATATGCTTGATTGGCCCATGCCAAATCCATTATTTCAAGGTGTTCCTTTCCTTGATTGGTGTATAAAGAATAAATTTTGTGATTATCATAGATTTAAATTTCATTATATATGATGATGTGTGAAATTAAAACACCTCATTCAAAATATGTTATAAAATGGAGAGATCAAGTTAGACAATATGGACTCTACATCCATTCAGATCTTATGTATTTACTAAGACCCTTTTCCACAACATAATGCTACTAATCAATATCAAAAAATATGAAGGCCACCTCCACCAAAAAAATAAAATAAATATCAATAAAGAAAACATCAACAACACAATGGTCATAACTAAGATCAAAATTAATCATCTAATCAAGAGGCTTATCACGTTATTGCATTTGACTATAATAAAGTTATAGGTTATATATAGGTAGACATATAGTTATCATCATGATCAACCCTAGACCAAAACATTTATTTATTAATAGTTTCCATCATCTTTCCTATGTCAATAATCCTCCTTTAGCTTGTGACTATAGCCAAGTGCAAAAACAAACAAGGATTACCATCCCAAGCCCTTCTCCTTCTTCCTCTAGATATAATAGCCCTTTACCTAATCCAGATTATGCAATCACAAATTTATAGACTAAAGCCACCCTTCCAAGACTATATCCACATTCTACCAATGATACCATTTAACCCACAATACTAGTTAATATTAATCTCATTACCAATACTAAGGAGAAAATGTATGACATCATGGAGAAACTATAAAATGCACTTGCAAAAATTTATATATCATATTTTTTGTATACATCTACTATCCACAAAAATACCCTTACAAATATCTTGATCTAATCTCAAGTACCAAATGACATTACACTAGACAAATTCTAATCTTTGGTCAAGACCTATTCCCTAGCTAGAAATTAACCTTTGACCAAAGTGATATGTTATCCTTGGGCCCTCTCTATAATAAACCATTGTATATAAAAGTTTTCATAGCACACCATAAATTTAAATATGTATTATAAGATAATGGATTGAGCCTTAATATTTTGTATTTATAGTTTGTTAAGTATGTGGGATACATGACATCTAACCTTTAACCAGAGATAATTACCATTAAGGCTTATGGAAAAGAACAATGAAAATCACATGGGATGATTTTTTTATTATTTGTCATTGGGCCCTTGACCCATGTCACACTTTTCAATGTGTTAGATCTATATTTATCACAAAACTTGCATATGGGCTCACCTTGGATACATGAAATCTAGGCAATACCTTCCACCTTACACCAAAGTATCAGGTTCCCTCATTCTTGGATGGAAGTAACTATTCTTGTAGACCTATGGTCATACAAATTCTAAAAACATTTGGAGCTCAAGTATGAAATTTATAATTACCATTTTTTCCTAGACCCTAATAGCCTTACCTCTACATCCTTTGTGCCCTCTCTTGAAATGTTAAATCATTTTACTATCTCTAAAAAAGTCCTAAGATAATAATATTGAATAATTTGACCCCATAGATAAATTAGGTCAACCCCAAATGTACATTTGAACCTTCATAGGTACCGTTCCATTGAAACATTCTACCATGGTCATAAAACATGTCTTGTTACTTGTCACATTTGTCTAAGTTGTCCTTATGTCATATCATGCCACCTTTGGGACACTTAGATGATTTTTATAGTTTCCTTCCTAAGAAAATTGTTTCAAAGTGTTATGAAACATACCATGTGTCATATAAGAGTCAAAGTACTATTCTATAACTGACAATTACATGTTCCACATTGAAAATAAGTAGATAACTACACAA
Source organism: Torreya grandis (assembly GCA_037957365.1). NCBI lineage: Eukaryota > Viridiplantae > Streptophyta > Pinopsida > Cupressales > Taxaceae > Torreya > Torreya grandis. The sequence goes on from JARHVA010004280.1 coordinate 200,517, forward strand.
AGGAGTTTTTGAACTTGCACAGATTATACAACATCATTGGCACATGTGGAAGCTTTAGGAGTGACCTTTTATCTCCCCAAAAATAAATTTCATGTTCATTCTACCTTGATAACTCCAAAAATGGAAAATAATAGTTTACCTTCTCCATGACTCTCTAGGCAAGTCAAGGTTAGTTAACCAGTCTTTTCCTAGTATGGATTGGATAGGCAAAGTCACTATGAATGATTTTAATATATGTTATCCCTAATAAATTACTTAAAATACATGAAATTATACCGTATATTGGTGTATTTTAGTTCATGAATCATCTCTAATAGTGATAGTGGCTAAAAACTACCTTCACATTCCTAACTCATAGGTTTTCTCATCTATTGCATTGTCTAGTGTTTCCAAGCATTGTGTGAGTTATTGTAGAGATATTTTAACCTCTTCGTGTTGGTTTCATTTTTTTTTTCATGTGTGAAACATGTTTTAATGGGAATTATCATTCTTCTTGTGTTGGAGGTGCATATAGTGGTTTTTAGGGTATGTTTTCATAATTGTAGAGTTTATATTCTATGAAATGGTTCCAAATAAAGGTAATACACTTGTTACAAACCCATTAGAGCATGGCTACTATATTATCCATGGAATAATTATATTGTAAGACTTGGAAGTTGTTTGAGATGAAATTATCAAGATAGTGAGCAAGAAACTTAACAGGTCTACAATATACATAGTCATCTGTAGTCACACAGACATGTATAGATCATGGAAGGACACCTAAAATCTAAAGAATAGATAGTGTTCAATTTCATGATTTGAATGAGTCTTATCAATTCATATAAAATGCATGATGGTGATCTTAGAACTATCAAATAGTCTGTAACATAGTCAAAATTGAAAAACTTGCTAATGGGAATAAATATCATAACCTCTCTAAATAGCATTTTACTTATATAATATTGCATCTCACAGTGAAGTTCATTGAGTTTTGGATAAGCTTAATGGAATATATGTTGTAGTAAAGACATAGGTGTTGTATCTTGACCCTAAGAGGAAGTTATGTAGTTGAGAAAGGATAATGGTTAAGTGGATTCGACCCAGTCAATTTTCCACTACAGGTTTTCACTAATATATAATGACAAAAGACTAATAAACCTATGTTATAAATAAGTAACGTATAGTAAATTATTAGCAAGGAATGTGAACATGGTATAAAGATAGAAATGGGTCTCTTAAAATATAATATTGACCTAAGATAGAGATAGAGGGATGAAGGTACAATACTGAAATATGAAATGAACACCTACAGGAATTTCCCCACTTCTTCTCTAATAACACCTATAGCTTGATACATTCATATACTAGTTCAAGCTAGTAAGAAGAGGAAGACATGGCTAGTAATACAAATTATGAAGTGAATATGAATTAACCACTTAAATAATTATGAAATCAATTTATTTCATATATCAAAAAAATATCAACATCTACAGGAGCTTTGTGATTTCTAAATGGCTACCTATAGCCAACATAGTCCATAGACTAGTCTAGGCTAGTGGGATATTGCAAGATGGTTAGAATACAAAGGTGTAAGATGAATGAATGTGTATGAACCATTTTTATACTAATTATATCACACTCTCATTTGATCCTCATATGAAAGGAAGTATATCATTATTGACCATGTAAGGTTCTAATCTCAGTTATAGATAATAGAACATTACATACAGTCAAAGTCATAGTGAGCCAGTCTTAAGGATTTTGAGGTGTAAAATGTCTTAGGATCATAAAAAATATTTTATACTTATTTAATATCATTACCTTGACCTATAATATATTATAATAGTATATTTGAAGTAATGGGAATAAGGGTGATGCCCTTTATTTTGTCTTAGACAGAGGTCACTCCATGAATGACACAGTCTATAGTTTTGTGACATGAAGGGTAAAGGAATGAAATGGGGAGTATTATAAAAATTTTAGGATTTTTTAAATATATATTTTTAAGATGAATAAGTATTTGAGAGACCTATTTATCCATTAGAGACTTTTAGGTAGTCAAATATGCTGTCAAGCACAAACTAGGTCTATTAGGCCTACACTAGGCCTAAACCCTCATGATACCAAACTCATCTAGATGAATTAATGTACCTATACAAAAAATTTGAGTAAATTTAAGTGAAATTAAAAATATGGTAGTATCCATTTTTTTGTAGATAACAACACTAGGTTCATCATCCAAGCCTATTTCCTTCTCAAGCCTACTCAAAATGCACTTTTGAGCTCGAGGGTCACTTTCTTTTATTCACACCAGTATAGACACTATGCATGAGAATCCAAGGATTTATTAATTATTAAATAATCTCCATATATTAATCTTAGTAATATTTTTTCAAAAATTTAGTGTTATTATTTTATGAAAAATCTTTAATAGTTTAAGGTACTTAAAACCCTCTCAAAACACTCATTCCCACCAGATGGTGAAGACATGAAGACTTTTGCATCCATATATGGTAAAATTATCAAGGAATTTATCTCGAAAAATTTAGGAATCTCATATGCTCCTTGATACTCATTATATTTGTACTTTGTTTTGTACATACAAACCTAGTATGAGGTTTTCTAGAGGTTTTGATTGGTTCTATAGGTACAAAGGAGAATCCTTGGGTGAGAATCATTCTATGAGGTCTACATAAACTTGTTTCAACCTCTCATTTTCATTTCTCACTAAAATTTTTCAGTAAAATATCTTTGACAATCCATTCATTGTAGGTAATCTGAGTGAGAGACTAAGTAGGTAGGGTGACTGTTGAAGAGTGGAAGTGAGAAGGAGGTTTTGAGTTTCATGAAGGTCTATTTGATAGAATAGAGGAAAAACCTATCTTCAAAAAGTTTCCTAACACCTCTTCAATCCATATTAATTAAAAACTATAGGTCATTCAAATGGAAAGTGTGAAGACAAATTCAGGAAGGCTAATGAGTGACTGTTAGCGAGTGAGCACAAGTGTCAATAAAGAAACCACCAGCTAGGGATGCATATTTAGACTATTAAAATTAGGATTCCAAATTTTCATGATAGTAAAAATGTGTCTAAAATCCCTATTGTAGTTTCAAATAACCAATTTAAGTCTTCATCATCATGACAGATTTAGAGAGAAAGGTGAAGAGTATTTATGCCACTTTGAGGGAGAATGACATGTTTATGATAAAAATATATCTAAGAGGACTTTATAGCCTCTTTTACACCTAATTAAATTCATTTATAACTATTTTATGTAGTTTTACACCTAGATTTGTGACCCTTCCACTTCTCTTCTTCTCTCTCCCTTCTAATGCTCTATAAATTCATGCCTTTTTGGTAATTATAAGTAGTACACACCTAGTATGTCTAATTCCTACTAGTTTGGCACATTTTTTTCCCTTTAAGTAAGATATTTGAAGCTGATTTTATCTCTAAAATATCTTTCCCAAGTGTGTTAAGTGGTGTATGTGGTTTTTAAGTGATGAATGTGTTTTCCTAGCTTCCATACTACCCTTTGTATGTTTTGGGTAAGCATATGACTTCTAAAAAGTCTCATAAATTCTATGTGTTTTTTGATCTTGTCTTGAAGTGTTAGAGGGACTAGTAATGTTGATTATTATACCTTCTATTCACCCACCTCTAAATGTGCATAACAATCTCATTTTATGAGAAATAGTAACGGCTATAGAGTTAGGGTAAGTTTTGGTAGTCTTCATTCCTAGTGTATATGTAAGTGTGTTTTTGGATTGATATTTTCCCATATAACCTCACTAGTATAGGTTTCCTTTATGTTACATTCTTCCCTATTCAACCCCAAGTGATTTTTTAGTGTAGTGTGTGAGCTTAAGAGATAATTTTTGGGAGGTAGGCCTTTAACCTAGAGGTTTAGATTTGTTATAGGTAACCCATGGGCTTAAAGATAATATCATTTTGTCCAAATATTGGAGAGAATTGAACACCATCTCCTAGGGTGAAATATTTTGTGATAATAGTTATATCATGCTAGGTGAGACCAAGGTCCAAAAGAATAGAAGAATGGTTGATGTGTTCCTCTTACTACCAACTTTTGGAAGCATACAAGCAAACACCAATGGTGACTCCAAATGTATCATTTGGTTATTAAGCAGATCTAAGTACTTGTTCAAAATATTTTGATAAATTATTTTCTATTTTTTGATTGATAAGGTTAATATGGTTGGATATGTTGAGAATTCTTTCTATACATAACCCTATCAAAGTTACTATCCACCATATAGTCAACCTATTCCTCCACCATATTTTCATGAAGTTGTTCAAAAGCCTTATGAATAATCTTAATAAGTATGATAAAAATAAGAGAGGCTTAATAATTTTTAATTAGATAACCAATATATTAAGATGCAAGTTTTACAATAAGAAATCAAGGCTCTTAAGATGCATATTCTTGATAACATTCTCCCCCAATAGCCTTATCCATCCTATCAAGCTCCTATAAAACCTTATCAAGGTTAAAAAATATCATATTAATATTCTCCTCCCACTATAATCCCAAATTAATCCAAGTCTTTGCTAACACTCATTCCTAAATTACTAAGATTATAAAAGTTGATGAAGATATGGGATAAAGATCTTGTTGTGATACCTAGTCATTACATAGAAAAGATGAGAAATGTGGTTCATTTCCATTTGAGTTAATGGATAATGGTAGAATAAGAATATAAATATTTCATTAGTGAATAATTTCATGAGATTATTTGTTACAAATAATTATGGGTTTATATACTATCAAGGTGGGAACATCAAGAACCAGAAAGGCAACTTATAGTTGCTAAAGAACCCCATGAAAGCTATAGGGAAAGTGAATCATGTTTTGAAAAAAAAATTGTCTATCCCATCTTAAAATATATTCCTTTGTTCCATTTTTGTCTTCTCATGCCTCTAATACTCATCAAAATCCCTTTCAATCTCCAAAAGATAATAGTATCCCTAAAGTTCCATATTTGAAACATGAAGTTGATGATAAGGGTGAAAATCTAGTGTATGGTCAAACCACATTGTCTTCTCTTCAAAAACCTATAGCTACCCCATCTTGGAAATCAATCCAAGAGGAGTTTAAACATGAAATATAATACTTAGTGAATTAATTGGAGGTTGAATTTATATATGTGGAGGAGTTTCAATAAGATAATGAGAATCGTGAGGTACTTGTTAGAGGAAGTGGCATGCCTATAACCTAGTAGAATCTACTCTTCCTTCAAGAGTTCTTCCAATTTATTACCTCCATTACCATGACCATTAATTAATCCTCTATTACACCTCCTACTCTCTCTAAAAACTATGAACCAATATACCACCCTTCCACCTCATCTCCTCCTGAAGGAGATCCCATATTATGTGAGGTAAATCATGAAAAACAACCTCAATATGTAGCTAATCAAGAAGATAACACATGTGAATATGAATAAGAGTTTTTCATAGGAAATCCACTTGGTGAGGAAAAACATAATTCATTCTTATTTATCCATGAAAGATCATATGTATATGAGGTTCCAACTATTCATCAGTATTTTGATTAAAGTATGTGGCAGACCTATCAAGCAATGTTAAATGTATAGGAATGTCTTAAAATTGTAATCTTTGAAGGAAATAATGATGAATTTATGGAAAAATAATGAAAATTTCCTATTAATAACCATGTATTTAGGAACATCATGTTGTATTATATGATGGATATGATAGTCATGAACATGAGCAAGTGAATGAATTTGAAGAAGTAGTGGCTCTTAAAGAGAAAGAAAGCCAAGATGATTAGTTACAGTAGATTAGATTATTTGAATAACTTGAAGAGATTTATAAAATGGAAGGTCAAGTGCACAAGAATGTATAAAAATATGTCCTAATGGAAGATAATGACCAAGATTGGATTGACTATGCCAAGCTCCTTAATGATCTTAAAGATATTGTAGCTGGTGAGAAACCTGATCTCATTGAAAGTACCATGGGGGTCAAGTGAACATTCCTTGTTGAATCAAAATTTGAGGTTTTATCTAAGGATTTTCATGAAGAGTTTTAATTTTTTGAGGTGCTATAGGATTTCACTTTCATAGGATATTTTTTTGAAGATTCTTTGATTATATTGAAGGCCATACCAAGGGGGTTGGCAAACATCAAGAAGTTATAGACATCAAAGCCCATTCTCAATTGAAAACTTTCCTAATTCATTCCTATATCTCATGGATCAAGATATGGTGATAATTTACCCTTTGATCAAGGAGGATAAACTTTCTTCATGTTAGTTTGGACATAATTAGTTTACTTAAGTATTTTGTGTGTCTTCACTACATGTTCTTGAGAATGTAATTTTGTCTTTATTTTTTATCTTGTTACTTATTTAATTTTATTTTTGTTTCATGTTTTTGTGTCTTATAAAAGTATTTTCAAGGTAAAATATTGTGTATATGTGACTTCATTACCCAAGGATAAGAGGAGGTAATTGGTCTTTGGTATAGTAAGCTTGCCACCCCTAGGGAATCACCAAATTATTGACTAATTTAACCCCTTGGTCAAATTAGGTAAATCCCCCATGTTTTTTTGAACTTTCATAGGTCCCCTAAGGTTAAATCATGTCTACCATGGTCATAAAACATGTCTTGATACTTGTCACATTTGTCTAAGTTATCTATATGTCATATCATGCCATATTTAAGCAACTTGGATGAGTTGTATGGTTTAATTCCTAATAAAAGTGTGTAAAAGTGGTATTTAATGTACCATGTATCATATGATTCTCATATTAATATTATATATCTAACAATTGTAGGTTCCACATTGAAAACAAGTAGATAACTGCAAAAAAGGAGTTTTAAAACTTGTACCAACTGTACAACATCATTGGCACATGTGGAAACTTCAATCATGACCTTTCATCTCCAAAAAACTCACATGTTCATTATACCTTGATAACTCCAAAAATGGTAAAATTCAATCTACCTTCTCCATCGCTCTCTTGACAGGTCAAGGCTACTCAATCAGTCTTCTACTAGTATGGATTGGATAGACAAAGTCAAGATGAATAATTTTGTTCGATGTTATCCATCATAATTTACTTCAAATCCATGGAATTAATTGTAAGTTTTATAATATGAGATTCTCCAGGTAGTGAGCAAGAAACTAATCAAGCCTATACCATACACAATCATCTATAGTTACACACAAACATGTGTGGATCATGGAAGGACACCTTAATTCCAAGGAATAGATAGTATGAAATGTCATGACTTGAATGAGTCTTATAAATTAATACAAAATGCATGATGGTGATCTTATAACTATCACATAGTTTACAACTTAGTTAGAATTGAAAAAAAAACTAATGGGAACAAAAAACTTAACCTCTCTGAATAAGGTTTATTTCATATAATATTTCATCTCATAGTGAAGTGCCTTGAGTTTTGGACAATATTAATAAAATATATGTTGTATTATAGACATAGGTGTTCAATTTTTACCCTAAGAAGAGGTTATTTGGTTAAGAAAGGAGAATGGTCAAGTGGATTTAACCTAGTCAATTTTGTACTATAGATTTTCAGGGATATATAGTGCCAAATGACTAATAAACCTATACAATAAAGAAGTAACCTATAGTAAATTATTAGAAAGGAATGAAAACATGGTATTAAGATATAAATGGGTATCTTTAGATATAATATTGACCCAAGAGGGAGATAGATAGATGAAGTCACATTACTCAAACATGATATGAACACCTACAAGAATTTCCCCACTTCTTCTCTAATAACACCTACAAGTTGACACAATCATATACTAGTTCAAGCTAGTAAGAAGAGGAAGACATGGATATTAATAAAAAATCATGAAATCAATATGAATTAACCACTTACATAATTATTAATTCACTTTCATGCATCTCTCAGACAAATATCAACATCTACACAAGATTTATGATTTTTGAGTGGCTACGTATAGTCAACATAGTCTGTAGACTAGTCTAGGCTAGTGAAAGATTGAAAGATGATTATCTCAAAAATATGTAAGGTTTATGAATGTGTATGATCCATTTTAAAAATAATTATATCACACTTTCATGTGATCTTCATATGGTAGTAAAAATAAAATAGTTGACCATGTAGGGTTCTAACCTCACGTATAGTCAACTAAACATTACACATAGTTAAAGACCTAGTGAATAGTCTTAAAGATTTTGACGTGTAAAATATATTAGGATAATAAAAAAACTTTAATAATTATTTTATATAATTAAAATTAACTATTATAACTTCTCATAGTATCCTTGAAGGTATGGGAATAATGGAGATGCCTTTTGTTTTATCTCAAACGAAAGGCACTCCATGAATGACACAGTCTACATTTTTATGACATAAAGGGTAAAGGAATGAAAGGGAGAGTATTTTAACAATGTTATGATGTTTTAAAGTGATATTTTTAATATTAATAATTCCTTGATATACCTATGAAGCCATTAGAGACTTCCTAGTAGTCAAACACATACTAGGTCTATTAGGCCTAGACTAGGCCTAAACCCTCATGATCCCAAACTCATCTAGATGACTTCATGGACCTATAGAAAACATTTTGGTAAATTAAATTTAAATTAAAAGGATGGTAGGAGCCATTTTTTTCATATAACAACCTCAAGTTGGTCATCTAGGCCTATTTCCTTCTCAGGCCTACTCAGAATGCACTTTTGAGCTTGAGGGTCACTTTATTTTGTTCACACTAGTAAAAACAATATGCATAAGACTAGAAGGAGTTATAAATTGTTGAATAAGGTCCCTATATTTCTCTCTATGATATTATTTAAGTGTTTCAACATTAGGATTTTATGAACAATCCTTAATAGTCTAAGGCATTTAAAACCCTCTTAAAACCCTCATTCTGACCTGATGGCGAAGACATGATGACTTTTGCATCCAAAGATGATGAATTTTACTTCCATATATGATTAAAATTTTATTAGAGTTATATAAAAATGTTTAGGACTCTCATAGACTCCTTGATACTCATTTTATTTTTACTATATTCCAATGGACATACCTAATATGAGGTTTTTTTTATAGGTTTTGATTTGTTCTCTAGGTACATAGGGGAATCCTTATGTGATAATCATTGCATGAGGTCTATGGAAAATTGTTCCAACCTGACATATCCATTTATCACTCCAATTTTGCATGCAAATCTCTGTACCATTCCATTCATTGCAAGCAGTCTAAATGAGATAGTGAGTAGGTAGGGTGATTGTCTAAGAGTGGAGGTGAGGAGGTTTTGAGTTTCATGAAGGTATATTTGATAGACTAGATGATAAATATATATTTAAAAAGTGTCCTAACACCTATTTAATCCATATCCATGATCAAAGATAGGTCATTCAAATGAAAAGTGTGAAGATAAACTAAAGAAGGCTAATGAGTGATTGCTAGCGAGTGAGCACAAGTGTCGAGAAAAAAACCACTAACTAGTGATGCATATGAGGATTATTACCATTAAGATTCCAAATTTTCATGATATTAAAAATGTGTTTAAAATACTTATTTTATTTTTAAAAATTTAATTTAAGTTTTCATCATAATGGAAGTTTCAAAGAGGAAGGTGAAGAGTATTTATGCCACTTTAAGGGAGAATGACATGTTTGTGATGGACATTTGTCTAAGAAGACTTATTGACCTCTTTTATACCTAATTCACTTGATTTATAACTAGTTTATATAATTGGACACCTAGATTTGTGACCCTTCCACTTTGCTTCTTCTCTCTCCCTTCTAATGCTTTGTAATTTCATGCCTTTTTGGTAATTATAAGTAGTACACACCTAGTATGGTGAAGCCCTACTAGTTTGACACCTTATTTTATTATTTTAATAATACATCTGAAGTTTATTTTATATATAAAATATATTTACTAAGTGTTCTAAGTGTTGTATGTGGTTATTAAGTGATGGACATGCTCTCCTTGCTTCCATACTTCCCTTTGCATGTTTTGTGTAAGGATATCACGTCTAACATGTCTCATATAGTGTATGCATTTGTTGAGATTGTATTGAAGTGTGAAAGGGACTAGTAGTGTCTAATATCATACATTATTGTCACCCACTTCTAGATATGCATAACAATCTACGTATATGAGAAATACTAATGCTAGAAGGATAAGAGTTGAGGTTAGTTTTGGTAGTGTTCATTCTTAGTGTATATGAAAGTGTGTTTACAAAATGATCTTTTGGTGTATCACCTAACTATTATAAGTTTTATTTGTATTACCTTATTCCCTTTTCACCCACTAAGTGATTTATCTAGTGTAGTGTGTGAGCTTAAGAGATAAATTCTGGGAATTATCCATTTAACTTATAGGTTTACCTTTGTTATAAGCAACCCAGTATGTTAGAGGTAATCCCATATTATCTAAATATGGGAGAGGCTTGAGCACCCTCTCTTAGGGTGAAATATTTGGTGACAATAAATACCTAATGCATAATCCATTCCATATAACTAACCTTCTACATGCTCCTAAATCCTATATAAAACCTAAAGCCAAGTTAGTTCACATGGAATGGAGACAAAAAATTAAGTTTAATTCCCTAGAGCCTATTATTTTCACACCAGACACTATCTAATAACAAGACCCACTTATTAAAGATGATTCCTATATTTATAATGATGAATTCATTAAATTCTACTAAATCAAAAGGTATCCCATCCCTAAATGGATCATGGATTATCAAGATTATGAACACAGAGGCCTAGGAGTATCTCATCAAGGTAATCTTGAGACAATATCCATAATAAAGTATAATGGAACTCATGGTGTTGGATTTAAACCCCCTGGGGTTGACCCTACATATCATATCCATGTTCCTACACCAATGACTAGTGATGATGCTTGTAGGGATGCAAAGTTTGATTACAATGTATATGAGGACTTGGTTAATACCAAACTATTTAACACCCATGATGTATGTACCATCATGCACATTATTCATCCTTCATCACTTTCACCTCATCATCTACAACTCATGAATTAGAACCAATAATGATATATAGTTTCACTAGATGAGTTTGAGAATGATGAGGCTATTTGTGACTTTATAGGCCTACAAGACTATTCTACTTACATATTATAAAAAAGGTTTTTCTATCAGGTTTAATCTTGTTACATATTTTGGAGAGTTAGTGAACTTCCTTTGCCAAAAATAAAAAAATCAAACATTGAGGACCAAAAGTGAAAACCTCTTTTAGGTGCTTTTAGACGAGGGTAAAAGTAAAGAAAAAGGCTAGTCTTTTGGTGAAAACCTATTTCAAGTGCCATTAGATGGGGATGTTCACGCATCCTCAGATAAAGTACATGATGCTACCAAATTCATAATAATTTTTGGGTCTTAAATTATTAAATAAAAATAACATGCCATTCAATAGAGATTATCAAAGAATATTCTAATGTGTTTATTACATGGCCCTGACCACCATTGGGTGATTCTATTTCATCCTATTTTGGATAACTAGATGAGTCAGTTTGATGAGAGGAATTTCATATTGCCAACCAATTTACATCTTTGTCAATTCTCCTAGAATGGTATTCTACAATCCTTTTAAAGGACACTTCTGAGGTCAACATTAGAACATCGATCGATCTAAAGTGGATCAAACTAGGTGTTTCCCTCACTAAGGAGGAGTGTGAATTACTTACATCCCTCCTTAGGGAGTTCATCAACATTTTTTCATGGTCTTCTTCTGACATGCCATATTTGGACCTCACTTTGGTTATACATCATCTTGATTTACATCTTGATGCCAAGCCAGTATAGTAAAAACTAAGGAAAATGCATCCTTGCATTATTGTCTTAGTCAAGAAAGAACTAGAGAAACTCTTATACATCGGATTCATTTGTCTATTTGATTAATTTGAGTTTATCTCTAATATTATTCTCATTAGTAAAAAGGTAGAAGGTATGATATTGTGCACTAATTTTTAGGACATTAATAATACCTTTACTATACTCAACATACCCCATTATTTGTTTTGAATAAGGACCAACTATATTCAAAAAGGTTTAGTCCTATTGTGAAAATGTTCTTTCATAGATATTTATATGTGCACCTAACTTAACTATTTAGTATAAATTCAAATAGACATGTTTTACTTATTAAAACTAACTTATTAATAATTTTTTAAATTTTTTTATATATACATAAGTTTTTGGAACATGTGTAGTTTGTAAAGTCTCAATATTCAAGGAAATTAATTCTTTGAAACTTTTTTTTGGATGTCAGTATTAGGCATTCCTCAATCCTTCACACCTATATTAACCTTCAAAAAAAAATTCTTTAGAACTTCTTTTTGTAGGTTTGGTTCATAGTTTTTATTCATAAGTTTTTAGGATGTGTTCACATTTTTGGTCTTTAGCATTCATATTTATTGTAGACTCTACTTAGGATTTTTTTCTTCGTAACTTTTTCACTTCAATAAAAGTGTTCAAAATTTCTTCTTTGAGAAAAAGTGTTTGAAATTTACTCTTCAAGATAAAGTATTCGACATTTACACCTGAATAAATTAATTTTGGAATTTAATTTTTGAAAGTATGGTTGGTGTTTGGTCTTTATCATTTTGTCTTCAACTTTTGGTCTTCAATAAAAATGTTGGATGAAAAAGTTTGAAAAAACTAATTAGAAAAATATTTCAAAATTGGTCTTCAAAAATTTTGGTTTGGAGGGTCTTAGCCAACTTTTGGTCTTCAGAAAAAGTGTTCAAAACATTTGATTTAGAATTTTACTTCAAAAAAGGCAACCTTCATATCCATATCAAAAGGCATTTGTCATTGGTATTTGAAACTTATGTTCATAATATGTGTTCACTTCATAATAATTTACGGTGACTTTGTTTAAGTGCAATATCTAATGCTTGACTACCGAAGGCCTCCATGGCATAACTAAATTTTAATAAAAATAAATACGAGATGACACTTATCAAAGGTAATGCCATGGAATTCCTATGAATGTATATAATGTCTACATGGCATACCCACCAAAATAAAGTGTCAAAGTTTGAATTGAATGAGTAAAGCAAGTTTAGAGATTAATGGTGCATGAAATAAAAATGAATAACAAAATATATATAAAAAAATTGAAGTAAAACTTCACTCTCATTAATCAAAAATTAACTTGAGTAAACTTGGATCCTTGAGAACTCAAAACCCTAACCAACTACATTCAAAATATGAAATGCTTTCAAAACAACCAAGCCATTAAATCAAATAGCTTGAACTCTATCAACTTAGAAAATTAGAAATGGATTATCCATCTAAGACATTCATGGAATCCAAAAACCATCTAGGTTTTTGATCAAATAATCTACTAAGTACATAGACAACATTATTTATTCAATAGTATTCAATGATAAGTGTCCCAACTACTCAGCTCCATGGGACGTAATTGGAAAGGTGGATGCACATACACATGAAGGTAATTTAAAATTAGTATAGAGTAAATTGGATATAGATTCATTCCACCTTTATCAACAAGGATTAAATTTTTTAACAACAAAACTTGAGTAATTCCATACATTGAGCTTTTACACAACTTGTTTTTTGTAGGAAAGGTGACTAGGAGGATTTTCTACAGCACATGGAGTAGAAACCCATCATTTCCTAAATTTTAGGACCCAAATTCCAAAGGTACCTATCCCTACCTATTATAGAATATAAATTTTATTTTCCCATAGTGGTAACATGAAATAGTAATAATTTAATTTATAAAACACTAAGCAAGTGGATTATCCATGGAGAGACTATCATCCTTAAGGAAAAGTAACTAGTATCTAAAAACAAGATTTGGATGGGATTCTATAGAATAATGTATCTTATAAATAGGTTATATGGATACCATAACATCTAATTCCTTCACCTCGAGTGGGTTCCACTATTAGATTTATTAATTACCTCAAATATAACCTTTACTCTAGGAGAGATAATCAACACTAGGCTATAGGAACAAGTATTGTGAAAAGACAAGAGTCCTATGGGAGGCCATTTTTACATGATGTCATACCTCCTAGATGTAAATATGGTCACAATATACATGTAAAATAGCTCACTATAGATCTTGAATCTATATTACATCAAAAATGATATATATGACTTGTTAGTGCCCAAAATTACACTGAACCAATTAGGCCCTTTTCAAGTGTAAATGACTATGCCCTTAGCCCAATTTCCATCTCCAAGTGTTTATTTTGAAGGTTAAGTTCATGTAAGAATTGTATAAGTCCTAATATGGTCTTTGATTGGTGAATTTGTCTTTTACTTAGACTTTTTTGAGATTTTTTCATGAACACAATGTCTAACAGAAATAGATCTTCAGGGTTTTTGTCTTGGACAAAAAGTCCAAAGACTTATTTCTATCAAAAAATTTGTCCACTATAAAAAGTATAAAGGAACTCAATGTCTTGTTTTTCATCGTGCTAAGTGTTTCCAAAAAAATTTAAAGGGTCATTTATTTTAGACTTTTTGTCCATGATAAATTTTTTGAAGAGAACTTTCCCTTTAGGCATTTGGCATGCACAAAAATCTTGACAAAAATCCTTTGTTTCAAAAAAGGTTCAAATTCTTATTTATTTCAGACTTTTTGTCTATATTAAAAATTTTAAAGGGCACTTACCCATCGATAATTTTGACTGCACAAAAATACTGAAAGAATTGTAAGGACTTATTTAATTTAGCCAAAGTATGTACAAAAAGTCCAAAGGGTCATTTTACCTTTGTAAAATTTACAAAGGGTAATTTCCTTTGGGAATTTTTCCCTTGAAATTTTTTCGAAGGACACTTACAAAAGGGTCATTTTTTAGTAGAAATTTTTTTGAAGGGTCATTTCCTTTAGGTATTTTTCCTTGGAAAATTTTCTAAGGGCTCATTTCCTTCAAGAAATTTTCCCTTGCAAAATTATTGAAAGGAATTTTTAAAAAGTTCTAAGGATAAGTTTGGAGGGTGAAGGAAAATTTCAATAAGTATGAAGGGATATTTCAAGATATCTAAATGAACATTCCAAAAGGCTAAAGAAAAATTATATAGGGTAGGTTCCCTTGACAAAACTTTTGAAGGGTATATTCAAAGGGCTCGAAAGGTGCTTTAGGAAAAGTTGATGTGGATAAAAATGTCCTATTTCCTTTAGACATTTTTTTGATGCAAAAATTATGAAATAATTGCATTTCTTTAGGAAAATTACCAAGTTCAATTTCTATGGGTAAATTGTTTTAGATAAAATGTTTGAAACAAGTTTCCTAATGAATAAAAAAAGTGTAGATGTCTAATTCCTTTGGTAAAAGTGAAAAAGACTATTTTATTTGGAGGAATTTTTTTGAACAAAATGTATGAAATAATTGTTTTTATGAAAGTAAAAATATGAAAGCCAAATTCTTTCAGGCATCTTACCCATGCAAAAAGTTTGAAAGAATTACAATTCTTTGGGAAAAGTGTAAAGTTCAAATTATTTGGGAAAATTTCAAAGTTCAATTTCTATGGGGAAATTATTTCACACAAAATGTTTTAAATAATTATCTCAATGATGACAAAAGGCTACAGACTCAATTTTTGAGGCAAAAGTGTGAAGTCGAAATCCTTGGAGAAAATTGTCTCAAACATTTTGTCTGAAATAATTATCTTGATAAAATGTCTAAAAGAATTTTTATGGGATAATTGTGTTGAATAAAATACCAAAGAAGAAGTGATGAGGATAAAGAGAAGTAAAAGATAGAAGTTTCGAAACAAATAATAATGCCAAAGACAAAGACATAGTCAAAATTGCCATGGAACAAAGTCCCCAAAGAAAATTGTGAATTTCAAGTATGACGGTCTTATGGACATCTATTGATAGGCATACAAACTTTAACTTTAAGTTGTAGGGACTAGAAATTGGGATTAAAATGTTCAAATATGGTCATGAAATCATCCATTCTAGACCCCATGAAGTATACATTAGTTTTCAAATGGAGGTAGATCACATGGCACGCATTTATGTAGGGTAGGATGATTCAATGGTGTATGATCAAAGATGAATAGTTAAAATAACTTAGGATAAGCATAAGCATGATAAATATTCAGCTCATGATGCATGATTTAAAGTTTGAGCATGTTCTAAAGATTTGATTGTGTGATCTAGTATTTAAAAGTTTAATATGACCCAAGATCAAGTGATATACTTTCACATGGCATGATGGTGCTCAAAATAGTAGAGACTATCTATAAGGTACATATGAAGCCTATAAGGCTATTAAGTGGCATATATTTGGGGCTAAGTAAAAGGTAGTATCCAATAACACTCCACCCCTTGGATCATGATCCCATGAATTGTGTTTGTTTACCCTAACTAGATTTGATAGTGCATATCCAAGGTTAAAAAGTCAAGGATCCCATGGGGAAATGTAAAAATGATAAGTGGTATAGCTATATGCCACAAATTAGAACATGAGCATCTCATGAAAGATATACTTCCCATGGTTACCTGGGAAATGAGTCAAATCATAGAATAAGGTCCATGAACCATTTCAAAGTGAATATTTCCAATCATGATCATAGATCATTTTCTATTTCATATCACAATATGATCATTCTCAAGCCATCATCGTAAGAATAAGTTTGTTCCAAGGTGTGTGTAAAAATAAGGTATTTATCTAGGAGGTTCTAGCTATGCAAGTAACCATTCACTGGCATCTCCAAGTAGTTACACATAAGGATAAAGTCTATTTGGCTCCTCAAATGATTTTCTCCCTCTAGCTATACAAGTGAGTGGTTAAGAGCATCTCTAGTCAATTACAAGTCCTCATCATTCCTTGCAGAGGTAGTTGGAAGAATGATTTCTTGTAAATGGATGAAAATGTTAGGCATAGTAAAGGGCATTTCTCAATTCGGAGCATCTTGATGTGGCTAGAAAAGTTTATTATGCAATTTTTTTCAAATTGCAGCCCATATTCCCAAATTTGGGAAGGATTGAGAAATGTATAAATATAAGGATTTTATTCTATTTTGAGGTTATTATTGGCTATTGGTTGTTGTAAATCACTATTTTAGGTGTCCATTTTTCTTAAGTCTAGGTTTTATTAAAACAAATTATGGGATCAACTACTGTGTGTGGATCTTGTATCCCTTGCTAAGGTGGTTGCATCTATACATCCATTAACAAGATTTGAGAGAATGTTTATGTCTCCCTTGTGAAAAGAGCAATCTCACCATGCATGTACCCATGATAACATTTTGAAGTGTTGATGTTTGTAATATTTATTTTCAATTCAAGTGGAAAATGTTTACAGTTATTTATTGTATCTTGTTAATGAAATGTAATAATATGTTTTAAAAGTTTTACTAACTAGATATTTGGGTTTGTGTTCATTACTGGTTTTCATTATCAGCATGTACGTAAGTTATAAATCCCTTTCTACAAGTTATCTTTGGAAATGTGTTATTGAATACCTTTTAAGGGCACCATGGGTTGATGAATTTAGTGGGAGAAAGTATTTTAGATTCTAGTTTTAGTGTATGTTATAGGATTTTATGGATCATTTAGTGTTTACCATTATCTTGCATTCAATTTTTTTTTGCATCATTGCTAAGAAATATTTGTCTCAAAATTTTGCTAAGCACCTTACTGTTTGGAAGCCATTAACATGCCACCCTTTATTTTATAATTATCTAACTTGTCCTACCCTATCCTACACTAAAAATAACAAACCCTACTACATACTATAAGTGTTACTTTTTTTTAAATGAATAATATATTACATACTTGAAATGTCTTTATAGTTTGTGCTTAAAATTCTAAAACTACGATTTTCCATCTAACCCCTATTGTGGAATATTTTATAGAATAAATATTGTAGTCATCCCCTCATCTATATTTAGTAGCTTATGTATGACATAAAACATTTTTTAATTTCATGTGATAACCCTTCATGGATGAAGTCTGCAAACTTTTTTATGTTTTGGTCACATTTGTCCTTGTGCCAAGAATTCCTATGGAGATTGAATTGCAAAATACCTCCATGTGAGAAAGCTACCCCATAGGTCTTCTCACCTTGGTTTAGGTAGAGCCAAAAGTAGTAGGGAGATAAACTTACTTTTTATAGGTTCCTCTTAGTCATTTTCTATATTTGATCTAATATTGATGTGAAACCCCTCCCCAATTACAGCACACTAGCAAGTTTTTCATCATTGCTTACCATTTTTTTAAAGTGTGAAAGAATGAGTGTATGAGGTGTAAAATTGGGAACCAAAACTTTACTAACACCATTTCTAGGAAAAAATTCTTGTCACTTGTGTTGATGAGGAATCTTTCAAAGAGATGTTATCATTTTTCAAATTCTCTACCTATATTTGTACCAACTTGACTATTATTGGTTTGTCAATATCACCAACACTCTTTTAGCATCATTGATGGGGACTAAACTAAAATTTTGGCCACTTGGGTTATCAAGAATTATTTAAAAGATTCATAATTATTTCATCTTGTGAAATTCTTTGCTATTACTACATTGATTTGACTATCTTAGCTATCAACATCACAACACTCCAGTGGGGATGTGCCAGGAAGTTTTTAAGGTTTGACAATTCAACTTCTACTAAGTTTAATGTAAAGAGATGATAAAATTACATGTTTAATGGTGTTTTGTGCCCTTTGAACATTATGTTGAAAATTTTTAGCGTCTTTTTCTCTATCTCATCAATCTTTAGCAAGTCTAATTTTAGCATGTATCAGAAATAGTTTATCAACTATTATATTCTAGAATTCTGATTCTAGTGGTGAGTCCATGCTATTTTCTTGTTTCAAAGAAGATTGTTGCTTATTTTGAATAGCTTTGATAACTTTCAACTTTGAGTATTTCCTTGTTTGTAAATTTGGAAGGACTGATACCATCTTTCAAAGATGACCTCTCTAAGAGACTTGTTCCACCCTTAGGTATTACTCAAAGAAGAATGGAACAAGTTTAGAGGCCTATTGAAGGGAAAATTTTAGATATTAAATACCATCAAGATCCTAATAATATTGAAATATTTGTTTACCCCCTCATCATTGAGGACTATCATAGCTATCATACTGATTCTAAAACACATAGTCCTATTTATTTTCTAGCTCCTTCTCAACTAGCTAAATTCCCTCCCAAGTCTGATCCACCAAGTCCACCTCATTCATCCCCTCATATCCCTTTACCATTTTTTATTGAACAAATCCTGAGGTATAGGGCTTAAGATGAGAATACACATCCTGAATTCTACATTCTTGGATTTAGGCCTATCAATTTTGATGAGATAGAAGGTTATCCTAATGAAGACTCAAATGAAGTTAGGAAATGCCTCCCAAAATTCCAAGGGAACAATGTAGTGACTAGTGATTAGCATCTGAGGGCCTTTAAAAATATCATTGAAGATTATGAGGTTGAGTATGAATATTTGTGCATTAATTTGTAAGTGTACACTCTAGAGGAAGATGCTCATGAATGTTTCAATTCCCTTCCTGATGGATGCATTGATTCATGGGAAGAGATGAAAAATGTTTTTAGAATTTAGTATGGTACTAGGATTAATTCCAAGTTTCTCATAGCTTATTTTAAGAATACCAAAAGGAATCTTAATGTGTGTGTGTGTAGGAATTTAACAAATGATTCGACAAGACCATGATGTGGCTACCCAAATACATCAAGCCTAGTGATATAGTGTGCTTGATAAATTACTATGATGCCTTTGATAATAAGGCTATGTATATATTGATGGACAAGGCTCCCACTAACCTATGGTTGGTATTCAATATGGCCATCCAAATTGAGAACAACATAAAGGCTATGGAAAAGCCCATAAACAAGTGGGTTTATGTTAATCTATTCAATCTAAAAAAGACATAGCCCATGAAGATATACAACTTGGAGGATACTATCAAAACTTTGGCCTCTACTATCAAAGAAATGTCATACAAGTTGGCCAAAGCTAAAAAGGGGGTCCCTTAGGTATCTACCATCTATGAAAAATCTCCAAATCCAAAATAAAGTATAAAGGGGTCCTAATTTCAACCATAGAGATAATGATAAAGTAAATATGCCTACACTTGAAAAAATATGGATAAAAACTAAAACAAAAGGTCTATAAAAGAGGTGCCTAATCCTTTAAACACTAAGGTAAATGTTGTGAATTTTGATTTAGATATAGATTGGTGTGATAAGTGCTTCCTACCAAACCCTTTATGTCATACTAATAAACAATTTGATGAAGAGCTAGATGAAATTGAATATGTGTCATCCAATAATGAGATTTTTATGTTTGATTCTAAAAGTCCTCAAGGGGAATTGACTGCCTCCATAAAATTATTAAATGATATTGTTGTTGATCAGTTTTGTAACATGGTCAAAATGGAGAGTGTTCTAACTTTTAACTTTGATTATGATGTTAATGTGGTATAATCATATTAATTTCCCATCCATGATTTTTATCTCTTATGCTTTATGATGACTAATAAATATCTTGGGGGGAATTCCACTAGATGAAGATAGGTAGTTGTTAATTAATGTAGTAGTTATCCAAAAGAAGGAATATAACATAAGAAGTAAGTAACCAAGTGCTACTCCTCAAAACACTATCCTTATAAATTCAAAGTCATGGAATGCAAGTAAGGAAGTAAAGAAAGCTATAGTAGTTATAGAATCTTCCAAGATAACAACCATGTCCAAAGTTGTTAAACCTAGTGCTGTTCTACTAAGAGTAACAAAACACACATATCTTTTAGTATTCCTAAGGATGATAATGAGCTCAAACAAAATCCACCTTCTAAGGTTGTTGTCAAAGTTTCAAATCCATCCTAGCCTAATCCACTTTAGACCTTGAGTGACAATATTCTAGATGAAGGTGTTGTTACCCTTCCACTAAATAAACCTCTTCCTTAGTATAGTGTGTATGATATGGCTCAATTTTTGAGTTGAATAAAAATCATCATGCCACTTGTTGAGCTATTAAGAATACTTGAACATAGAAAGAGGGCCTTTGAATATTTAGAATTTGTTGTAAGGATAGTTATTCATGAAATGGAGTCACCCCAAGCACTCATAAAATAAGATGAAGAATGATAAGAGGTTGTTAAACCCACTTTGGATGTCTACTTGGGGACTGCACTTATAGAAATTCACTTGAATGTGGATCCATTTTATATAACCTTATTGATTGATGGTTTGATTGTTCACAACTACATGTTTGATTATATCACTTCTTGTAATGTGATGCCCTTAGGTGTCCTCAATGAGTTTGGAGTGAAGATCATGTTAACCCTTAGAAAGTGTTACACCATGGACTCATGATAGGTTCTAGTTGTTGGATACATCAATGGGTTAATTTTATAATTGGTAGTGCATTTAAGAAAGTACTTAAATGTGGATGTGGTAGTTATGGACTACCTACCTAAGTGGGGGATGTTATTATCATTTAAATGGGCTTAGATCATGGGTTGAAGTGTGTATATGGACCTTTCCTATGCCACCATTCCTTTGGAGGGTCAGATGGTTAGACTTTATAGAGAGCTACATATTATACATGTGAATGAAAATCCAAAGCGTGCTCTCAATGAAATGCTATACATGGATGTTGAGCTTGGTAACTTTGTTGGAAATGTTGATACTAGTGAATAGCCTATTTTATATGTTAAACTTGATAAAGAAAATGTAGTTTGGAAGATGTTCTTTGATAGATATTTCTCCAACCTTGGAAATGGAGCTAGGGTTATTTTATATACCCCCAATGGTAAATGTTTTATGTTTTATTTTCAATTGTCCTTTGTGTACACTAACTATACTACTAAGTATGAGGCACTCTTTCTTGGTTTATAGATTTCTCATGAATATGGAATCAAATGTTTGATTATCAAGGGCAATTATGAGCTAGTGCTAAAGTAAGTCTACAATGCTTTTGCCACAAAAATAAAAGGTTAAAATAATATCAGAATGTTGTCTAAGATTTGCTTGAATTTTTTGATTCATTTAATCTATGTTTTCATGATAGAAGTTTCAACCAAAAAGGTGATAGATTTGTAGGGCTCGGTGCTCAATTTTATATTGCAAATATGAGTCCTCACTATGAATATCAAGTAGAGGTGCTTTTCAAGCCTTCAATCCTATATAATGTTCATCATTGGTAGGTCTTTGATGATGATGAAAATATTAAGAATTTTTTGAATTGTGAGGCTAAGTTATATGATCAGTTCATAGACCTAGAATTTATGGTTCATGTTAGTGATGAGAAAGAGACCTTGCCTAGAAAGGACAATATTCATCTAAAGATAAACACTCTCCTAAGAGGACTAGTTAGTTTGTAGGCATCTTTTGATGGATATGATAGAATCAAGTTGAGATACTCATTCATTTCAAAAGACACGACTGAGTGCAACTTGGTTTCTCTTAAGAATCCAAGGATGATTTGTTTGGGTATTCACCTAAGTGTAGTAGAGAAGAAAGCTTACACACAACTGCTAAATAAGTACCAAAATTGTTTAGTGTGGTCTTATTCTAAGTTGAAAGCTTATAGGGAATAAGTGTTTCAACATGTCATCCCATTTCATCTTGATAGTAAGATTTTTAGGTAGAAATAGAGACCCATTAACCCCATCTTGGCCACCAAGATACGGGAAAAATTAAATATGCTAAGGGATGGTGGTATCATTCATCGCATTAGGTATTCATCATGGGTGGTGAAATTAGTCCCTATGTAGAAGAATAATGGTGACATCCACTTGTGTGTGGATTTTAGAAATCTAAATAAGGTTTATTTAAAAGACAATTATACCCTACCCAATATGGAGAACCTACTACAAAGTATTAATAGTTTAGAAATGTTGTTTGCATTAGATGGCTTCTTAGGTTACAACCAAGTTGTGTTGAAGGAATCTGATAGGTCTAAGACTATGTTAGCAATGCCTTGGGGAATGTATGTACACATGAGGATGCCTTTCAGGTTGATTAATGCTGGTGTAACAATCTAGGGAGCTATGGATGTTACTTTTGTATGGATAATTAACCACTGCGTTACTATGTATCAAGTGACATTACTATGTATTCCAAGACTAGAGAAAAGCATTTGGAGCATTTGGGAAATGTGCTAATTAGATGTAGGGAATTTTACATATCACTTAATCCTAAGAAGTGCCACTTTGGAGTATAAAATGCCATGTTTTTGAGACATATCGAGTCCAAGGATGGTATCGTGATTGACCCAGAAAGGGTAGAAGCCATTGACAAAGTGACTATCTTGTAGTCCAAGAAAGGAATTCAATCTTTCTTTTGATAAATTAACTTTCTAAGAAGGTTTGTGTCTAATTTTGTAGATATTATTATGATTATTACTTCCATGCTAAAGAAGGACCTGACCATCAAATAAGAGGAGAAGGTTATGCAAGCTTTCATTGACATCAAGGGAGATTTAAAGTATGCCCCTATTTTTTCTAGTCTTGATTACACAAAGCCATTCTAGGTATTATCTTTTGCATCATACAATATTGTTGTTATTTTATTGAAAAAAATGAGGATGGTCATGATCAGTACATATCTTTATTTAGAAAATCTATACAAGGTCCTGAACTAAACTACTCCATCATGGAAAAATGAGCATTTAATCTTTTGAAGGCTATTAAAATGTTTAGGCCATATATTTTGAGTTCAAATATTATTGCCTATGTCTCACACACCATGGTGAAGGAAATTTTAACTCGGATTGAAGTATCCAACAAGAGGTATAGGGGGGTCAACAAGCTACAAGAGTATGACATGGATATCTAGACTACCAAGTTGGTAAGAGGCATAGGTCTAGCCAAGCTTATGGTTGAGACTAATTTGCAATTTGTTGAGGTAAACACTACTATTTTTAATATTGATGATTCCTTGAGTAAATTTAATGCATCTTCATGGTATAGAGACATTGTTTACTTGAAAAATATGAATTATCCCCTAACTTGGATAAGAGTAAAATAAGAACTCTCAAACCTATGCCCCAAATATACGTCTTGACTAAGAATGGACTAGAATGGAAGAATCCAGATGGGGTTATCCTAAAATACATGATAGAA
This sequence comes from Torreya grandis, assembly GCA_037957365.1. NCBI lineage: Eukaryota > Viridiplantae > Streptophyta > Pinopsida > Cupressales > Taxaceae > Torreya > Torreya grandis. The sequence continues at coordinate 224,600 of JARHVA010004280.1, forward strand.
GAGAAAACCAATGTCATGATTGAAGACTTACATAGTGGCGTGTATGGTGGCCATTTTGTACCTAAATTTATAGCTCATAAAATTATGAGAGTTTTTTATTGGTATCCATCATTATTCAAAGACGTTGCTTAGATAGTCAAAAGATGTGAGAAATATTAGTGCTTTGTTGGGAGGATGAAATCTTTAGGTTGTCTTCGCTTGCATCCTGTGATGATTGAAGGCCCATTTAGACAATAGGGAATGTATTTCATTGGATAAATTATTGATTTGTTAAGTGATGGATATAGTTAGATACTAGTTTCAATTGATTACTTTACAAAATGGGTCGGAGTAATTCCTATAAAGAAAGTAACACACCAGGTAGTCATGGATTTTTTGCTAAATAAAATTATTTGTAGATTTTGTGTGACTATTATGTTAGGACTTGTTCCAAAGTCTTAATGTTAGGTTAGATTTTTGGTAGGTAATAAATAATTATTGTAAATGGGGCATGCATCTTTTAGTAAAGACACCCCCATAAAATAAACTTACTTAGTTTAATTATTAGGTAGTTTTAATGTTTTATATTTATTAATTAGAATTGCTTTACGGGTTGTTTTCCTGTATTTAGTTGGTTATAGGATTAGTTGTTTATACTGGTCATTGGTAAAAACTATATAAATCCATATTTGCATTGTAAAAGGGTTAACGGAGTAAAGGCACCCTTATGTACTTGATTTTTTTGAAATTAATAAAATACTTGTGCACTCGCACTAAGCGAGGATAAGGTTCAACCTATTTTGGTTCTAGAGTTATTAGTGGTATCAGAGCATGGTTATTTTGAGAGCATGGTGAATTTGAAGAAGCAAAGTGAAAAATCAATTCACGTGATATCTTTTAGCATGAAATAAGGTATGCCATATAAAATGAAATTTTTTTATTGGTTTAAATGTTAGAAAAATTATTAAATTATTTTAATTTTTCAAATATTATTCACATTTAAACTTGTATTTTCCATATACCATAGTCTGGTCTTTTTTGATCATTTATACTCCATTTTCTTGTGTTAAACCTCCTCATTTGCAATAAAAATGAATTTTTAGCATTTAATGTTATTAAATTCATTGTTTTTAACCAAAACCAGATTTGTATGGCCTTTTTATTTGAGAAAAACCTCTATAATGTTTATTCATGGCTGCCTTTGGTATTTCCATTCATTCTCAGGCCTCTTAATAGCTAAAACATCTACAACTGGTATTAAACCCCTGTGTTTGCATTCAAATTGAAATTTTGGAATTTTTTTGCACTTGTACGGCCTGTTGTATGGCCTTCTAATGCCTAGGTTTATTTTGATCTCATTCCCTCCAAATACACCTTAAAAAAAATTGTAAAAACATAGTAAAAATCCTTTATATCTAGCCTGTATAGATTTATGTGGCCTGTAGGTGAGAGAACAGGTGGAAAAATAATTCTCCAACAGCAGCCATGGCATCCTAGGCAAACATGGCACTAGAATAAAACTCATAAATTTATTTTTGATATTTCTAATATTTGATTTTCATTATATTTGCTGTGACTGGGTTCCACGGGAGAAGGTTGAAAGAGAGGTTAGAAAAAAGGGAAAATTTTGAATTTATTTACTCATATCTAATTTTTTTAAATTTTCTCTCATACACAAAATCTGGAATAAGTATAAATTTCTGAGTGTAATGTTTTGCAAATGCTCTTAGAGCAATTCGCTAAGCTTATTTTGTTAGAAGCTTTCAAAGGAGGAGGTCAAGGGTTCAAATCCCTTCTTTTTGGAGAAAGTTATTTTTGCTTTGGAATATGATTTTTTTGAAAAAGGAATATTCTCTTTTTTAAATCAAAATATTGTAAAACACATATTTATTGTATTGTGTTATTTAAATTTTTTGAAAAAGGGGCAAAATTCAATCATATTTGTTTTGCATTATTTGTGGTGAGATAAGGGTGTAATTGGTGAAATAAGGTTGTAATTTGGAAAAATAAGGGTGTAATCATTGATTTTTGGTGTGGTTAAGTGCAAAACCCATGAAAAATACTTGTTTTTTCTTTTACACTCTATGCAAAGGTTAAGTGCAAAACCCTGTAGAAGCAGTGTTTTGTGCAGTGAGTGTGATATTTGTTTCATTTATTTTGCATTTTTTCACATGTTTTTCTACTGCACTTGCTTTCATTTCAAAATGCTGAAAATTCAAAATTTACTTTTTGATGGTGATAGATTAACAATTTCCAATTATTCAGATTGGAAATGATTGATGGAGGCTTCACTAGTGTTTAATGAGTTATGGGATATTGTTAAGAATAAAAATCCCACATTGCCAACAGAGCAGGCTAAATTAGATATTTTCAATTTATGTGATTCTAAGGCCTTATCTCTAATTAAATGTTGTTATACTTGTGATACATATGTTCATATTGAAAATTCTCCTCATAGTTACACTGCATGGAAATCATTGTCAGATTTGTATGATAAGAAACCTAAGCATAAGAAGATAGATATTCATATGCAGTTGTTTACTTTGTCATTAGATGAAGATGGGGATATGGGAGAATACATGTAAGTTGAAAAATATCACTACTAAGTACACTAAGGCTAGTTTTGGAAAACTAGATGATGACCTCAGAGTTACTGCTACTTTGAAAGGACTACCAGGGTCCTATAGGAATTTTGTTGAAATGTTGCATGTCTTTGACAAAATCACAAGCATCACCTTTGATAAGTTTGCTTAGTTTCTCATCCAACATGACCTCTCTCTACCCAATAAATCCAAGAGAATTGAAAAAGCCCATGTTTTAGAGTCAAATCCTAGTTCATCTTCATATGGGCATAAAAAAAATAGAGGAAATAGTTCTAAAGGGGGTCGAGGTTACAGAGGAGACAGATATCAAAACAAAGTTAGGGGTCATTCAAATAATCAACAATCTAATCAATCACATTCACATGAAACAAGTGATCGAGGACATGGTCACAATTCATATAGGGGTAGAGGTCAAGGTAGATTAGACATTCAGTGTCATAGATGTCAAAAATTTGGTCACATTGCCTCACAATGTAGGATTCCTTTTGATAAAATTTAGAGGCCACAAAAAGTGACTAAGACTAACTCTGCTCGGTATGCCGATCATGACTATGATGAATCTAGTAATGTTTCCCATGAATTTGCATTCACTACTTTAGGGCACATTGATTTTATTGAATATGAGGGTAGAGATGAGCTCACAGATTTAGGGGTTTTAGACATAGGATCAACCAAACACATGACATTTAGGAGAGATTTCTTTTGGTCTTATAAGGAAGCTTCTCTCTCTCCAGTTGCCTTAGCAGATAAGTCTATGCATACACCACTAGGACTTGGTTCTATTTGAATTATTCTTCCTAATGGGTCTATAAAATACATGGAGGATGTTTGGTATGTTCCCACATTGAAGAAACACTTACTTTCTTTGGTAACTATTTGAAAGAAAGGTTATCAAATTGTGCTTGAAATTGGGCTCATTTACATCAATTTAGTGAAGGATAATTATAAAATAATGTATACAAGATATGAAGATGGAAACTTGGTTAGATTGCATTGTAAGGTACTTCCTCCCAATATAGAACTTGTAGCAGTTATTGACACAGGTATAGGTACTATGTCTACATAGCGGTTATGGCATCTCCACTATGGACATTTGAATATTCACTCTTTAGTGGATTTATAGAGATATGGTATGGTGAATGGGTTGCCCACTTTTTACAAAGATAGTATTCTTTGTGAGTCATGTGTTTTGGGCAAACAAAATTAGAAAAAAATTCCTAAACAGCCATCTTGGAGAGCTAACAGATGTTTACAGTTAGTTCAGAGTGATGTATGTGACATGAAAAAGTCATCCATTGGTGGGTGTAGGTACTTTGTCTTGTTTATTGATGAATTTTCTAGGATGACTTAGGTATTCTTTATGAAAAATAAGTTTGAAGTTTTCACTAAGTTTGTTGATTGGTTACACTTAGTTGAAAAAGAAACAGGTTCACATTTGGCCACTCTTCATTCAGATAATGGAGGTGAGTATACCTCTAATGAATTTTTAGACTATTGTTGAGAACATGGAATTCATCAACACTATAGTAATGCTTATACTCCACAATAGAATGGAGTATCTAAATGAATGAATAGAACTTTAGAGGGTAAAGCACGTGCCATGTTTCACTATAAACAACTTGATGATAAATTTTGGGACAAAGCCATAGGTACTGCAGTGTATTTAAGAAATAGGTCCCCCACAGTTGCACTTTTGGGACAAACTCCATATGAGGCATGGTATGGGTTTAAACCCAAAGTTAAAAACTTGAAAGTGTTTGGATGTCTTTGTTTTGCTTTGGTTCCTATTCAACACAGAACTAAGTTAGAGCCATGAAGTCAAAAATGCATCATTCTTGGTTATTCTGAAGATAAAAAGGGGTTTTGTTTGCTTGCACAAGATTTAGGTAAATTCATAGTGAGTCGAGATGTAATATTTGATGAGTTTGGGACTATGAACACTACAGAGATTGATTCTCAACTTGATAGATTAGAGAGGAAAAATACAAAAAGAGATAAGGGTTTGAATAATGGGGATAACTCTTCAAAGTTATGATATGAGACTCAAATTCCTTCACTTTCCTCTCCTTCATCTACAATTTCATAGGTTGATGACTTAGAAATTGTTGAAAATTCTCTAAGTCCCCCTTCGAATGATACACATAATGAGAATTCTGGAGTCCTTGATTTGAATAATTTGTTTAAGTATCCAAAATGGGCTCAAAGTACTTTTTTTGACTTAACAACAGATGAAGTTAGTTTAACAGGGCCCAAGAATTCTCAAAAATAGGTAAACTATGCTATGGTTGTTACTACTTCCACTGAGCCATCCACTTTTGAGGAGGCATCTACTAAACATGTTTGGCAACAGGAAATGAAATGTGAGTATGATTCCATACTTAACAATAATACATGGGTTTTAGTTGATCCTCCTCCACATGTTAAACCCATCAGATGTAAATGGGTTTATAGGACTAAGTATAAATTAGATGGCTCCATTGATAAACATAAGGCATGACTTGTTGCAAAAGGATATGTGCAACAAGAAGGTATTGACTATGAGGAAACATTTACACCAACTACCAAATGGCACACTATTCATATGGTACTTGTGTTAGTAGCACAAAATAGTTGGAAAGTACATCAATTGGATTTTAAAAGTGCCTTTTTAAATGGTGATTTATAGGAAGAAGTGTATATCAAACAACCTCAGGGTTTTGAATAGGTGGGTGCTGAACACAAAGTGTGTAAATTGACAAAAGCTTTGTATGGGCTCAAACAGGCACCTAGGGCTTGGTATGAGAAAATGGATTCATAATTGAAATCCATTGGTTTTCATCATAGTGAATCAGATGATACTCTCTATTTTTGAGTGCAGGGTAAGAAAATAGTGATACTAGTTCTCTATGTTGATGACTTGTTTATTACAAGTAATGATGAAAACCATAACAAGTTTGTGAAGAAGGAATTAAAAGATGGGTTTGAGATGACAAATCTTGGACTTATTCACTACTATCTAGGCATAGAGGTAACTTAGAAAGAGCATAGTATTTTTGAGTAATTAGAGAGGTTTGGCATGAGTGATTACAAACTTGCCCTCACTCCCATGGAAAGTAACTTGAAATTGTCTAAGGATGATAGCAGTGCTTTTTTTGATGGCACCACATATAGACAATTGGTGGGAGGTTTGATATACTTGATGACTATTAGGCCCGATATTTCATTTTCTTTTGGAATTTTATCTAGGTTTATGCATGAGCCTAGAGAAATTCATTGGCATGCAACAAAATGAGTACTTCATTATCTTTAGGGAATGAAAACATATGGCCTTGAAAACTACCACAACAAGAACTTCAAACTTGTTGGATATTGTGATGCAGATTTTGGTGGATGTGTGGATGACAAAGTGTCAACCATAGGATACACTATGCATATGGGTTTAACTACCATTGCTTGGTGTTGTAAGAAGCAAGATACAGTGGCAAATTCATCAATAAAATTAGATTATATTTCAGCATGGGATGCTTTTATAGAAATTGTTTACCTTCATCATAATCTTGAAGATCTTCAGGTTTCTCAGTTTGTTCCCACATAGTTATACATTGATAATCAGAGTGTAATCAAGATGTCCAATAATCCAGTGTTTCATGCCAAAACAAAACATATGGATGTCAAATACTATTATCTATGAATGCTAGTGGTAAATAAAACTCTTGATCTAATATATTGCCCAACTATCGATCAAACAGCTGATATCTTCACAAAACCCCTTGACATAATCAAATTTGAAAAATTTAGAAAAATGCTTGGTATGTGTCCAAAGACCTGACTCTGGATCATAGGGGGGTTTGTTAGGACTTGTTCCAAAGTCTTAACATTAGGTTAGATTTTTGGTAGGTAATAAATAATTATTGTAAATGGGGCATGCATCTTTTAGTAAAGACACCCCCATAAAATAAACTTACTTAGTTTAATTATTAGGTAGTTTTAATGTTTTATATTTATTAATTAGAATTGCTTTACGAGTTGTTTTCTCGTATTTAGTTCGTTATAGGATTAGTTGTTTTTACCAGTCATTAGTAAAAACTGTATAAATCCATGTTTGCATTGTAAAAGGGTTAACGGATTAAAGGCACCCTTATGTACTTGATTTTTTTGAAATTAATAAAATACTTGTGCACTTGCACTAAGCAGGGACAAGGTTCAACCTATTTTGGTTCTGGAGTTATCATATTAAAATCATTGATAACAATGCTATGAGATTAAAATCCAAAGCTTTAGTGTCATTATGTAAAGAGTATGGAATTGAATTGATGTATGTTTCCAATTACAATCCTTAAGGGATTGGGAAAGTAGAATCAAGAAACAAGAACTTGCTCAAGATCATTAGATGAACTTTAGAAGCAAAAAAGAAGTGGGGTAAATAGCTAAAGTTTGCCTTATGATCTGATATGATTACACCTAAGAGAGTTATAGGTAGAAGCCCATTTGAGCTTGTTTATAGAGCTCAATTAGTTTTACCTATGAATTTATAATTTCCCACCTATCAGCATATGCAACAATTAGAGGATGATGAGTTGGTCAACCACTATGAGAATAGGATGATCTAGATTATTGAGCTTGATGAGATTTGAAGACAAAATCATGAAAGACACCTCAAGTTCATAAAAAAATTGAAGAAAATATTTGATAGGAAGGTCACTCTAAGAACCTTCTAAGTAGGTTATTTGGTTCTACTTTGGGACAACAGGCATGACGAGAAAGGAAAACATGGAAATTTTTATGTTTTGTGGATGAGTACCTATTCTATTGACTACCATATTGGGAATCATAATTTCTTCTTGAGAGATCTAGATGGTGAAATATTGGATATACTAGTCAATGGCAGACATTTAAAACACTTCCTTGATTATGTCCATCTGTAACTATGTATCATATTGTATAGTGTTTTATTGCTTTATCCTTATGATGTTTTTTTCCCTTTTACTTCAGACCTTGCTTGTATAATTTCCCTTTGTGTTTTGTTTTGTTTTCATTTCTAGATACTCCTGATCTATTTTTATAAGTCTACCATGTTTTGTTGAACCTTCATGGATGTTTGCTAAAAATTTCTAAGTCTTAACTCTGTATCCCAATGGATTCATACCTAGTCTTGTGTTATGTTGTTCTTTGCACACCCTTAGGGGGTATGCATCCTTGAACGGGATCCAGTGTTAGTTCCAAAAATTACATTGAAGTAATTAGGCTCTTGTCAAGTGTAAATGACTATGTCCTTAGCCTAACTTCCTTCTCCAAGTATTCCTTTTGAAGGTCAAGCTCATGTAAAAATTGGCTAAGTCCTAATCTGGTCTTTGTTTGGTGAATGTGTCTTTTCCTTAAGACATTTTTAGGAATTTTTCACAAACACAATGTCTAATGAAAATAGGTCTTTGGGATTTTTATCTTGGATAAAATGTGTGAATACTTATTTCCATTGGATGTTTTTTCCACTATAAAAAGTCTGAAGGAATTCAATGTCCTATTTTGCATCATGATAAATATTTCACAAAATATATGAAGGGTCATTTATTTTAGACTTTTTAACCACATAAAATATTCCAAAGGGAACTTTCCCTTTGGGAATTTTGCCTACACAAAACTCTGATAAAAATCATTTGTTTTAGAAAAGGTGCAAAGTCTTATTTGTTTTGGACTTTTTCTTTGTGGTAAAAAGTGTAAAGGGCACTTATCCTTTAGGCATTTTTATTTCACAAAAATCCCAAAATAATTATAGGGACTTATTTACTTCAGCCAAATTATCTAAAAATATTCCAAAGGATCATTTTGCCTTTGCAAAATTTCTAAAGGGTCATTTCCTATGGGCATTTTGCCCTTGTAAAATTTACGAAGGACACTTTAAGAAGGGTCATTTTGATTTTGTAAAATTTATGAAGGATAATTTCATTCAGGCATTTTTCCCTTGTAAAATTTCTAAAGGATCATTTCCTTTGGGTATTTTTCCCTTACAAAATTCATGAAAGATAGATTTTAAAAGTCTGAAGGATAAGTCTAGAGGGTGAAGGACACTTTCAATAATTTTGAAGGGTACTTTCAAGAGATCTAAAGGGCCATTCTAAAAGGCTAAAGGGAAATTTTGTAGGGTAGGTAACCTTGAGAAAACTTCTGAATGGTATGTTCAAAGGGCTCAAAAGGTACTTTTGGAAAAGTTGTGGAGTAAAAGTCCTATTTCCTTTAGACATTTTTTCCATGCAAAAAGTATGGAGGAATTGCATTTCTTCAAGAAAAGTACCAAGTTCAATTTTCACAAGGAAATTATTTTAGACAAAATATCCAAAATAATTGTCTTGATGAAGACAAAAAGTGTAGGGGTCCAATTCCTTCAGCAAAAGTTCAAAATACTATTTCCTTTGAGGGAATTATTTGAAAAAAAATGTCCCAAACAATTATTTTGATGAAAGTGAAAGTCTAAAGGCCAAATTATTTTGGGAATCTTACCCATACAAAAAGTCTAAAAGAATTGTAATTCTTTGAGAAAAGTGTAAAGTTCAAATTCTTTGGGAAAATTACAAAGTTTAATTTTTATGGGGAAACTGTTATGGATAAAATGTTCAAAACAACTATCCTGATGAAGACAAAAGTCCAAAGACTCAAATCTTATGGGAAAAGTGTGAAGTCAAAATCCTTTAGAGAAATTGTCTCAAACATTTTTTTTGAAATAATTATCCTGATAGAATGCCTAAAATAATTGTTATGGGATAATTGTGCCAAAGAAAATCCCAAAGTAGAAGTGCGAAGGATAAAGAGAAGCCAATGACAGAAGTGTCAAAACAAATAGGAATGCCAAAGATAAAGAGTAAAAAAAATTACCATAGAACTAAGTCCTCAAATAAATTTCCAAATTATAGGTATGATGGTCTTATGGACATATTTTGATGGGCATGCAAATGCCAACTTTAATCTATAGTTACTAGTCATTGGGATTCAAACATTCAAACAGAGGTAGACCCAATGATACATGTTTGCATAGGGTAGGATAATATAACAATGCATGATCAAAGCTAAATAGTAAAAATAACCTAGGATAATCATACATGTGTCAAGCTCGTGGGGCATGATTTAAAGTTTGATCATGTTTAGAATATCCAATGATGTGAGTTAGTAGTTGATATTTTAATAACACCCAGGTTCAAGTGAGATACTTCCACATGGTATGATGGAACTCAAAGTAGTAGAGACTCCTTTTAAAGTACACAAGAAGACTATAAGGCTTCTAGGTCAAATATCCTTGGGGCCAAGTAAAATGTAGTATCTAATAACAATCCACCCCTTAGATCATGATCTAACAGAGAGAATTTACTCACCCTAGCCAAATTTGATAGTGTGTAGCCAAGGTTAAAATGTCAGGGATCCCATGAGCAAATGCAAAAATGACAAGTGGTAAAATTGCATTCCATAAATTATAACTCAAGAATCTCATGCAATATCTATGGCCCATGTTTGATAAGGAAATGAGTTGAAGCATAGAAAAAGGCCCATGAGCCATTCTAGAGTGAATATTTCCAATCATTATAGCAAATCATTTTTTATTTCATGTCACAACTAGATCATTTCTAAGCCATCATTAGAAGAAAAAATTTGTTCCATGGCATGCATAAAAAGAAATGAAGTTGTCCAAGAGGTTTGAGTTATGTAGGTAATCATTCACTAGCATCTTCAAGAAGTTGTATATAAAGACAAATTTTGTTTAGATCCATAAATGATTTTATCATTTTAGCTATGTAATCGAGTAGTCAAAAGCATCTCCATGTGGTTTAAAGTCCTCATAATTCATTGTAGAGTTTTTTGTAACAATTATTTCTTATAAATGGATGAAAATCTTAGACATAGCAAAGAGAATTTTCTAGTGGGGAGCATCTTGATGAGGATGGAAAAGTTTGTTATGCAATGTTTACAAATTGCATCCCATAGTCCTAGATTTGAGAAGGATTAAGAAATGTATAAAAATAAGGATTATCTTATATTTCAATGTTGTTTTTGGTTTTTGGTTGTTGTAGGTCACTATTTTAGGTGTCCAATTTCCCTAAGTCTAGGTTTTGTAGAAAATTTTGTGCATTAAACTATTGTGTGTAGATCTTGTCTCCCTTGTTAAGGTGGTTGCATCTATATAAACATTAGTAAGCTTTTAGACAATGTTTATGTCTTCCTTGTCAAAATAAAATCTCACCATGTTTGTCCCCATGATAGCATTTTTAAGTGTTGATGTTTGTAATATTTATTTTCAAGTCAAGTGGAAAATGTTTGTGATTCTTTATTGTATCCTATTAATAAAATACAATAATATGTTTTTTCAATTTTTACTATTGATATATTTGGGTTTATGTTCATTACTAGTTTCTATTTTGATCATGTACCTAGGTTATAAATCCCTTTCTTCAAGTTATCTTTGGAAATGTGTTGTTGAATACCTTTTAAGGGCACCCTAGGTTAATGAATTTAGAGGAATAAAGTATTTCAGATTCTAGTTTTAGTGTATGTTATAGGATTTTAATGATCATTTAGTGTTTACCATTATCTTGCATTTGAATTTTTCTGCATCTTTGCTAAGAAATAATTATCATGAAATTTTGACAGACACCCTACTATTTGAAATCCACCAACACACCACCCTCTATTTTATAATTATTTGACTTATCCTACCCTATCCTAACTTATAAATAACACACCCTATTGCATACTATAAGTGTTACTTTCCTTGTAAATACAAAATATCTTGCATATTTGAAATATGTTTGTAGTTTGTGCTTTAAATTCTAGTATTGTAGTTTTCCATGTGACCCCTATGTTGAATATTTTATAAAATAAAGATTGCAATCATCCCCTCAGCTATATTTAGTAGATTATGTATGACATAAAACATTTGTGCATTTTATGTGACAACCCTTCATGGTTAAAGTATGAAAACTTGCTTATGCTCTGGTCATATGTGTCCCTTATGCTAAGAATCCCCATAGAGATTGAATTGAAAAATCCCTCCATGTGAGCAAGCTACCCCATAGGTCCTCTCAGCTTTGTTTAGGTAGATATAAAAGTAGTAGGGATATAATCATTCCCTCTATAGGTTCCTCTTAGTCATTTTATGCATTTAATCTAACCTTGATTCCAAACCCTTCCCCAAATACAATGACATACTAACAGGTTTTCCATCATTGATTACCATTTTCCTTCAAGTGTGCAAGGACAAGTGTATAAGGTGTAAAATTGGGAACTAACATGACTCTTACTCCTTCATGCACATATATGCCTATATAAAAAATATAGTTGAAATTATAAAGGATGTGTATCCTTAGGTTTGGAGGTCTATGCATAAAGAACCACAACCTGGGGTATCAAATAACATATCCAATAAGTTGATACCCAAAGTGGACTATAGGCTCTACCATGAGTATATGGTGATTATGGTTATAGGGAACAAGGTTATTCTATTACATCTCCCTAAGTATGTGATAGATAAATTATTTAAGTAGGAGATAACATACTAGTTATGGTGGGGGATTGAGAAGTATTTAAATAAAAATAAGAAGATGAATTTCAATTTCTCTAATTTGATGATTGGAAGGATGTGTTATGTCAATTGAAAATACTTTAGAGAGGTAGGAAATTTTAGGAATACAATTCATTGGCCACCCTGCCACATAGAGATTGGGACCCTCATGATTGAATTAAAGATCCTATTAAATGTCTCAGTATTCCATACCAACATGATCCTTACTACCCTAAATTTAAGTTTTTGAATGTTAAGAGTGATGCCTAGTTTGTGGAGAGGGCTCAAATGGATAGATTTAATGAAAAAAATTTAAAATTAATCCAAGGTGAACCCTCAATTTCAATTGAAGATGCACATGTTAAGCTTCCACCTTCAGGTGGATGAGATGCAATAGAATTTTGGAATAATAGGCCATATTAGTCATCATTAGAACATGGGGAACCATCTTAGACACCACCCATGGTAATGAATACTTTAAAGCAATATCTTGGGGTGAAAGAGGTTCTCAACATTACAAGTTCCCTTGGGAAAGTTGACTATGAGCCAATTTATATCAACTCTTCAGATTTTGAAGACCATACTCTTCCTAATCCCACTTTAGCTCATGTTACTACAAGTGTTGAAGTCCCAACTTCCCCCACTTAGGTGGCTTCCCTTTAATCAAAAAGGTAACACTTTTCTACAAGAGGAAACCTAGAGCCTAAGAACCCCCTATGAACCCAACTAATGATACATCATCGCTAGAAGAACCTATAGGGTATAAACATCCATATACATGAGGTGAAGTTATTAATGAAGATGAAAAGTAAGAGTTGTAAATAATAAAAGTATTGATACTCAAAAAAACTAAATTAAAGGAACCACTTGAACTAGACAAATCAAGTGATGGTGTGGTCCCAACTATCTTTTCAGTTCTTATTTCTACCATTCTAGTTGTGTTATTTATTTCCCCTTTGTTTGTTAGTTATTTTGATTATGTGTCTTTCATTGTTGGTGTACTACTTTCCCTAGTTGTCCTCAAAGTAGAAGTTGTAAATTTTATCCCTATTGTATCCTCAATACCAATTATTTATATAATTTTATTGGTGTCTAGAACATCTATCATTCCCACTTCCACCATTGTCACCTCTACTATTCCATCAACTACCCCAGAGCCTAAAAATGTGTATACTAAGAAAAATATGGGATAATTGGAAAGTGAATAACTATATGTATCATCTACCAGGTTAGGCTTGTCAATGCCTTATTCCAATCCTACCTAGACTACTATTATAGTATCATCAAAGAAGACAATGAACAGGAATATGGTATATATAATCCATCATATGCCCCAATATGGTGGTGTTGATTGATCCAATATCATTTGGACTTCACTACCATACCCCTTACATGAAAAATACTTGAAATAATATTCATGGTATTTTTTAGATATGACATATCTAAGGACACTCAACCAACTAAGTCAACCTAATTGGTGATCCCACAATGGGTAATAGAATTATAATCTCAACCCTCCCAAAGGTAAAAACTCACAATAATTGAGTTGTACACTATAAGCTCAATCTTTGGTAAAACTATAGGGATCATCTAAAGAATAAAGAGAAAGATTGAAGATGATGCTAATAGAGGCATAATCTGGGAAGAAAGATGATATGTCTTCTCTCTTTCTAACATAAAGAATAGGAAACTAGGGTGGTCTCTTTATAATGAGGATTTTAGATCTTATTTTAAAACATAGAAGGATGTTTTATTTGAGATTCATGAAGGGATAGATATAGTGATAAGAGAGATTGAATAATAATTAGATTAGGTATGGTAACAACAAAAAACTATAAATATTCCCATATAAATTGAAATAAATGTGAAAATCACACTATCGAGGTTATAAAACATTTTGGATGATATTGATTGCATGAGGGTTGAATCGGCCCCTCATATCATTGAAACAAAATTATTTAATTACTTGAAATAAGATGAGAAAAAATTAAAATTACTTATTTTTTACATAATAATTAAGGCTTACAACCATCTAAAATTAAGGACACCATTAGAGGAATCCAATGCCTTCAATCTAGTTGTCATTTGAACACATGAGGCAAGAGAATGGGTAGTAAGTGGAGTCAATAATGCAAAATATACATATCAAAAGAACCTTTTTTCATATTTTGGATGAGTTGAATATTTCCCATGCTATATAATCTATAGGGAAATTAATAAGTAGATATATATTTGATCAATTCCTCTAGCAAACTTCAACAAATTTCAAATAGAATATTTAAGGACTAGCATGGGAAGAGACTATGACTAAATTGAATTTTGTAAAGAAGGTTACTAAATTTGATATCTTTTAGATTAATTTCAAGAGCACCAAGGCTGAGCATGTATGTTTAATGGAGTAATAAATAGGGTACATCGATCACAACTTTTGAACATAAACATTATTAGAAATCATCATGATTTTGTTTGAAATTATTATTAGGAATTGGAGGTGAGAAAGAAAACCATAGCCACACCTTCCAACATAAATCAAGATTCCATCTCAACACCATCTCCTAGATCAACTATACTGATAACTTTAGTGCCTCCCATTACATCAAGTGTAACCATGTAATGACCAAGTTTGAATAAGCTTTAGTCACCAAATGTTAATTTTAAATGTAAACTTAGTGTTACATTATTTCTATCATTGGTCATAGAAAGGAGTCAACCTATGACATGAGTATCTAAGCTCACCTTGGTCACCCTATTATATCTCTTAATGTCTTAGGTCAGTTCAAAAGGGGGATCATTGGTCATCATGTCAAGGAAGCAAGTTCAAGTGAGGTATGTTAAGATATGTTATGGTGGTTATATTTTACCCCTTTTTTATTTTATGTCAAGTGTTATATTTATGTTATATATGTATAAGGGTTCAAAACAAGTCTTAGATTGGTCCTTATTGTCTAAATTTACTCAGATTGAATATGACCCAATGTTGTAGCTCATGACCTGTCATGAATCCATCTAAATATGTTGAGATCCTATAAGCTATAAAATATTAAAGGGTTAACGATGTTATAAATAATATGTGATAATATCATTTAGGTCTTTAACATTTTTTAAGGACTTTTAGTAGATATTAATGTAGCCTCTATTTGAAATTTCAATTGAGATCATATGTATTGCTTTTAAAAGGGTTATTTGACCATGAAATGATGTTATTTTAACCCCAAAAAATCATTAAGACTATCAATTATGCCCTCAAAGGTCTCCATTATCACCATAATCCCATAATACAATGGTTTCATATGCAAAGGGTATCCTTTTATAAGTCAAATGATTTATTTTCTACTAAAGGGGGGCACACATGGGAATTAATGGATTTTCACCTTCCTTTCACCCATATCTATAATACTATTTTGAATTCATTTTAGACCCTCATTTCCCTCTTCTTACTCACTAATAATGTTACAAGATTTGAAAACCTAAGAAAATGCACGAAAGTGGTGTTTTATAGGTGTTTTCAAGCATGTATGGATCTGTATATTATGATCATGATCATAAAAGGTCAGGGATATAAATAAAGGATTCATTTAAAACATAATATGAAATAATCCATGAGCTTCAAGTCAAAAAATGTCAAAAATTAACCCATCATCATCCTTGGTAGCCTTGGATAACATCTCAAGTTCTTGTTCATTACAAATAGGAGAGAGAATATGGTGACTTGAGATCTTGGCTAGAGGAGTAGGGAATAATGGCCTTCTGATCCTTGTCATTGGTTTGTATAATGATGACCCATTATTTATGAACAATGGTTAAGAACCTAAGGTAGTCAAATTGGTCTTCAACATCCACATAGGGTAAATGATGGAATGGTTTTAATGCATGTATAACCTATTTGAATAAAATGATGATTTTATATTCCTTATAAAAGACTTCAACATCTAGATAATTCACCTCATACCCTAAATTGGAATGTGTGACCTTGTGGGAGTAAATAAATCTTCATATGGTCACACTTGCAGACTATAGGCAATGTTTTATTGGTGTTTTGGGATATTTCAATGCATAATATATGTCAAGGATAATTTTCTAATTATGATGATGGATTATAAAGAGATCCATTTAAGTTTTATGATCATTTATGGTGTACCTAATCATGAATGAACCTTCATCTCTTTCAAAATCATGACTTCAAATGAGACTACCTATGTAGTTGACCTTCATTAAAAATATGGACTCTGTGTTTCATGGAGATGGCTATTATAGATCATTATAACATTATAAAACATGCATACATGTTATATTAATGTGGAAGAATCCCTTTCTCACAAGGATTAGGCTTCATTATGTATATCAAGTCAAAGAAACTATTAACTCACCTTCTAATTCCCTCATAGACCTCTTTAATAAAGTTTAAGGTTCATTAGCAAAATTTAAGGTATTCATGAAGTCTTAAGTTTCATTTTCTCTCTTCATATGCCTAATTAACCAACTCTAAGTACCTTTCCTTATTGATTATATGAATAATATTGTCTAGGGTCCCCATAAGTGATGTTTGACAAGAGTCAATAGTTAATATCACACCTCTAAAATGACATCTACTATATAATAATTTCATCAAGTCATTTCACTTGTTAGTAGGACTTAGTTTCCAAAATTAGAATTCCATATGACCCTATGATTACCGCCTACTAGTTTTATCCCTTATACCCAAGCTTAAGTCATGAAATCAAATCCAAATGTTTCATAATACCATGAGGAACCATTGGAATTATGAGATAAGGGTCTATTAAAGTGTAGATACTATTGAAGAAGATATGACAAGTTCATAAAATGTTCTAGCCCAACCTTCAAATGGTTTTAAAAACCATCATATGTAGTTAAGCCTCAAGGATACAAAAAAGGGTCATAGGTTACAAATATGAATATATTAAGAAGAGGTACTAAGTTTTAAGGATGGTCAACTAGGTATCTAACATAGTATGGAAGACCCCTTATTACTCATGGTCATGTATAAGAGCTCCATTGATAGTCACACACTTATGGCCACTACCTATAGGTAGTCTACATTCAACATTGAATATGAAATTCTATAAGAACATGAAGGAGAGATCTTGAGAAAAGAGTTATATCATAGAGATCATGTTTTTTAAGGGAAAAGAAAACTTGAAAGGGTAAGTGAAATAAGATAGCTTAGACATGTATAGTGAGCTAAATATACCTAACTAGTTTGGGTGCCTAACTGATGTTAATGGAAATGAAAAAAAAAAATTAAGGATAACCCTAGACAAATGATGGAATTCATCCTCCTTAGGGTTATAAAGGGTATGATCAAGAAAAGTAGCTACGTAGTCTATGTTATACACTCATGACACACATAATTCCGTGCATGACTATAAGGGATTCTTCAGAGCAAGATTGAGGGGAAACTCAGTTCAAGGAATGTGGTCAAATCCTTAATAAACCATAAATTATCACATAATTATACCAAAATTTAATAATGTAATACACATTTCATACCTATGCCTCTAATATTAATTGATTCAAATAATCAGACTAGGCATGGTAGTGAGGGTCATGGTAGGCCTACATGAGAGAGGGACAAATATGGTGGTCTGGGTAGCCAAGAATAAATAAGAAAAGGTGGAAATTAGGTTGATAAGGATTCTATGGTGACATTTAAGCCACCACTAAACCTACAGGTGACTCAAGGTCTAGAAACTAAGTCTAAGCTTATAAGGTCTAAGGCCTTCCTTGAACCCACAAGATGCCACATCCATCTTGGTGATAGAATCAACGTGCTTGGTAGGCCTAGGAGAATAAATAGGTGTATAGGGATGATATAGGTACTAAATAAAGTATTATAGGTAGAGGAAGGTAGGGAAGAGGTTATTTTGGTCTTATCACCCCTCTTAAGCTTCACTACCCTAGTCTGCCATCTCAAACTAGCAAATAAAATGCTCATATCTCACATGGCATGATGACTCAAGAATAGTGCTCTTAGGGAGATTTGGAAACCCCTATGAACTTGTTATCCATAGAAGAAAGAGTTACATTTAGGATTTTAACTCTAAAAATAATCCCTAACTTTATAACCCATATAGAATGTTTTGTAAAGAATTGAGGATTGCCAACTTTCACTCAGTACTCACTGTACAATCTACATGGGATTAGGATTTATTCAAGAGTTTTAAAGGGGTCTATGGGATAAATATAAATGAGAATTTTTTTATATTTGAGTCATATACTCTATGAACAATCATTAATATGGTAGGCCACTAAAATTGTCTTTAAACCGTAATAAAGATAGGATAAAGGAATTATGATCTCAAATGCTTTCAAATGAGGTATTTGAGCCTTGAAACAATCTTAATGGTCTTCCAAAGTCTCATTATCACTAATATGAGTCACTTATTGGTATGTGTAGGGTATTTAGTGTATCGATCAAACCTAGATGTAATTACTACAAGCCTAAAAATGACTTATCTAAGTCTATGTATAATAAATTAAAGAAAGTATGCATTTTTTACATGTTTATGAGGGAAAGGGATCAAAAGGTTATGAAATTTATAAAATAACCACCTATAGGGGACTCCATGTTTAATATCCATCTGCAGACATACTTAAGTGATTAGTTAACTAACTATGTGTGAATAAATAAGAATCAAGGGTCTTAACCAAGCCAACTCAAATGATCCTAAGTATCCAATAGGTAGGTTTCATACCATCAAGCATTACCAAGTGCCCTCATGACTCCATTTTGAAGGCAAAACCCAAAACCCTATTGTTAGACTTGTTAGCCTAATATCCTTTTGAAGCTAGGACTACTTGAAGACTAAAATTAGAGGATAAGAAGGGTTAGATGATACCTTAAACAATCATATAGGTACACTTCAAAGACTTTCATATGTTAAAGAGGTGCTAATTTGTAGAATGAAACCCGTAATTGGTCATTTTAATCCTAAAATTACCTTGAGAGTGCATAGAATATATGATAGTCACCTGAAGAGCACCTTCTTATGCTCATAACTATATATAGGATATTTTTACAGACCCCAAATACTAAGGAAAATTTTTAATGTATGTATACTTGAATCTTTTGGCATTGGTTATAAAGCTCAATCCCCTAGGGCTATGAATAATCACTGAGTCTAAACCTCCATAAACCTCCCTAAAACCCTAAAAGAGACTTGATAGAGGAAATATTGAATAATTTGAATCCAAATTCATTGAAATGGATTTTGATACACCTGTAACACCTCATGAGATTTGAGGAGTTCTCATTCATGGCATTGATATGTATAAACATTTGTATGAACCCATCATAAACACTATTTTGGAAAGATTTATTGATAAATTCAAGGTTTAGAGTTATAATATAAGTTTTATTTCATGGAGGAGGATATGTGAATAATATTTAACCTTTTAAAATAAAAAACAACTCTCATTTCATCTTGTAATTCACCTACAGGTCTGAGCTAAAGGGCATGTCTAAAAATGCTAGTGAAAGGTGACCTAGTCACTCAATTGAGCAATAATTATAGGTTTGTATTGATTATAAGGTAAAATTTATGTTACAATATGTTTTTACAAATTTAAATCATACTCATTTACCTATTTTTCATTTTTTTTCAAGTCTCATGGTCATCTAAGTAGCTAACACTGAGTAACTAAGCCTAGTTTCCTAGTAGGCCTACTTGATCAACTAAGGGAGAAGACTATTGTCATAAAGGGATATTAAAGGATTAAATTAAAGTTATGTACACCATTTTATTTTCCTAATGGAGGTTATTAGGCTAATTTTTCATCTATAATTGAGGACAAGGAAATTTCTTAAGTCCTATTGACATGCAAAAGGAAGGACATGCTAGTTAATACTTTATGGAGGCTAATTAGAACATAATGCACCTTTGTAACTATAAAAATTAGAGTAAAATGACTTTTTTAGAATTCTCATCTAGTTCATGGAGACAAAATTGGCCAAAAATAAACATCTAATGTCCAAACATCTCATTGAAGACCTCTCACCACCGAGGTAATGCAAATAAGGGAGTTATGGGGCTAATTGCAACTACTATTTGATTGAATTATGGTAATTCATGACCCCTTCATGCCTTCTCCATGCCACATTATTTTTTATCTCTAACTAATGTTTTATAAATTAAGGATGTAAGGCCATTACACTTATCCCTCAGCTAGTTATGATGAAACATTACCCAAATTATATCTTGTAAAAATTTTGAGTCAATAAGAAGGTTTGTTTTAGTTTTCCTTACTAGATTAGTTTTTTATGTGCTTATTATTTGTTCAAATGGTGAATTTTCATTCCCCTATCCTCACCTAATTGTTAGGACATTGTTATACATAAGTAATATGATGTGTCAAAGTATTGGTGACTATGTTTAAAGTGTAATTTGGTTGGTAGTGAGTTATATCCATCACCTTAAAGTTTAAACCCTCTACCACAACCTTTAAGTGATGTAATAATTATTAGGAACCCATTGGAAAACATTTTTTATTCACTATTCCTTATTTGATTCACAAGTGTTAATTAATTATTAGTTAGAGTGGAAAATTATGTGTTAGTGCATCACCTCCCCTTAGCTTAGGCTTTGTTTTATGCATCACCTTATATCCCATTTCATCACCAATTTAGTATTTTTAGAATTTGAGATATAATTGATGCACTAGGGGAGCTAGCCCCAAAATTACAAGTTTAATCCATCCATAGGTCACCCATAATCTTGGACTAATCCCATGTTGCCCTAAACTTAAAAAGGTATGAATTATATTATCCTAAGGGTGTAATTTGGTGGTTAAAAATTGTATCATGCTTAATAGGAGAAGGATTCAAGTGATTTTTATCATAAACTTGTAGTATGGGATGATATTAAGGACCTTTAAGTACTCTAGTGATAGATCTGAAGTCAATTTTCATGCCAAAACTAGTCATAAGGTCTTCATTAAAAGATAAGGAAGATGAGTTTGTTGAGTTATCTTTGGAGTTTTCTAGGAAAAATAGGTACCTTAGGTCTAATCCTAATCTTACACCCCCTAATTCTCCTAATCACACTAAAAAAGACTATTACAACCCATATACATCTAATGGTTAGGCCTAGACATCAATATTTTGTGCCCTTCAATGGTTGTATCCCCATAAACCTAAACCAATTTGATGATATACTTGCTATTTCACTTAAAATCCTCCCATATTTCATAGGGGAAAATTCTACCACTCCTATTGAAAATATTATATATATAGCCAACCTCTTCTCAATTCATAATGTGACCCAATAAAATGTGGCAATGAGGTTATTGGATACTTCCTTGATGGGTAAGGAACTTAAATGGTATAGGGTTTTGACACATGCTTCTATCAAAACCTAGGATAAATTTGGGGAACACCTTTACAAACATTTTGAGATTAGAAGTGACCATTTGTATCTAGTAGAACAACTCACCATAATCAAAAGAGCTCCCCAAGAATTAATGGTAGAGTTTAATTATAAGTTTTAGAAAACTTGGGATAAGATCCCCATGGTATTCAATCCCACCACTAAATATGCCTTTTTTTACTATTTTATAGCCCTCAATTTTGATGTGGCAATCATGATATAGTCCCTGGGAGTGAACACACTACCAGATGCCTATGAACTAGAAATAAGGGTAGAAAACTACCTAATACAAGTAGACAAGCTTACCCTAAGGCCCCTAATAAATTTTTCCTATAGATACAACCCCTTTTTCCTACCATTACTCCCATACTATAACCAACTAATCATGATTAGGCATACATTAACTAGGTAGATAGATTGGGTAAGATTGAAGGATTACTCAAAGAATAAAGTAACAATATAGTGACCTTGGAGAGGCAACAAATTCCACCTCATAGACCCTGAAAAGCACCCTATCATTCCCCCTATCAACCCTATTAGTTGAATAAACCTCCATACTAGCCTAATCCATAAGATCAAGGGTAGATCACTCAATCAAGGACCTATAACAAATTCAATTCCAATTTTGCTAGCACTTCAAGAACACTAGTCCCAACTCAAAACAACTATGATCAAGAAGTTAAATGGTACACATAATTGGGGAATTCATATGATATGTCAATAATTCTAAGTGGTGATGATTTTCAAGCCTCTTTTATGTAGTACAATTGGGTTCCTTCAATACAAGATAGTCAATGTCCTACACATCATAAAGAAGGTCATTTTATGCAGCATGGAGAGACTCACTTTTTGAATTAATCTAAGATGTCAAATTAAAAATTAATGATTTGGGGAAAATAATATTCAAATACTAATTTCATTAACTTCCAAGAAGGAAAAAACTATTTTGAACAATGTACAACTATTCAGTTTAGGGGTGCAACCAAGGTGGATAGTCTTGTTATAGCCTATATAAGGGCTAAAATAAGAGCAATTGGTGATGATTTAAAAGTTTGGATAATATTTACTCCATAATATCAATCACCTAAAGAGGCTAATGCAAAAAATTTATCCCCTAAAACACTACCAATTTAGAAATTCTAGGATGGGAAAGGGCAGAATTACAAAGGCCTATTCATTCACTAAGTCACTCAAGCTCCAAGTGGTACTATAGTTTTTAAGTTGTAATAAAAGGCTACCAACTCTCATATTATAATTATAGACTAGATGAATAAGGCCCATGTTACTATACCTATGTTGGATACCTTACTCATTTTAGGACAAAAGGATATCCTCCAAGAAGAGTTGTCCAAACTTTACATCTTGGACAAGTAGGCAAAAAAGGTGGGTGTAGTACTAACAAATACCAATCATCGAAATGAGTCTCAATAACCCAAGATAAACAAGCCCCCTCCTTTATTTATGTCTATCATTATAGGAGACTAAAAGATTAATCATCACTCTTCAGCCAAGATCTCTCCAAGAGACCATTACCATAGCCATGAATATTTCAACATTGCACATAATAGACAAATCATATATTATTTAAGAAAGCATGTAAAATATAATGGAGATCCCTTGTTTAATTATTCAAGGCAAATAAATAAACTAGACTAAGTAATGTGGGATAAATCCTCACATAGGGAAAACTTATGAAAAGGACAAAAATACTAGAAAAAAACCTATCAAGCATGATAAATAGACTCTAACACCCCCCCCCCCTCAAGTTAAGTTAGGGGATAATAATATAGGATGTAGTCTAAATCTATGTGATTGTATGGACACTAATCTATCATTCTAGAGTACATATATGTTAATTTGATATAACCACCAAGTGAAATTAGGAATTGTGATGAATATGAGGATCACTAAATATGAACATTGCACTCTAGAATACTAGGTATAATGATGATGAACCTAAGGAAGCATTGCATGAACATCCTCTAGCAAGATGGTGAAAAGTGAGCACAAATATTGGTGGGTATACCACATCGATGTCACATAAGAATCACTAAGAATTATATGAAGTTAAGGAAAAATCTACATATGGGTTTTGGTAAACAAAGTGCCTGAATAAGATACCCATGTACAAATGAAGAATCTAGTAAACACTTAAAAAAGTGAAACATATACATATAACTATTATAAAGTGGAGAAAAAAGAGAAAATTTGTAGGAAAAACTCCCCTTTAAAAGAGATAAAAGAAGAAGAGAGAGCCAAAAAAACCCCCAAAGATGATGCTAAAGTAGTCCACACCCCTAGTACTCACAAGCTATAAAGGAACTCAATATACATTAGTGGTCTAAATCCACTACTCGATCATAAAAATAACTAAAATTGGGTTTCACTATAATAACTTTAATCAAGAAAATTGTTAGTGGTGTTAAAAGTACAAAAGAGTATGACATGCATAAGGAATGCTCAATACCTAAGAAGAAAAATGTATACCACACACCCCATACTACCAATTGGGTGGATTAATAATAAAAAATCTATATGAACATCCTCCCCCCTTAATGCTAAATGGGTGCAGTAAATAAAAAAAGGTCTGTTTGAGTGATGTGAATCCACTACTCAAACACTGAACAAGTTGACACTATATGTACCAAAATATCTCCATATGTTATAGAATACTATAAACTATCCAAAAATGGTGTCAAAAATATAGATAAAGTCTCTCAAAGATGATGGCCCATGTTGGTGATGAAAGATACAAATAGATGAAGAAGTGAAAAGGTTCCTAGAATAGAGCACACAAATATATGAAAGTAGACAAGGCTGAATTAGTTAACCCCCATGGCACTTTATAAATTAGTTAAAGTGTACATAAAAAACACCAAATAGAAATAAGGAAGACAATGAGATTCGCCATAATATCTCCAAACAAGGAGAGTGTTGACCTATCAAAAAATCCATCAAGTATCATGAGAGATGCTCCAAAAAAAAGTGAGCAAAAATGTGTCTCCATAAAAGAGGACAAGGCACTAAGAAAGAGGCATTTATTGAGATATGACACAAACTACAAGTGTGTCAAAGTGTAAATGTGCAAACTAGAATAGATCATGTCGTGGGTTGATGAAAGAGTGTCATAAATGGAAAAAAGGCCATCGAGTATGTAAAAACACACCTAAAATGATCATCTACCAAAAAATGACAACATATAAAACCACATGCAAAGGACATTAGACTTAGATGAAAATGCATGTGAATGAGAAATAATTGCATGAAGTACAATACAGGGCCAAGAAAAAATAATGTTAGATAAATATCATGTAAATAGGATGTTAGTCATAGTCAAAACTGCATCCAAAATCATAATGAGAGATCAAAATCAAAGAAAGAGTAAATGATTTTGTTTGATTGTGAGGGGGTTTACACACCTACCAAACTGAGCCTCACTCTCTAGTCTTAAAAAAAGGGATTGGAAAGCATAAAACAATAATTAGACTCTCCTTTATAAAATATTGTTTTATATAAAAATAATTAAAAAATGTAACCCCACTAAGTAATGAGAACTTAGTCAAAGCATGAAGGGTCATAATGAACTCCGCTCAAAAATAAAATCCCAAAAATAAACTTGCCCAAAGTGATTGTCTCCTACTATGTAAAGATACGCCTCCACTCAAAAAGTTATTCACAAACTTTACAATATAAAGTCAACCCTTTAAAAAAAATCCACACAACCAACTATTAACAAAACCACCATTAAATTGAGAAAACCATGAATTTCTCATTGGTTTTGTGTCCATAAAATGGTTTTAATGTTGGATATACTTGAGTAGAATTCATGAGCCAGATAGATCCTAAAAAATTGAGTCATGGAAGATGTTTTTAGGCAAATAATAAATAGACCTCTCTAACATGGTTGTTATAATATGTGTGGGTTTCAAATTTAGGACCTCATCATCCTTAGAAAAATCAAACGTGTACAAAATGAATATATTCATGTTGATGATGTTAGGTCATCATGATAAAAATGTAGCTACAACCAGTGAGGGTTTGGTGTAAGAATAATGCCTCTAAAATGGATCAATACCATTAATTTTTTAGGACTGTAGATGATGAGTTGAATCTAATCCCAAATAAAATGCAATACAAAGCACTAAGGTAAGAGGGATCTAACACCATAGCAGTCAATCTCAATATTAGACATCAAACCTTCAAAAAATCCATGTGTTTCTTGCATCCTAGAACATGCAAAAATAAATGATAACCAATAATTTTTTCAAAAGACTTTAAAAAAATGTACATCTCACTAGATCTATCACATAAGTGTTGAGGGGAAGAAAATTTTGAAGACTCTCTAATTATATTGTAAAACCCATAAAAACACCAAAAAAATTCTTGAAAAAATGTAAAGAAATTTATTATACAAATATATATGAATTTATTTCTAAGAAGTTTAAAAAATCCCATAAAAATATTTTTTAATCAAAAATATCTATTTTGGATTATCAGACATGCATTTTTAGGGTTTTTAGGCATTCTAAATTATGTGGTGTAGATTAGAAGACTTAAAAATGCATCAAAAAATAGTTGATTGTAGAAAGTGGCTCAAAAGGCTATGGAAAAAAGGTTCATGCAGCAAACTAATGGTGGATTTTTTGTAATGAGAGAAACCTAATATAAAACAATGGTTGTTATAGGGTAGATCTAATACCATGAAAGAGTCATCAACACACTTTAGCCAAGATCTCTCTAAGAGACCATTACCATAGCCATGAGTACATCAACATTGCACACAAAAGGCAAGTCATATATTATTCAGAAAAGCATGTAGAATACAATAGAGAGCCATTGATTAAGTAGGTAAGGAAAAACAAGAAACTAGCCTAACTAAGCAATATGGGATAAATCCTCACATAGGGCAAAACTAGGAAAAGGATGGTAATCCTAACTATAACCTAGAAATCATGAGAAATATAATCTAACAGAGAGTCCTTAGTACATAACTACATGATAGATAGGGGGATAGTACATCTATCATGCCTAAGTCTAAAACAAACAACTTGGAGTCAAGGTATAAACCTAATTCCAAATGGGTTTTACAACTAGATGGGTCTCCTACAAAGATTTTTGATGTACTTAAGGATCTAAAAATAGTCTTGGTTACTTGTCCAAATTGTACAATATCCCAGGATGTTGTGGTAGTTGATCTCCCTCCTTACTTTGTGTTATGTCTATTTTTGGATTTCACTACCAATATAGGGGATGATCTCTCTTTTAACTAGTATTATATGGCATTTAGGACCAGGTATGGAACAAATCTCACCATAAGGTCTAAGCCTATCTCTAGATTCCATTTAGATTCCTACATACATAATCTATCTAATGTCAATTGCACTATCATAGATGAAGATGAACAACCCAATGATTAGAAGCTAATTGAACCAGTTGAATTTATATCAAATTCTCTTATTGATTAATAGGGGAAGATAACCATGTATAGATCCATACAAGAGCATTTAAGAGACAGGTGTAGTGGTATATTGTATGCATGAGGAAGGGGTTGTCATACTAGCTCAAGTTAAGACCTTGGTTTAATGTGGAGTTTGTTATTTGATGGCTCTAGGTCCAAGAATAGAAGCTGGGTAGGTGTTATACTTATTTATTCTTCTAAATAAAGATACTTCTTTTCTTAAGGTTCTAATTGAATTGCATATGCAACATAGTAGAGTATGAGGCCCTCATCCATGTGTTATAATGGGAAAGAAAGAGAATCATTAAGCTCTTACAAGCTATGGAATATAGTGAGTTAATAGTGCATCAAGTAAGGGGGTATAATTTAGTCAAGAATATGCTCTTGAAGACATAAAATCATAGTGTTTGGGACCTCTTAGAGGAATTAGAGTCCTTTGACATTTGTTCATTCCCAAGAGAGGCCAATCAATAAACAAACTGGTTGGAAGCCATAGGAGCATATTATGATATTCTAAGTTGGGTCAAGGATATGAAAGGATAGTCTAAAATCAAGGTAGTATGCAAAACTTTAGTCCCTAACAATGAGGTTAGCTAGAAGGTATTTGAAAATGATAAGAAGATAGTATGCTTCTTATAGCAGGAAACAGAATTCTACTTAAGAAACCAAGGCAGATTGTAATAAAAATATGGTGACTAGATTGTCCAGTTAAATAAAAATAAGCTACCTAAGGTATTACTGACCTTGTAAAACATATTAAATTAATATGATGAGTTAATAAATTAAAAGGTTATCATATCAAATAAGGAGGATAATTATGAGGTCACTATTTTCAAGGTAGGATGCTCAAACTAGGTAAAGTGAAAACCAAGGAAGAGAAGGAAAACTTCATGGATTTATGTAAAGAATTTTTAGACATATTTTCTTAGGAGTACAATGATTTTAGTGGGTTTGAATC
>JARHVA010004280.1:257500-322500 GCA_037957365.1 Torreya grandis
CATGACACATAGACTTTAGTGCATGACTGTAAGGAGTGTTGAGAGCAGGATCGAGGGGAAACTCAGTTCAAGGAATGTGGTCAAATACTAAATAAACCTAAATTATCCCCCCAATTATACCAATAGTGAATAATATAATAAATATTTCCTACCTAGGCCTTTAACATTAATTGATTCAAATAATTAGACTAGGCATGATAGTGATGGTCATGGTAGGCCTACATGAGAGAGGGACAAAGATGTTTATCTGGGTAGCTAATAATAAATACAAAATGTGTAAATTTGGTATAAAAGGATGGTATAGTGAAATTAAATCCACTAATACACCTACAAGTGACTCTAGGTCTGGGAACTCAATCTAAGCCTATAAGTCTTAAAGCCCTCCTTGAACCCATAAGACCCCATCTCCATCTTGGTGATAGACTCAAAACCCATTGGTAGGAATAATGGAGTGAAGAGGTGTATAGGGATGATATAGGTCCTACATAAGGTCTTATAGGTATATTAAGTTATTTAAGTGGCTATTTTAGTCCTATCACCCCTCTCAAGCTCCACTATAATAGTCTACCATCTCAAGCTACCAACTCCAATGCTCATATCTCACATTTCATGATGACTCAAGATAAGTTATCTTAGTGGGAGTTGTGGACATATATTAAAGTAGTATTAATGGAGGAAATAGTTTATTTTAAGAGGTTAACTCTATGAATAATCCCTAACACTACAACCCACATAGAATATCTAGCAAAGAATTGAGGATTATCAACTTTCACTTAGTACTCACTATACAATACACATGGGACAACGAATTGTTTAGAATTTTTTAAGGGGTATATGTGATAAA
The DNA here is from genome assembly GCA_037957365.1 of Torreya grandis. Classification (NCBI taxonomy): domain Eukaryota; kingdom Viridiplantae; phylum Streptophyta; class Pinopsida; order Cupressales; family Taxaceae; genus Torreya; species Torreya grandis. The sequence goes on from JARHVA010004280.1 coordinate 258,345, forward strand.
AATAAAAGGAAATATGTTTTGTATTTGAGTCTCATACTCTATGAGCCATTATTAAGATGGTAGGCCATTAGAACCCTCTCTAAACCCTGATAAAGACCTGATTAAGTAATTATGCTCTCAAATGATTTTAGATGAGGTAGTTGGGCCTTAAACCAATCTTAATGGGCTTCCCAAGTATAATGAGAACCTATATGAGTCATTGGTTAGCACATGTAGTGTATGTAGTATATGGATCATACCTAGATAAAATTATTACAAGCTTATGTGTAGAGAATTGAAGAAATTATTGATGTTTTACATGTTTATGAGGAGAGAGAGGGATAAAAAGGTATAAAATATTTCATAATGACCACTTATAGAGGACTCCATGTCTAATATCCACCTACAAACACACCTAAGTTCCTAGTAAACTAATTATGTATGCACAAGGAAGAAGAAAGGGTCTTAACCAAGATAACACAAATGATCCTACATATTTAAGAGGTAATTTTCATACCATCAAGATTGATCAAGTGCCCTCATGAATCTATTGTAAAGGAAAAACCCAAAACCCTATGACTAGGCCCATTGGCCTAATATCCTTTTCAAGGAAAGACTATTTGAAGACTAAAAGAAAAGGACAAGATGGGTTATATGAGACCTTATAACATCATGGAGGTACACTTCAAGGATTTTCATATGATCAAGAGGTATTAGTTTGAATAAGGAAGCACAAAATTGGTTTTTTTTGGCCTAAAACTACCTTGAGAGTGTACAAAATACAAGACAATCACTTAAGGAACACATTCTTGTGATTGAAACTATATATAATATCTACATGAGAACCTTGACTACTAGGGAAATTTTGGAAGGTTTTTATACTTTAATCTCTTAGCATTAGTTTTTTAGTTTAAGCTCTTAGGGCTATGAATAATTTATAAGAGTCTAAACCTACCTAAAACCCTAATAGAGACATGATGGAGGAAATATTGAATAATTTACATCTGAATGCATTGCAATGTCTTGGGAAATACCTAGAACACTACGTTCACTTTAATTAGGTCCCATTTATGGCATTGGTATGTATGGACAATCATATGAACCCATCAAAACCACTATTTTGGTAAGATTTATTAATAAATTCAAGGTGTAGAGTTATAAGAGGAGTTGAAAATCATGGAATAGGGTAGTGTGAAGAATATTTTACCTTTAAAAATAAAAAATCACTCTTAGTTCATCTTGTAAATGCACTTATAGGTTTGAGCTAAAGGGCCAATCCTTAAATGCTACTAGAAGGTGACCTAGTCACTCAATTGAGCAAGAGTTGTAGGTGTATATTAATTATAAGGTATAAGTAATGCTATAATATGTTTTCCTAGATATAAATAATTCTCATTTACATATTATTAATGTTTTATTTAGTTTTCATGGTCATCTAAGAAACTAACACTAGTAACTAGGCCAAGTGGCCTAATAGGTGTACTTGGTCAACTAAGGGAGAATACTATTGGTATACAGGGATTTGAAATGGGTAAATTCAGGTTATATACACCCATATATCTACCTCATGGATTTTATCACACTCATTTTGCATCTATAATGGAGTATGGGGTAGTTTATTAAGCCTTATTGACATGTAAATGGAAGGGTAAACTACTTAATTTTGTATGGAGGATAATTAGAACATAATACACATTTGTAAATATAAAAATCAAATTGAAATTACTATTTTCTCATGATTACTATTTATAGAGTCAACCTTGGCCAAAAATAGACATCTAATGCTTAAAAGGCTCATTGAATATCTCTCACCACTAAGACAATGCAAATAAGGGATTTATGGGGATGTTTATAACTATTGCTTGAGTGAATTATGATCATTCATGACCTCTTCATTCCTTCTCCATGCCAAATTATCTTATCTCTCTTTATTATTTTCTATAAATTGATGCTTAAGGTCATTGTACTTATCCCCTAGTTGGGTATGATGAAACCCTACCCAAATTTTATGTTACAAACATTTTAAATAAATAAGAAGGGTTCTTTTAGATTTCCTTACTAGCCTAGTGTGTTATGTTCTTGGTGATTTTAAAAAGTGGTGAATCTTCATTCCCCTTTATAATTCCTTGTCCTCGCCTAGTTTCTATGATATTATTCTACGTAGGTCATATGATGTGTCAAAGTATTGGTGACTATGTTTGAAGTGTAATCTAGTTAGTAGAGCCTTAAAATAAACCTCTCATGCATCACCTTCAAGTTTCATCCCTATACTAAAACCTTCATATTAATTAAGAATTATTAGGAATCCCTTAGATAACATGTTTCAGTCACTAGTCCTTATTTAATTCATAATTATTGACTAAGGATCAATAAGAGTGGAAAAGAATATGTTGGTGCATCACCTCCCCTTAGTTTAGGCTTTGTTTTATGTATCACCTTCTATTCCTTTTCATCACCAAGTTTTTAGGTTTAGAATTTGAGATAAAATTGATTCACTAGGGGAGCTAGCCCTAAAACTAGAGGTTTAGTCTATCCATAACTCACCCATAGCCTTGGATAAATCCCATGTTACCCCAAACATGGATAGGTCTGAATATTCTTCTCGTAAGGGTGTAGTTTAGTGGTTAATAGTTAGTAAATGTAATTAAAATTTACTCATACTTTGAGTATGAATGTAGTAGCTAACTTGACAAATTTTTAAGCATGTACATGTTGCATGGCATCATGCAGGAAAATATAATTTTGGATATAGTTTTGATCAATTGTTACTGTACATGCAATTTGACATAAAATTATAACTAAGGTTCTAATTACCAACATTTAACTTAGGGTTTTTAATGAATTTGGAGGATGAGGGGACCCCTCCCCAATTTTATTTATATATTTAAATCACTCATTTCAAAGGGTTATAAAATTATCAATGTAGGAAGAACTCATTTTCAATTGTCATGCAACTATGTAGATGTGTTTCCCTTCCATTTTTATGTAATTAAGTGTTTATTTTCATTTATCTTTGATTTAGTGATTCAAAGTGTGAAATATATATGGATAATTACTTATTTTATAAATAATGTCTACTAATTATAGATGTATAATAGCTATGTAATAATTAACAATCATTATTGATTATAAACAATTTTTTGACTATCTCAATTTTGAGAGTGTACAGGAGTGTTTTCCTTTGATATAGTATTATAGGTGTGATCCATAGCTAACCTAGATACCTTTATAGTATGAGTTGTAATATCTTGAGTAAAAGTGTGTAATATCTACTCTAAAAGGATCAAAATTCAACTAAGATCTCTATGTTTCCTACATTATATCTTCTTAGACTGCATAATTATGTTTTTATGTGAGTGTGAAACATCTAATAACAACAAGTATTAGTTATATAAATACTTTTTCCATAATGAAACAAACCTTAGAAGTAATGTATTGAGATCATAGATCCTTATTTTCTTCTCTACCCTTCCCTCCTTTTGAATTTTATTTGATTGATATCTACCCACTTTAGAATAAGTTCCATCTATCTATCCAAATCAACTAGGTTTTAATGTCCTTACTAGGATTCATTTCACCCATAAACATGCCTTGTTAACAATCTGCACGGTCAGCTTGATATTTCATCACCTAATTATTAAACCTATACTTACAACTCTTGCCCTATAATGGATTTTACCTCCATTGAGATCCTAAAATTTTAGTGGATACCTTTTTAAATATGGGGGTGTGTAGTATCCCCTATGTTTTATTTTAACTATAGACACCCAAGAGAGTTACCATGTCTAGGGCCCAAGCCAATATTTTGGTTTCACCTTTGTCAGGACATTAAAGGCCTGATTGTATACTAGTTATTCCTGTAGTACCTTAGGTAAGGACACCTTCTTTAGTTATAAATATATATCCTATTAATCATCATATGTCCTAACCACCTTGGTTATTCAGATATACTATTATTGTCTTAGGGGATGTTCAAAATTTAGGAAGGAATCTAGAGAAGTATCTACCTTCTTTCTTCCCCTTATGAGTAAGAATCATAGAGGAGCATAAAAATTTCTTCAAATTTAATTTGATGTTAATGAATTCCACTTATGAATATGTTACATGTATGATTTTTTATTTACATTATAGGATGTTGCCTAAGATTAGTACCTAAATAATTAATAGAACTCAATAACTTCCTAGAATGCATGTCAAAACACTTTTCTTGCCCAATTTCGACAAGTTACTAACCCTATTCTAGTGTATCAACATTTTAATAGTACGAAGAGGGATCCTAATGAGCTAATATGGGATTTCAATCCAATATTTTAGAATATTAATACCTACGTACATCCAACATATAAACTAGATCATGTTTTAACATTGGGGATGTATAAGAACACCTTGGATCCAATAAATGTAGTGTTACTACAAAGATCCATTATTATCAACACTCTATCATTATCATATGAAGAAGCTATAAATATTTATATAGCTAAATTATCATGTACTAGGTACCCCTAATATCAATTCATGTTTCTTAGCTCTAAATCAAGTGCCTCGTGTGAATCAAAATGTTCTTGCATTCAATTAGAATCAATTATATGCACTGCCTCCTATTATACAATAGACACCAAATAAAAATATGTTTATATGAATAATCATGTATAGATAAATGGTCATTATCAAAACCAACATTCAATCACATCCAATACTATAGTTTTCCATGGTGTGGATTCTACTAAAGAAGAATTGGATTATTTACGAAGAATGGTCTAAAAGTTTAGCAATGACTTATTGAGCATGAAAAGGAAGATAGGTAATGTTATTATCTAGAATAATAACCAAAATTTTTGGTTATAAATATACAATAAACCTTTCAATTGGTCTATAAATAATGCAAAACAATAATAACCCAATAAGTTTATATAAATTAATATGGTAGAAATAACTCTGCCCAATTGATGTAGGGTTAATAATGCATCACAACATGGTGAACATGAATGTGTAGGATTTTTTGCATCATTTGGGATCTTCCAAAGGGAGATGGTGAGGCAAAATTTGATGAATAACCCACCATAGTTCCACCCTAAATTCAATTTATCAAACACTATTAATGTATTTTAAAATCAAAAGTCTCATTTCCCAAGCAAGGATGACAATGAATTGGAAGATAATTATGATGAGATAGATGCCTTCTAGTAATACCAAAATGGTAATTATAATTTGAGGAACAATCATCCCTTCACAACATCTACTCCTCCAAACAATACAACTATTCCACCAAATATAAGGGCTAATAATAATCCACCTCCCCCAAAAGAAAATGAACAACCCTAGAATAAGGAGGAATAAAGAAAATGAGGATACAATTTTTTTTAAGACATGAATAAGATTAAATCCAACAACACTCTTCATGAATTGGATAAGATCACTAAATATAAGGATCTCTTTTTGATGTCTATTACATAAAGTTTGTTTTAGAGAAGCCAAAAGCTACTCATAAAAATGTTATATACAAGACTATGCTAGAAGTTCCTCCTTTCTTGTTGACTATTAGATAAATTTTAAAGAACATTCATATTTTTTTATTTGATTCTAGAGTTTTGGCTATTGTAATTCCAACTTCTATTTCTCAAAATATTGGATTGACCCCAAGCTCATCAAAGATGATAATTTTATAGCTAGACAAAATAGTGGTACTTGTATTTGGAGAATTGAATGATGTATGTATTTAATTGGAATCAAATCCATGTTTATATATTACTATTGATATAATTGTGTTGGATATCCCATAGAGATATAGAATCTACCTTAATAGATACTGGTCTAAGATATTAAATGGATAGTAGCCACAAACTTATCTCATATTTGGTCGCCATGGAGAGGTATTACAAACCAAATTCTAATTAATTTAGAATGAAGAATAAAGTACCCCATCATATAGTAAAATAATAATAATGAAGAGGTAATATACAAATCTCATAACATTATAATTTATACCATTACCATAAAGTATGAGGTGTATGAATTGAAAGTCTAGGGACCTTCCTAATTATGGACTCTCCATTTGGATGGTGAAAGATCCAAGAAAGGATTAGACGTTAGTGTTGAATTGGTTGATGAACAAGGTAATAAATAACTGGTATCATAAAAATTATAGTTCCCTTGTACCAATAATAGAGCAAAGTATGAAACACTAATTTTGGGATTATAGTTTTCTCTAAAAAATAATGTCAAGTAGCTACTAATATATGAAGATTTAGATCTGGTAATGAATTAGGTCAATAACAAGTATCAATATAAGTTATAATACCTAAATAGGTAAAATCACAAAATATTGGGATTTTATTGAGTCTTTTGAGGCCTTAAATATTATGGCTATTCCTATATAACAAAATCAAGTTACTGATTCACTAGCTACTTCAACTACGAATTTAACACCACTACAAGAGTCCAAGGTGTAGAGGTTCTCCAATATGATATTACCTTATCCATATATTCTTGAAAACATGGAAAATTTCTAATTATTTGATGATGACTAGTATATTATCTAATTCTTGACTAATTTCAGTCTCATATCATTGATGACAAGGAGATCAATTATCTATGCCAGGAGGAATTGGGAGGAGTTATTTAGTTGAAAGAAGACTGAATTATTTTAGGAATGTTTTCTTTGGAAATTAAATTTTATTTCAATCCCCAATAAGAACAACAAAGATATCCTAACTAAAGTAATTTGAGTTCAAGAAGGATAATTTAGGAGATGAGTGTAACCCACACTACATCAAAATTGGCCTTAACTACACTCTAGAAGAAAGACAAAAAGTGAATGATTTACTCACCCAGTATAAATATGTGATTCCATAGATGTATGAGGACTTGAAAATTTTCAACCCAAGGGTCATTATCCATAAAATCTTGTTGAAGCTAAAACACAAGCCTTGAGGAAAAGATAAAGGTTGATAAATCCCATCCTAGAGCTTCTTCTTCAGAAAGAAGTGGGAAATTTATTAAATACAATAATAGTTTTCCCTTATTAAACATTCTACTTGCATTACCACCTTAGTTGCAATCAAGATGAATAATGAGGAAATTAATCGATGTGTTGATTTAAGAAATTTGGATAAGGCTTTTGATAAAGATAATTATCCTTTACCTTCCTTGGACAAGGTGATCTACATAGTAAGTGGTTTAGGAATTATTTCCTTCTTGGATGGATTTTATGGATATAATTAGGTGTTGGTTGAATCAAAAGACATAATTAAGAGTGTATTCACCATAAAGAGGGGTACTTATGCATAAAATAAGATGTCATTTGGCCTAATTAACATAGGAGATACCTTTGAATTGTCAATGTACCATGAATTCCAAGGTATAATAGGTAAATACATATTCATTTACATGTACAAATTAATGTAGGCCACCTAAAATCAATCTTTGAAAGATGCATAGGATTTGGTATTTCATTAAACCCCAAGAAGAGTATATTTGGCATTACTGAGGAAAAGTTCTTAGGCCACATTATCACCAAATAATGAATTATAATAAACCCAAATAGAGTTTAAGGTATTTTAAAGATTTCATTCCCAAACAGTAAGAAGGAGATCAAGTATTTCTTTTGGAAGATGAATTTTTTGAGGAAGTTTATCTCAAGCTTTGCATAAATTGTTAGACCTTCGAATGCAATGGTCAAGCAAGATGATAAAGTGGAATAGAAACTAGAGGCCTAAAATTATTTTCAAGACATCAAAGATCTAATATCTTAGTCCCCAATTTAGATAAGCTTAGACTTCACTAAATATTTCTTGTTGTATTCATTTTCTTCATAATATACCATTATTATGGTACTTACCCAAAAAAAGGATGAAGGTGAACACCATATTGTATTCATGATAATAAACTTAAAATAAGTAAAGCTTAAGTATTCCATGATAGATAAGTAAATATTTTCCCTTTTCGAAGTGGTAAATAAATTTTGACACTACATCTTGAGGAATAAGACCATAACCATTATTTTGGACCCTATTATCAAGCTCACTTTAGTGAAAAATAAGTTGGGAGAGTGCAAAAGAAAATGGATGGCAACATTTCAAGAGTTTGACATAGAAGTCAATCCCACCAATATTTTTAGAGGTCAAGGCATCATTCAACTCATGATTGAACCTAACCCATGCATCACCATTGAGGAGGTTTGTGAAACCCAAGTATCTAGATGAGATTGGTATACTTATATTATTCAATATTTATTCATAGGTACTTAATCCCCAAAAATTAATATAGAACAAAAGAGAGATTTAATGCTCAAAGCTACTCACTACATGATCATAAAGGGAATTATATATAGATTAAATTATGAAGGCATCTACTTGAGATGCATATCATGAGAAGAAGTTCAATAAATTTTAGATAACTTACACTAGAAGATAGGTAATGGTCATCCCTATGGAAATACCACAACCCATAAAAATCTCAAAATGGGTTATTACTAGACAACAATATTTAAAGATGCACATGTTCATGTATGAACATGCCATGAATCCCAAATCTTGACAAAAATGGTGGTGCATGTAACAATGTCATTGTATCCTATTATTGAAGGAAGACCATTTTCTCAATGGGGAGTATACTTCATCGGTGTCATTAACCCAAATAATTTAGTTGGCCATGATTTTGTACTCACTACCATAGATTATTGTACCTGATGGACTAAATCAATAGCTATAAGGCATTATAGAGCACAAGATGTAATCAAATTTCTAGAAGAAAACATCATAACTAGATTTGGTACCCCTATTTCCTTATTTATGATTATGGGTCAGCATTATAATCAGATAAATTCATTTAATTGACGCATGATATTCAAATCACCATTAGGTCATCTCCCAACCATTATCCATAAGTAAATGGATTGGCTAAATCAATAAAACAAAAATTGATTGATGTCATCAAAAATTCAGTAGTAGATAAACCTAGAGAGTGGTATAATCTACTTAAATATACACTATGGGATGATAAAAAAAGATACAAGTAGGCCCTAAAGGCTTTACCTTACTTACTAATATATGAATGACAACTATTTTTCCAATCATACTTAAATTAACAACATATCAATTTATACAAGAGTACACGAACCAAGTGAAAAAATGGACTCTCGATTAGTAGACATAATAGAGATGGAATATTCAAGTATTGAAGCCTTACACAATTTTAGTAAACATCAAGACATAGTGAAAAGGTGATTTGACACAAGATAAAAATTTAAAACATTCAAAATAGCCGACCTAGTACTTCTATAGGGAAAATCCCATGAGAATAAAGGACAACATGAAAAGTGTATCCTACTATGGATTGGACCTTATCAGATTTTAGAGTTCCTAGATAATAATGCTTTTCATTTGAGGGACCTCCAAGGTAACACATTAACATATCTAGTCAATGGATAATTTTTGAAACATTACTTCATGTCTTTACCATTTGGAAACATAACTAAATAATAACATGTGTTCTGGTAAAGGTAGGAGTAGAATAAATTTACTACTTTCATAGTTAGTTTCCCTACTTTTTTAGATTAGTGTTTATTATTTTCAGTAGTTTCTTTCCTTAGTTTAGTTCCCTAATTTATAGATTAGGTGTATTTTATTTTTCTATAATATAATTGAATTCCCAAATCATACTAAACAAAGTACCCAATCTATTGGATTTATTATTCATGTTCAAGGCTAAAAGTTTAATCCATGGGAAAGGTTCCAAAAGAAAGAACTAGTGTGGGAAGGACATAAAACAAAACACACAAATCAATTTTCTTACAAGTTTTACACCCTTGTGTTTAACATTTTAAAATTTTAGGTATGAAATAAAAAATTAATCATGGTCATGCTACTATTGAATAATTCTATCAGGTATATAAAGGTTTCTCTCATTACTCCATAAAAATTTAGAAAGTTTTCTCATTTTCACTAGATCAAATGCATTTATCATGTTAATACTTATTTAAGGTAATAAACATTGATATATATGTAGCTAGTAGGGAAAATATAGTAAAATTATGCCTTCACATATAACATCTCACTATGGTTTCTACTCCTTTTAACCATATTAAAAAAAAAAGCAAGTTAGAAAATGAAGACCAATGCATCCTGAAAGTGTGATCAATAAAACTTAAAGAGAATATACATGTGGTCAAAGGATCACATGATGAAATAATATCAATGAATCACTCATCATGAAATAATATAGGAAGAGTAAAAAAGAGGAATCAAAGGTATCTCTATCGAGGCTATGGATGCATAGCTGGCAGTAGAGCAATGCCCAAGTTTCCCTAGTTTTAAATATATTTTCAAGGAAACTAGAATGAAACCTATAGTTATCCAAAGTCTTTGATAAAATACTCAAAAAAAGGGGTAAAAGTAAAATCACTTCCTCACACACATATCCAGGGTATGATTAAGAAAACTATGTTGTATGTTGTTATTAGGAGTCTCTTTTATGTCTTTGATTCAATTATTCTCTTATGAACTGGTTCATGATTGATCTATAATTACTAAACAAATGTTATAAGTTCTAAAATACTTGGGATTATTCCCCATATGAGTCAACATTTATTTTACTCAACATACCCTCATTATTTTTTCAAAAAGAGACCCACTATATTCTAAAAGGTTTAGGCCTGTTTTAAAAATCTTCTTTAATAGAGATTTATATGTGCACCTAACTTCAATATTTAGTATAAATAAAAATGGACATGTTTTTATTATTTGAACTAACTTATTAATAATTTTTAAATTACATCTTAGGCTTCACAAAAATTAAATCTTCAAAACTTTTATTCAAAATTCAACCTTTAGCATTACTCGATCCTTTGCACCTATGTTAACATTTGTAAAAAAGCTCTTTGGATTTTTTTTTCATAGGTTTTATTCATAAGATTTATTCATAAGTTTGTATGATGTGTTTGCATTTTTGGTCTTTAGAATTCATGTTTATCATAGAATTAATTCAATATTTTTGTTTTTATAACTTTTGCACTTTGGAAAAATAATTTTGGCATTTACTTTCTGGAAAAATGGTTGGTATTTGTTCTTCATCTTTTGGTATTCAATGAAAGTATTTAGTGAAAGTGTTCAAAATAAATGGTGAAAAAGACTAATTGAAGAAATATTTTGTAAATTTGTCTTCAAAACATTTAATTAGGAATGTCTTGGCTAGATTTTGGTATTTGATGAAAGTGCTCAAAAATTTTGGTTTGGAATTTGTCCTTTAGAAAAGGCAACCTTCATAGCCTTAGCAAAAAATGCCTTCTGTTGGTCTTCAAATATTATGTTCACAAGATATGTTTTCTTCAAAATAATTTAGGATGAACCTATTTTAATGCAACATCTAACTCTTGAATACTGAAAGCCTCCATGGCATAACTAAATTAGAAGGAAAAGAGTGATAAAATGATAATTGTTAAAGGAAATGATGTGGTATTCCTCTAAATGTCTATCATGTCTATGTTGTATACCCACTAAAATAAAGTGTCAAACCTCAAATTGAATGGTAAATAGAGTTTAAATATGTTGTACATTGATCACAAATGATCTTAAACAAACTTGCATCCTTGAGAATTTGAATCCCTAACCACCTACATTTGAACTATGAAGTGCTTCTAGAACATCTAAGACATTATATCAAAGAACTTGAACTCTATCCACTTATAAAATTAATAATGGATTCCTCATACAATACATTCAAGAGATTCCAACCACTATCTAGGTTTTCAATCAAAGATTCTATCAATTATATATACACAATTTTTATTCAACAATGTTTAATGATGAGTATCCCAACTATTCAGATCTATGGGATGTAATTGGAAAGGTGGACTCACATACACGTGAAGAGAATTTAATATAAACATATATGTAATTGGATTTATATTTAATCCCGCTAAAATTTCAAGGATTACATTTCATAGTATCCAAGCTCAAGGTAATGCCATGTTTTGAACTACTATGGTTCTTGTTCTTTGTAGGCAAGGTGATTAGGGGGATTTTATACACCACATGGAGCATAAAAATTTCACTACATGCATTTCATAAGACACCTTATAAAGGTACCTATCCCTACCTATTTTATATTATATATTTGATTTGTATAGAGTGGTAACATGGAGTAAGAATTGAGTTGATAAAATGTTAAGCATGTAGATTATCCTTGGAGAGACCGTCATCCTTAAGGAGAAGCAACCAATACCTAAAACAAAGTTTAAAATGGGATTTCACATTATAATGGACCCTATAAAAAATTATATGGATAACATAACATAAAATTACTTCACCTCAAGTGGGTTCCACTACTAGATTTATTAATAATCTTGGATGTAACCTTTGTTGTGGGAGAGATAATCAATGATAGGTTACAGGATCAAGTATTGTGCAAAGATAAGATCCCTGTGGGAGGTCATTTTTAAATGATGTCATACCTACTAGATGTATTTATGGGCATATTATATGTGCACAATGGATCACTTTGGATCCCATCTCCATATTACATCAAGAATCTTATATGTGACTCTTATTCCTTCATGCACATGTACGCCTATACAAAAAATATAGTCAAAATTGTAGACAATGTGTACCCTTAATTGTAGAGGGATATCTATGAGGAAACACTACCTAGGGTATCAAAAATTATAGTTGATACATCAATTCCAAAAGGGGACTATTAGTTGTACATGCATTATGTAATGATTATGGTTGTAGGGCACAAGGTTATTTCACTATATCTCCCTAAGTATGTGCCAAATAAATTATATGAATATGAGATAACATAAAAATTATGGTGGGGTATTGATGGGTATTTGAAGAAAAAGAAGAGTGATTTATATGGCTCTCATTTGATTATCAACCAGATGTGTTATGTAAATCGTAAACACTTTGGAGAGGTTAGCAAGTTCAAGGAATACCATTCATTGTCCACCTTGTTGCATAGAGATTAGGATGTTCATGTTTAAATTCAAAATGATATCCAAGGTCTTGGTATTCCATACCAATATGAAACTTACAGCCTTGAATTTGTATTTTTGAATGCTAAGAGTGATTCTTAGATCTTAGAGAGGGATCAACTGGTTGTATTGAATGAAGAACTTTTGAAAATAATCTAAGGTGATCCCTTAATTTAAATTATAGATGCACATGTCAAGCTTCCAAATCCAAGTGGAAGGGATGAAATATACTTTTGGAATAATAATCCCTCTCAATAATCATTGGAATAGGGGAAACCATCTCAAACATCACCCATGGTGATGAAAACTGTAAAGCAAGAGCCTATTAATGCCTAAATATCTACCACAGGTTCCCAGAGGGTTTAGTGAACACTTATAATTTATAAACTCCAAAGAATCCAATACATGAGTTTAAAGTTATGATAATTTTAAAATCTATTTGTGGAATAAAGGTAGAACAAGTGACTATTTCATAATATTTATATTAGTTGGTGGTTGCAAGCCATTATAGTCAAATAATATATCTATGCAAAGTATGTAGGACCTATGATAAAAATAGTGAAATATGATCAATAAATTATAAGATGGGTATTTATAATGATAATTAAACTTAAGTGGTCATGTTAAAAAAAGAAGCAAAAAGAAGGGTAGGGTAGAAAGAGATGTTGTTGGTCTTATTTCATACATTATGATAAAGTTCACATATCATATGAACATGCATTCAACCAATGTATCAAATGAATAATATTAATTCCAAAACACAACATACATCAGGAAAGATTCAAAGGAAGGTATGCAATGACTAAAATAGGAACCAGACTCACTTTAAAGATTCACTCCTACAAGCAAACAACATTAGCCCAAAAGAAAAAGAAGTGCAACAAATGGAATAAGCCTAAGAAATTTCAAGTGATCTATTTATGGCACAAATTATCATCTCTCCATATAAAATACACATCCAAAATCCATAGTAACCATTCAAATCTGAAATCAAAACTAGGTAACTGAGAGATAAACTATATAGCACTTCCTACAAGCAAATACTAGACAATCTTTGCAAAATTCCTTACTTATATTAACTAATCCTAGTTTAAAAAATAATTTTCATTCTAATAACTCCCCAAATTTCTCGATAAATGTTAATGCTCCTTTTATAATATATAAGGTATCATGTTGGTTAGTGATATCAAGTTACATTTGAACATGTGTATAGGATAGTAGTCATTTCTGTTACATTCTAGAACAAATGATTTTTTCTAATTGACTGATTAAACAATAATATGATATTATAAATTTCATATGTCAAAAATAATATCTTATTTTAGAATGTAATATAATGATGTTTACAAAAGGACATTCTTATTTCATTGATATTTAGGATCTTTTTACTACTAAACTTTTGAGTTACTATGGTAAAGAACTTATTGTTCATTGAAAAACTTTTTTTACCTATTTTAGCCTAGAAATATATTAAATATAGATTAAAAATCAATAAAAATATTGGTTTTAATTTATATATTACATTAATGAAAATCTTACAGGCTACATAGCCTTGCCACTAAACTATTGGGACCTTCCATTTAAAAACCATCGACTAGGTCTCAGAGCTTAAAATGATGTTTACATAAACATCATTTGACATCTACATGAATGTATTTGACATCTTGAATACAATAAAATTTAAGCCCATGTGTATTTTTTCTTGGGATAAAATTTGACATCTACACAAATGTCTTCTATTTTTGGCCAACTTTTTAATTTTATATCTTGAAGCTCAAAGGTCATAGAGGCATCAAAATTACAAGAAATGGATTTGATACTGGAAGGAACAAACCCATTAAATCCACTAGTCCTGAGGGCATTCTAGATGAACTTATAAAATGTAGAATTTTATTGGTCCATGTGATTTTGCATGATGTCCATGTGCCCGTCAGGGTCAAAAATGACTATGCAAAAAAATAGTAGAATTTGGTTGAGAGGCCAAATTTGGATCTCCATAAATTTTGATGTACTTTAGGGGATGAGCTAAAATTTGGCACATATTATCTTGGTATGAAGATGAACAATTTTTTTTGATAATTTCTCTTGAAACTATCATAAGTAAGATAATGGCCTTGCCAACATGCTCACTAGGCTCTATTTGAACCTAGGAAACACAATTAAAAATGCTTTGGAGGGCAACTTTGCACATTTATATCTTTTGGTGCACTTTGTCATATGAGCTAGAATTTGGTGCATATATTATTGGCATAAAAATATACAAACTTATTTGATCATTTTCCTTCACTCATCCAAACGTGTGAGATATTACTGCACCAATATGCTCACTTAGCTTTATTTGGACCTAGAAAAATTGGTTATGGAAAAACAATAGATTTTTCTTGAAAGGCCAACTTTGGGTCCTCATATCATTCAGTATGATTTTTCATGTGAGATGAAACTTAGATAACATTTTCTTAGAATTAATATTGAAACATCCATTTGATAATTTTTCTTGAAGCTCTGACATGGGTGAGATATGGCCTTACCAATATGCTCACTAAGCTCTATTTTGACCCAAAAAACATTGTCAAAAATACATTAGAGGGTAACTTTGTACATTTGTATCTTATTTTTAAAATCATAGAATTAGCTAAAACTTGATAGATATAATTTAGGTATGAATATGAAAAAACCCATTTGACCATTTCTCCTAAAACTATCACGTGTGTGAGATATGGCCTTGCCAACATGCTCACTCAGCTTTATTTAGACCCTACAAAATTGACCAAGTATTAAAAAAAATTGGCTAAGAGGCCAAATTTGGATCTCCATAACATTTGATGCACTTTATTAGATGAGCTGAAATTTGGTTCATATTATCTTATTATGAAGATGAATAAACCCATTTGATCATTTCTCTTTGACTCATCTACATGTGTGAGAAATAACTTCAACAAATTGACTGTTCAAATTTTCCACCATTAGACTAGAATGTCTAGGTGGACACAATGAGAGACTAATTGAATACCATGCACTTCCCTACTTATTTCAATCACTCTCGGCACCTCATAGGGTCTCTAAAATATCTCCATGCTCTTTATAAATTGATAAATGACATTTTAAGTAAACTTAAAGTGTTCTAATGGATCTTCAAATAAAAATAATGTGAAAACATGCTAGTGACACTCTAATAAAGTGAATTTTTAATTTTAAGGTAAAAGTTTACACAATTTGACACAAAGGTCCCCATTTTTTAGAAATGAGGGTTTATTGACTTCAACAAATGGTGACTTCTAGGGGAAACATAGAAATATGTTAAAATTTAAAGACTCTAGTTCAAACAAATAACTAAGCTACTTATTTCATTTGATCAGACATAATTATGAAGATCAGTTCATGGTTAGAATAAATCTTGAACATGAAAAACTAGGATTAAACATCAAGACTCAGTCATGCTATCTATGCACTTTGATTTCACTTAGTGATTTCCAAAGGATTTATATAACAACTTATAGGTTCATGACTTTAATCATTAACACTAAATTTTATCATGTTTGAATACTCATTAAAGACCATGCTTGGATTATGGAAGGCTTAGGCATTTATCTACTAATAACTAGGCATCCATATCCCCAATAGAGATGAGTTTGGATTTGCTCATGGCCTTGCTCCACTGCTAGCCAGGTGTTCATAGTCCTAATGGAAATTAGTAGAATCGCCTTTGCTTTGAAAGCTTTTGATTTTGTGATAAGATTTTATTTTTGTATTTTTAGATTATTTTTGGAATTCTAGAAAATTTTGAGAAATAAGTTAGTCAAGTTTAGAGATTTGGTTAAGTGTTTGATTTTCAGACAATCATCCTTGGCTGTAAATATTGTCCCAAGCAATTAATATTTTTTAAAGTGTAAACATGACTGTATCCTAATAGTTTAAGATTTCATCCTACATGTGAAATATTTATTTAAACCAATCTTAGATTATAAAAAGGTTTAAAATATCAAGGAATAATTAACTTATCCATCATTCTTTGTTAGTTTCTCTAAAATACAACATCAAGCTCATATTTCAACAATCCATGATCAATCAATGTTGAGAAGTCATATTTGCATTTTTGAACTGTGAAGCTCTTGAGCAGTTATATGAAACTCAAGATAAGGGATGTCCAAAAGGACTTATTTATAAGCAAATAAAAAATCACAAAAGACAAGCAAATATGTATAGGTGTTATATGCAAATAAGGGATATAAAGGAAAAATTAAGAAGGAAAGAAACTAATCCAATCTTTCTACTAAATTCATAAAATACTTACCTCTAAGATCAAATAGAAAATTATTTAGTTTACTATATAACCTTGAAATATGAGTGTTTTCTAATGGAATCTTCCTACAAATAGCATCATTTGGATGCCTAGGTCTTATGGATGGTGTGACTTGGGCTCCCATATCCATTCTAAAATACATGGATCAAAGATATGAGTCTAAAATCCAATCCTCTTCCTCCCAAGTCCTTCTACTTTACTATAGGAGTTTTAGTCCTATTTCTTCCATAGATAGGTATTAGCTTATATCATCTTCACTCAATAATGGCATCTTGACTTGTATCCTCTAACTGATGTCTTCATTAGGTTATTTTTTAGGTGGAAATTGACTACCAATCTTTGCGCAAAAAACTTTCAATTCATCCTAAAATGTTTTTTCATCCTAGTCAACTAAATGATGTTCATCTAGAATCTCATCATCAAAAACATGTTATTCACATACCTTTATCTTTTTAACGAATTCATATGAGAATTCTTGATCTGTTATGTTTGTTTCATCTTAATATTTGATGAGGAAATGCATCTCTTCTATCCAACCAAGTTTTAACTCATCTTGTCTTGGGATTTATTGAATGGTTTAATCTTGTCAAATATCTATACCATTGGTGTAATCCTCAGATGACACATCAATATGTTTTTATATCCCAACATCCACCATCTCAAGATCCTTAATTTTATTCTAGAAATCATGGTATGATTGCTTCCAATGATCATCTTCTTCAGGAGTATCATTCATCTCAACAATGAATATACATGTGTTATCTTCCTAGCTACCCTTTTAAAAAGTATTATCTTATACTTGATCTATATCCACCATTAAAAATCCTTGGGAAACCTCTAACAACTCTTCTTCATCATCTGCAAGTGTCTCAATGATGATTTTTTATTCATCTTCAATTGAAATCTATTTCACATCTTTAGGAATATAAGTCATCTTAGATGTAGCTTATTTAAGTGGCTCATCTTCATCTTCATCCTCATCTTCAAATGGCGAACCAAATTTTTCCACCATGAAAGATAGAGAAATCTTTAAATAGTAAGATGTACTTGCAATATTGTCTCAGTTAGGCATAACTCCATATGTGTATCTTCCATATTGAGATGTTTTAGAAACATTCCAATAATCAACCAAATCTACATCATAAAAATTCATCCATATGTTCTTAGATGACTCATCATGAAACCTACCTAGAGGTATATTAAACCCTTAAGAAGATAAATATATACTAGAGTTCTCCTCATTATTAGCCATTTATTTTTGCAACTATAGAAAATCAGTGCTCAATTTCTAAACCATTTTCAATATTAAGTCATTTGAATTCTTTGGGGTCTTAGGCTCATAGGTTGGAGCATTACTACTAGTTATGGGAATCAAATTTCTATGATTTTGTGTATGGATTCCATTAATAGTGCTATTCAGGAACCCTAAGCTTTAGCCATGATATGGATGACTGAATGGTAATCAGTTCTAGAGTGGAGGTTGATTCAGGATAAATATATTATAATTGGTGTTAGGGATGGAGTATGACATTTGTCCTTGAGGTTTCAATTGGTCATTAACGGTTATGGCTTCAGAGCAGGCCTAGGATAATGTATTTATAATTGGGAGGGATCTTTTTAGGAACATGGAGGTTGTGGGATCCACAACATCCTTATAAATTACTACAGCTAAAACATCATTGGGTCTATATGGGGCTATGGTTCTATTGAACCTATTTTGGAACCTACAATTGAAGGATCTAATGGTCTCATTAACATCTCCTTTAATTATGGTGAATAGATGATACATGACACATAGACTAATGATTTTGCCAAATTGATCAATGAAAACATTGTTAAAATCATCCCAACTAGTAATGTAGTCTTCAGGTTGATTGAAAAATAATTCATATGTAACATCTTAAAAAGTAAAAGGAAATAGTCTACATGCTACATCTTCATGAGTCACATTTAATAATCTTAATTCAGTTTTGAAACTTCTAACATGTTCTTTATTTATGACAATAGTAGGATTAAAAGTGGGTAGATATTTTTTAGGATTTCAAAGAATATCATGCACTATACCTGGTACATTGATGGAAGAATCACCTAGTCAAGCCATACCTTGAATACATGAGTATCTTGAACTGATGAAGTAGATTGGGAACATGAATATTTTTTCTCACCTCGATCTCACTTTTGTAATTCTAGCTTAAGAACCTTGAATCATGTTTGAAATATGATATGTCAAATTAATATTTATAAAGAATAATGATTGGATTTTCACATTAAGCAATTTTTTCAAAGATTCATATAGCTAACAATAAAAAATGACACTCTTTAACTAAGTTATCTCAAAGAAGTGTCTAAATATGCCAGTATGAATGATATTTACATGTTCAAGTCCAAATAAACTCAAATTTTCAAAGTATTTATGAATCTTTGATCAAAATAGCTATTACTAACCTCAAACTAGTTGGATTCATAGATCTAAAGCTATCTTTATTACAACTAAGTATTTGTATTCAAATAATGTCAATCTTTGTCTAAATAAATAAATACAAATTACCAACCTTTATAGAGTTATGCTAAAAGAAACATAAACATGTAAATAATAGAGTGATATTTAATCAAAATACATAAAAACCAACAAAAATCCTTCAAATTTATAAAGATTTGTTGGGAACCCTCCTTCTAGTTCCAACGAATCTCCTCTTATTGATGGCTAAATATGTACCACAGGTGCCCAGAGTATTTAGTGAAAACTTATCATTTTTAAATTTCTAAGAATCTAATGCATGAATTGTAGATTGTGATAATCCTATTATCTATTGGTGAAATAGAGGTATAATAAGTGACTATTTCACAATGTTTATATTAGTTGGTGGTTGGGAGCTATTGTGGCCAAACAATAGATCTATGAAAACTATGTAAGACCTATAATAATAATAGTAAACTATGATCAAGAAATAATATAAATATTAATCTAAGATAGATATTTAAAATGACAATTAAACTAAAGTGATCAGGTTAAAAAGAGAAGCAAAATGAATGGTATGGCAGAAAGAGATATTGTTGGTCTTGTTTTAGACATTATGATAAAGTTCACATATCATCTAAATATGCATTCAACTAATGTCTTAAATGAAGTAGCTTAATCCCAAATCATTACATACATTAGGAAAGCTTCAAATAAAGGTATGAAATGATGAAAATAGGAACCATAATCACTTTAAAGATTCAGTCCTAAAAGCAAACAACATTAGCCTAAATGCAAAAGAAGTACAATAAATGAAATAAGCCTAAGAAATTTCAAATAATATATCAGTGGCACAAATTATTATCTCTACATCTAAGATACACATCCAAAATCCATAAGAACCACTCAAATCTAAAAATGATACTAGAAAACTAAGAGAGAAACCGTATAACACTTCCTACAATCAAATACTATATAATCTTTGCAAAATTCCTTACTTAAATTAACTTATCCTAGTTTACAAATTAATTTTGGTTTAAAGAACTCCACCCTTTCTTGAAAAATGATAATTAACCTTTTATAAGATATAAGGGACCATGTCGGTTAGTGATATCAAGTTATATTTGAACATGTGATAGGACAACTATCCTTTCTATTATATTCTAGAACAAATGATCTTTTATAATGAATGGATTGATTAACAATGTGCTCTTATAAATTGCACATGTCAAAAATAATATCCTATTTTAGAATGTAATATAATGATGGTTACAAAAGGACATTCTTATATCACTGATCTTTGGGACCTTTTTTCTATTGAAGTTTTGAGTTATTGCTATAAAGTCGTTCATTGAGTATCTACTTCAGTTTTACCTACTTTTACCTAAACATATATTAAATATAGATTGAAAAACAATAAAAATATTGGTTTTCATTTATCTATTGTATTAATAAAAATCTTACAAGCTACATATCCTTGTTATCAAACTATTGGGACCCTCCATTTACAATCCATCGACTGGTTCTTGGAACTCAAAATGGCATTCGCTTAAACATCATTTGATGTCTGCATGAATGTATTTGATGTCTTGAAGACCATAAAATTTAAACTCGTGTGTATTTTTTCTTGAGATCAAATTTTATGTCTGTGTGAATGTCTTCTATAATTTGCCAACATTTTAATTTTATATCTTGAAGCTCAAAAGTTACAGAGGCACTAAAATTATAGGAAATAGACTTGATAATGAAAGGAACAAACCCATTAAATCCAATGGTCTAGAGGTATTTCTATAAAAACTTATAAAATGTAAAATTTTATTGATCCATGTGATTTTACATGATGTCCTCATGTCCATCAAGGTCAAAAATGACTATAGAAAAAAATAATGAAAATTACCTAAGAGGCCAACTTTAGATATCATTAAAATTAATGTGTTATAGTAGATGAGCTAAAATTTGGAACATATAATCTTGGTATGAAGATGAACAAACCTATTTTATCATTTCTCTTTAAACTATCACATGTGTGAGATATGGCCTTGCCAACATACTCACTAGGTCTGTTTGAACCTGAAAAACATAGTAAAAATGCTTTGGAGGTAAGTTTGCACATTTGTATATTTTGACGTACTCTATTGTGTGATCTAAAATTTCATGCACAAATTCTTGGAAGAAAAATTGATACACCAATTTGATAATTTTATTTTAATCATCTACACATGTGAAATATGACTGCACCAATATTCTCACTCAACTTTATTTGGACTCAGAAAAATTAGCTATAGAAAAATAATGGAATTTTCTTGAAAGGCCAACTTTGGGTCCTCATATCTTTTAGTGAATTTTTTTACATGATCTAAAACTTAGTTCATATGTTTTTTCATAAATATAAACAAACACATTTGATAATTTTTCTTGAAACTGTCACAGATGTGAGATATGGCCTTGCAAGCATGCTCATTAGGCTTTGTTTAAACCCAAAAAACATGGTCAAAAATGAATTACAGGATAAATTTTCACATTTGTATCTTGTTTTAAAATTCATATAATGAGTTTAAAATTTATATATATTATCTATAAATGAATATGAAAAAACCCATTTGACTATTTCTTGTGAAATTATCACACGTGTGAGATATAGCCTTGCCAACATGCTCACTCAACTTTAATTAGACCCTACAAAATTGGCTATGGAAAAACAATGGAATTTGGATGAGAGGCCAAATTTAGAACTCCATAATTTTTATTCACTTTGGTGTATGATAAAAAATTTGGTGCATATGATCTTAGTATGAAGATTAACAAACCCATTTAATCATTTCTCTTTGACTCCTCCACACATGTGAGATATGGCTTTAGTAAACTGCATGTTCAAAATTTTTGTCGTTAGTCCAGAATGTCTAGATGGACACAATGAAGGACCAAATAAATATATGTACTTCCTATTTATTCCAAGCACTCTTATCATGGCATAGGTTCTCTACAACATGTCCATGGTCTTTATAAATTGACAAATGACACTTTAAGCAAACTTAAAGTCTTTCAATAGATGACATTTATAGACATCTAATTCTTAACACTATTTGTGTTGAAATTGTTGATCTCATTCAAATTTCACTCAAATTCACATTTTAGGTCAAAATCCATAAAACACCTTAAATGGTTTAAACTTATAACTTACAAGTGCTAGTCTAGGTCAAAGTGTCCCTAAATAGGGCAATGCATTTTATAGGCTAGCTAACTTTGATCAGATCATTTCAAGTCAAAATGACCATTCCACCATTTAGTGTTCTAGATTACTCTTTTCTTCTGATTCATTGGTACACAACATATACCTTTGTTATTTTATGTTAGAAACATTCTAAATGGGAATACAGTTCTAATGCATCTAATGTCACCTTCAGAGTCCTCTCCAGTCAAATTATGACCCAATAATATGACTTTTTGACCATTTTGATTAATTAAGGGCCAATTTTCAAATAATTGCAAAAAAGTTGAATAATATTGTTTAAGGCTAATTAATCCAAATCAAGAGCTTAAGTGTATTTTCCATGAGAGTTGTTGAATAATTATTTTTTAAATTTGATGCTTATTATCTACATCATCAGGTGACATCATTTCTTGAGAAGACATCCCTAGGCCATAAATGCCACAAATATCAAGATTATGGGTCACCCGTGCCTAGTTAATGCCTCCCATGCTTCTTCAATACCCCTTCTTCTAAGGTCATGATGAAGATAATTATGGATTTAATTCCAAATATTAGGATTATCTTCAACCACACATCTTCATCTCTAGATGGATGGTTCATGTTGATCCTGACCAATCTTAAAAATATATAAATAAAGAGGCCATTAACATCACTTCTAAGCTATTTTGATGCAAGGTTATTCTACTCAAATATCTTCAAAGCTTGAATATTTAAAATTTATAATGCTAAATTATTTCCACAGAGCTTCACTGATAGGCTAGTTTAGTGATTTACAATCAAGAACCTAAGTTTTATGGAGTGTTCTTGAGGCATTGGAGGAGCTTACCACCATTTTTGACAAAGACAAAGATGTTTGATCAAGGGATAACATGTTTTTGAGCCACAAGAGTATGGTGAATCCATTTGGGAAGGTAATACGGTGTTTCTTTCTTTCATTTGTTTCTTGTTATCCTTTAGAATTCCCATAGGAATAGATAGACTTGGTTAGTTAGTTTTTTATTGCATATTTCATTATTTATGGACTAATGCTTAAATAACTTGCTTTTTAATCCTCTCTACAATATTCAAATAAAAATAATGTGCAAATATGCTAGTGACACTTTGATCAAGCAAATTTTTAATTTCAAGGTATAAATTTTCACAATTTTACATAAGGGTCCCCATTTTTCAAGAATGGGGGTATGTTGACCTCAACAAAGCTTGGATTGAAAGAGGTTCCTAGCATTACGAGTTCCTTTGAGAAAGTTGAACATGAACCAATTTGTATTAACTCTTTAGATTTAGAAGACCATACTTTTCCTACTTTCATTTCAGCTCATGTGACTACAAGCATGGAATTCCCAACTTACCCCACTCAGGTGGCCTTTCCCTCAATAGAAAATGTAAGTCTTTGCTATAAGACAAATCGTAGAACCTAAGTACTGTGTATGATCCCAATTATTGATTCATCATTGGTAGAAGGAACCACATGGTAGGAAAAACCATATACATGAGGTGAGACCATTAATGAATATGAAGAGGAATGTGAATTAGGAATTTGAATAAAAAGATGAGATTAGTATTGAGTTAGTGAATGAAAATAAATAAAAAACACACTAAACTAACATCTTCATGCCTAGTTACTAGGATGAGCTTAGTAACCAAAAAAATTACAAACATAACTAAAAAGTAAGGAAAAATAGGAATTCCTTCACCTTATTTGGATACTACAAATTCCTTTATGTAGTGGCTTGCTTGGTTTTGTGCTCATGAAGTCCTTAGCAATGGAAGCTTGGCTACCTCCTTCTCTCCTTGGAACCTTTTGATTTGGATTGGCTTGGCTTGGAATCAATTTGGCATGGTAACACTAGTTTTCATGAATCCTTTTGGAATCAATCCTGCATTATAACTTTACATAAATTAAGCTTTAAAATGATGTTTTTGGCCTCTCTATTTATAGATTTTCAAGAATGACCATCCATCTCAAGATTGAGATGTGTGGTCATGGATTAATTGAATTATGTAATTAAAATATATAATTATCCTCAACATGACTTTGTAATTAGGGACATTAATGAGGTATGGGAGGTAATAAAGAGGCATGGGAGACACATAATCCTGATATTTGTGGCATTTATGGCCTAAGGATGTCTTCCCAAAAAATGAGGTCACATGATGATGTATATATTCAATATTCATTTCTAAAAACAAGTTTTCAATAAGTTTTCATAAAATTATTAATTATGCCTTGATTTAGATTAATTATCTCTTAAGCATGATTAAGCACTTTGTGCATAAATTACTCAAATTGATCAAAATGCCTTGTTATTGATCCAAAATTTGACTAGATTAGAATTGGAAGTCAATGTTAGATGCATTAGACCTTTTATCCCATTTAAGATTTTTCCAATACCAAATAACAAAGACATTCATATTGTATAATAAATTTCATAGAAAAGAGCAATCTAGAGCACTTAGGTGCAAAATTAGCATTTTAACTCAAAATGGTCTGATCAAAGGTAGCTAGCCCATAAATTACATTGCCATATTTAATGATACTCTACCCAAAATTGGCACTTGGATATATCAATTTCAACTCATTTAATGTGCTTTAGTGTTTTTAGGCCAAATTGTGCACTTTGGTGGAAATTGGTCAAAAACTTGGTTAAAAGTTATCAGTGGCCAGATTTAGGTGTTTACAATTTACCCCTATTTGGGAAGGTGTTACAAGCTATAAGCATAGTTACATCTTCTCAAATAATTAAAAGGTCTTGTATTACTAAAACTACAATGATTATAAACTAACTTTAAGATGGTTTTCCCCCTTGAGGGAATGATTGGCACAAGTAGGTCGGCAAATGATGCCTTGATAAGAAGTGAAATGAGGGGACCCAAGAAAGGGAAAATGATGGGGTGAAAACATAGCGATTTTGATAAGTATTCAAAATCAATGAGAATGTAAGTGGGATAGTGTACAATAATTTTTCCAAAGGTAGTTATAATCATTGTACCATGATAGTGGCAATGTGATATGATAATAGAATGATTTACCTAAAGATGGTTATAATCATTCAAAAGATGGAGCTTCCCTAGTTAGAACAAAATAAAAAGATAACAATGTGCCCCTATATGGGTAGAAAAAGTAAAATGGTGAGAACACAATGATTTTCCCAAAAGTGGTTATAATCATTGAGAAATGTAGGTGGGACAGTGTACAATGATTTGCCCATAGGTGGTTATAATCATTGAACTTAGATTATGGAAAACATGATGAACTTGGCTAAGGATGATGATAACTTAACATAAAGGGTAATGATGAATTAGAACAACCTACTAGTAGGGAGATGCTCATCTGAACAAGTAAAGGTTGAAATTCTTTTGTAGTTAATTACTCTGTTTGGGATATGATTGGGATTGAATCGAGATGTTGATGTTGAAAATATGTTGATGTTGTCATTGATAACTAAAATTCTTAAAGTTGAGGTTTTGTGTAGCACATGTTGGTAGGTATCATGGTATAACAACATGAGACTTGGCCAAAATATGTATGAGTATTGACTCTCGTAATCTAATACTCAATAGAAAACAATGCACCAATGATAGAAGCCATGATGATAATGTAAACATATAAATATGGATGGATTTGAGTATAAGTGTGGGAAATGAATCACCTAATGAACACACATAAAATGAATCAAAGTAACAGTGCTAAAAGTGAACAAACAAGCAGACAAACAAACAAAATAAGCATAGACAAACAAACAATGCAATAAACAATGCAATAAAAACTATACAAACATTGGCCCTATAAAATAGGTGACAACTTAAAAATGAACAAAATGGGGGAATAGAAGAAAAAGAAGGGGGTGACTGAGTTATCTCCATATTTACTAGGCAACTGGTGCTTCCTACATAGTTCTATGGATGTAATATCTAATAAAAAACTTTAGGCCAAATGTAGTTCTCTCAAGGAATGGGAAAAATGTGATAACTGATGAGAACAAACATAATGGATGTGATAGAAGAATAGGAATTGTCTTGAAAAATGGCAAGTGCATGAGATAAAAGGACAAAAAAGATGGTGAAAGTAAGTGACAAGTGGTTTGCTTGTAACTTAGTAAGGGTTCCCAAAATATTTAAGGCAAAGAAATGGTCAATGTTTTTAGTTTTTTGTAACAATTTTATAGATGTTTTTGGAAATTTTTGAAGTATCTCAACTTGATCAAGAATGATGAGACACTAAATGGTTCAAGCTCACAAAATGGTGAGAGCATTCAAACTTAGGTTGCTCACAAAATGATGAGAGCATGGCAAGGGGATTATTGAGATAATCTCAATAAGTATCGATTGTTGCCTAATATTCCTAGATTAGGACCTCAAGTCACTGTAGTTATGCCCTACAATAGAGGAATTCGACTAGTGTAGCAGTCAATTCAAACAAAATAGGCATAGGTGGTAAAAAGGCATAGTATGGAATAAGAAGTGGTAAGTTGGTATGTCAAGACTTAATAAACAGATGTTTTTCCTAGTTTACCCATATCTTGTTATAACTAAGACACAACATCATATATCAATGGTACTAATTTACTAAAAGGTAGTTATAGTTAGTAGCAAGACTGGTGATAAGAAAGGAATAAAAAATGAAAGATGCAACTATTAAAACTTCTAGAATACTACTCTAAAATATTATCTCTATCTGAAGTACTTGAAATAATTGATGAAATTAAGAAAATTCTTTGGTGCTAAAAATACATAATGAATGACAAAAACTAAGGTCAAACGAGCTAGGCTTTAGAACATGTCTGATCGATAGAATGGAATGGTAAAATGGATAAGGCTAAGAGGATGGATCAAAATGATATTTATACAAAGAAGTATAGTGATAAAATGACACCACTAAAATGGTCTTTATAGATAATACACCTTAGCACTCAAGCATAGTACCTCTTGCGGTGAATAATATTCATTGGCTCAAAAAGTTCATTTCTATCTGGTGTGGCAAGTTTGTATGCCCCTGATCCATAATATGTAGTAATGATGAAAGGCCCTATCTAGTTTGGTTTGAATTTACCTTTATGCTTTTTCTCAGCCATGGTATTCTTTTGGTTTTCCTCAACAACAAGATCACCAAGTTCAATTTTCTATATTTGACACATCAATTGTAGTAGCCTTTGAGTCAGTTCTGATATTTTTGAAGATTTTTAAGCATAGATATGTATTTTTTTTTATCAAATAGGTCTAGCTCTTGTAGGCAGCTACTCAATAGTCATGATCATCTAGGACATGTTTGAAAGATATGCATAGTGAAGGTAATTTGACCTCAATGGGAAGGATGGATTCAATACCATAAATGAGTATGGAATGGATCCTATAAGAGTATAATGATTGGTTGAGTATGCCTCAAGGGTAGGGAATATCTATAGGTGCCAATCATGATGGAATTATTGACAATATTTTTAAGAATATTGATAATGGTTTTGTTTGATGATTTGGTTTGGCCATTACCTTGAGGGGATACCATAGTGGCAAATGAGATGGTTGAAGATAAATTTGGAAATTTTCTTTCCATTCACATAAGTAAGCGGTATAGCTTCAACCCACTTAGTGAAATACTCAATAGTGGTAAAGATATGTTTATGGATATTAGATGAAGTGGGGTTGATCTTCCCAATGAGGTCAAGTCCCCATGTGGAAAATGGCCATGGTTTAAATATTAGTTTCAAAGTTTGTGTTGGGGCATGAATCAGATTAGTATTCCATTGACATTTGTCACACTTCTTTACATATGTAGCTACATATTCATCCATCATGGGCCAATAATAACCTATATATAAGATATTTTTAGATAGGAATGCCCCACTATAATTATCTCTACATAATCCTTCATGAATTTTTCTTAACACTAGTATAGACTCTATCAAATTTAAAAAACAAAGCAAAGTTCCATCAAAACTATGATGGTAAAGGGTGGATCCAAGTAGAGTATAATGAGTGGAATGATGAATAAAGGATTTGGATTATTTTTAAGATAGGTTAGGTGGTATAACTTGGTCATGAAGGTAGTTGTAAAGGTCTAAGTACTAGATAGAATTAGGACCAACAATATCACAAATCATTACAACAGTTGAAGGTTCATGAGCTAGTACAAATAAATTATCAACAAGGAACTGATATTCACTATAATTGTCTATTTGTTGAATCAGAGAGCTAATAATAGCCATGGCATCTATAGTTTTATTAAAAGCCCTTGGTATATGCTCAAATTGGGTATTTTTGATTTGTTATTTTAGGGTATTGATCATAGCCTTATATGAAACCAACTTGTCATCTTTGATCTAAAAATGATTTATGACCTGATTAATGATTAGTTAAGAATCACCATGAACCTTTATATGAGATATATTCCACTATACTACTTGTCAAAGTCCTGTAATAAGTGCTCCATACTCATTCATGTTGTTTGTATAATGAAAATTGATTGTGAATGATTTAGGGAGTATATCCCCTTGTGGTTTAATAAATAAGAGACCTACCCTTGATTCATGTGTAGTAAATGAACCATCAAAATATAGATTTTAGTACTTCTCCCCAAGAGGTGTGTCAATGATGGTCATTATGGATTCATTAGAAAATAAAATGTGAGCGGCTTTATGTTTGCAAGGGATGCTTCAACAAGTCGATGTACAAGGACCTGTCCTTTGATTGCCTTCTGATTAACATACTCTATGTCAAACTCACTAAGAATCATGATCCATTTGGACATTATACCTTGTAAAGATATTTTATATAGTAGATACTTGAGTGGATCTACTTTTGAAATGACCATGGTCTTATTGTTCAACATGTAATGGTGTAGTTTTTGAGATGTGAAGACCATAGCTAGACAAGCTTTTTAAATAAGTGCATAGTTATTTTCGTATGTGACCAAGGTAAATCTTAATTAGTATTCTACATGCTCTTTTCCATTGTTATAATGTTAAGACAAAAGTTACCCCAAGGCATTATCGGTAGATGATAGATACAATAAGAACAACCTTCCTAGCATAAGAGGTAATAAAATAGGTGGATTAACTAGATAGTCCTTAAGTTATTAAAAGGCTATTTGGTAGTGGTCATCCTAGTGAAATTCAACTCCCTTCTTTAAAATATGTGTAAATAAATGACACTTGTCTAATAATTAAGAGATGAAGCATCAGATTGATTGGATATTGTCTTGCAAATTACAGAGTTGCTTCAAATTAGTTGGTGGTGGTATCTTGATTATAGCATGGACTTTAGCCAAATCAACTTCGATGCCCCTATGAGACATAATGAAGCCAATTTAATTTCTTGAGGTTACTCTAAACATACATTTATTTAGATTAAGTCTAACATTATACTCCTATAATCTTTTAAATATCTTATGTAGCATTATTGGATGGTCAAATCTAGTTTTGGATTTTCCTAATATGTCATTAGCATAGTCTTCAACAATATCATTCATCATATCATGGAAAATGATCATCATAGCCCTTTGATATGTATATATATAATTATTAAAACCAAATGGCATTACTTGATAAAAAAATGTTTCCCATGGAGTGGTGAACACTATTTTATGTTGGTCTTCTGGTGCTATTCTGATTTGGTTGTATCTTGAAAAGTCATCCATGAGTGAAATAGTTTCATAACTTTTATTGGAGTTGATGATCATGTAAATATTAGGCAATGGAAATTCATCCTTAGGATAATCCTTGTTTATGTCTCAAAAATTAGTACAAATTCTAATTCCTTCAAGCTTTTTGCTAATAGGTACAACATTAGCTATCTATTCTGAGTAGTCAGTAGACTGGATACATCTTAATTCTAAGAGTTTTTACAACTCTTTATCTACCAAGATAGAAATGTGAGGATACATTTTAGTTATCTTTTATTTCACCATTTTATAATCAGGATTGACCATAAGGTGGTGCAGAACCAAGGTGGGGTCCAAACTTGGCATGTCAGAATAAGCCCATGCAAAGATATCTACAAATTCTCTCAAAAAAGTTGTAAAGAATTCACATTCCTCCTCAATGAGGGATGCACCTAATTTTATCCATTTTGGGTCTAATGGAGTCTTGATGTTTACCTCTATTATATCTTTTATAATAAGGGTCAAACCATCTTCTAGTATAGTAGGCAAAGACTTGAACTATTCAACTATATCAAGGTCATTTGTTAGGACTTGTTCTTTAATGTCTCCTAGGCATGATGAATCTAAGTCTCCCAATGGGAGATATGGACATGTGACAAAAATAGATATGAATTCTTGAATAATTTGATCAAATACTTATTATTTCACAAAACTAAACTCATATCCATAACCAAGTTCATCATTAGTGGTCTCCTAGTCTAAATTTGAAGAAGAATAAACACCCCCATATAATGGTGCCTGAAATAGGTTTTCACCACTAGACTAGCCTTTATCTTTACTTTTTTCCTAGTTAAAAATCACCTCAAAGAGGTTTTCACTTGGGGACCTCTATGTTTTATTTATTTGTTTTTGGCTAAGGGTGTTCACCTGATCTCCAAAATAAGCTTTAATATCCAATATAATTGAATCATAATTTATGATCTCCTAACAAAACATTGTCTCTAAGGCCTAAAAAGTCATAGAATACCTCATCATTCTAAAACTCATCAATCAACAAATTGGATTCTTGTCGGTCCCAATCTGAGTCAAGGATAGTATAATAGAAATGGGTTGTGACAAATGATTGGGGTAAGATTACGCATGGCATTATTATTTAACATGTTAGTCCTAGCTAGGTCATCAAAGGTGAGGCTATGATCAGACTCTACTTCATTTTCAACATCATCATCACTAGCCACCAATGATGGAACTCGAATAAGATATGTGGGGTCAACTTCAGGTGGTTTAAATCATAGTCTATAGGGTCTTGTATACTTAGTCATGGAAATTAGCTCAATGTTTCTTTTTTGATTTAGTCTGAGACCTCTTCCTTCATAATCTCGATGCTTCATGATCCTATTAGGAATAAGATACTTTTCACTTTTATAAAAATCAACTTGGTTGTCATTGTACAACCATGATTCATCCCCTTTAAAAGGGTTTGGTTCTAGGCCAGATGTTGGTATAAACATGGCATGTCCCTTATCTTTGTTATTTTTTTGCTAATGCATGTGTGGGGTATTTTAAGGTTTCCTAAAGGTCTTTATATCTTGAGGAAGATTGGAAATATGGAAGGTATCATGGGTCACATACTCCCTTAGGCAATTATCTGAAATGTTGAAATGATTGAAAGCTTTTAGAGGTGGCATGTGGCAAAGGGAATCTAAGGTATTAGGATCTATGCAATTATCCTATGGAGGATCAATAAGTATGGCCTTTCTTTTATCCTATTTAGAACTTAGGTTCATGATATATTGGTAACTATAGCTTTCAAACTTGGCCTCAAGATGTTTACAGTGTTCATATGGGTGTAAATATCCTAGAATATTCACTTCCATCCCTAAGTGGGAGAATTCGATACATTGGTGCAGTGTTAATGAGACTACATGAATCTCATGTAACCAAAGCCTACCTATAAGAATATTATATGATAACTCAATATTAAACACATGTTAAAGTGTATCACGAGTCAAAGGCCCAATGATAACTAGTAAACTAATGGTGCCTTGTGATTCTCTTTCTTGATTATCATAAGCTTTAATGGTTATTATTTTTGGTTAGAGATCTACCATTATGTACCCAATAATCTTAATGAGCTTTAGAGACACTATGTTTAGGCCTGATCCATTCTCTATAAGGACATACTTCACTTTATGCCACTTTATATAAACCTCAATATACAATGGATTATTATGGAACAAGCTAAGGGAAGATATATCACTTTAGTTGAATGTGACTTGTTGGGTTAGAGCTAGGTGTATAACCAAAGCTTGAAATTTATCAAGGGATATGTCACTAGAAATAGTGGATTGGGTTAAAAATTTATTCAAAATGTTCTTGTGGATTGTTGACATTTACAGTAAATCTAAAATAGAAATTTGTGTTAGTGTTTTCTACAATTGTTCTATAATATCAAACTTCTTGTCTTGGTCAATGGTGAATGGTTTATTCCTAGGCTAAATGGTTGGTTGGATAATAGGCAAAGTGGTAGATGGTTGTGGACCTAGGATAGTAATATTTGACCTCTAATTTGTGATTGCATAATTAAGATTAGATGTTGGACCATAAATGCTAATAAATGTTAGGAATGGTGTGGGACCAAATAGGATAAATCTTAGTTGCTAGTGTATTTGTATGTGGTCACATGGTAAGGGTGAGTTATCAGTGTATGGTTTAAAAGTGGGAGTCTTGATTTGTTAATTTTCCTATGTGTAGTCCCAAGTCAAAGAAGGATTATCCATGTAATTTAGTTGAGTGGTATTATTTAGCAATGGGTGATATTAATTAGTGTTGGGTCTAGGATTAATAGAGATGGTATTAACGTTTCCCCCTATAATATGAGTTATAACCTTGTTGTAGTCATATGAAACTACATGGTAGGTTTTTTGGTTGTTACCATTTTGACATTGGTTTTGTCCATTATTCTATCATTGTGGGTTTTGTTGTTAATTTTGCTAATTCTACTAGTTCTGTTGGTTTGGCCTTTGATTTTGATATTGTTGATTTTGTTGTTACATTGACTGGTGTTGTTGATTATTATGTTAGTGAAATGGGTTTCAATAAATCCCAAGAGTTTGATTAGAAGTGGAAGCACCATTATCCAATGTTATCTCCCCATTATCCAACATATTCTCAATCAAATGCTTGATTTGAACACATATTCATAGAATTTGTTTTCATGGTACCAATTAGGATACATAATGCCTTGTAGATAATGTTTTGGTATAGGCCAACTAATTAAATTAGCAGTGGAAAGTTTATAAAATATATATTTAATAGGCTCTCCTAGGTCACTAAAGGCACGATGCATAGGCATAGTTCTTCTTGGAAGAGGGGTTTGCAATGGTAAAGGCTATTATATTTGTTGCACAGGTCTTAGTTGTTGTGCTTGTGACATTGGTTAGAGAGGTTGTTGAGTAGGAGTAAGCTAAAAAGGTGGTGTAGATGATGTTTGCACCATTTGGACATGATGTGATTTGGTTACTCCATTTCCTGCAACATTCCTATTGTGATTGAATTACTTCAGTCTTTTTTGGTTATTGGCCTATGCTAGTTGTGATGCTTGTACTTGAATGGGATGTTGATTTTGGCCATTTTTCTAACTAGTACCTTGATTTTACTTAGTGTAATTAAGCTTGATGAGTATTTTATTTATGAGTACTCATTTGATCAAAAAAACTTTATCAATGATCTCCTTTAAAGTATATGCACATTGTAGTTCTAGATGATAAGCCTTCTCACTATGTAAATTTTTAGTAAACACAGTGGCTAATTGTTTATCTAGTAAAATTTAGGTGAAATGACTTACAAGGGCTCTCCATCATTGTAGATAACTTGAAAAACTCTCACCAACTTTTTGCTTTACTTGTGTTAATTTAACTAATGAAATCTCATGTTTGATATTATTGGAAAATTGTTGCACAAACTTATCAAAAAGATCATCAAAATATGTTACTAAATTCTTGGGAAAATTTGAAAAATATTACAAGGCTTGTCTAGTCAAGCTATTTGAAAACAACAACAAAATGTATATATCACTATATGCCACTAGTTGACATGTGATAAGGAACTCAGTTGAATGGGCCTTAGGGTCACCATTCCCTTTCTATTTATTGAATTTCGATGGTTCATATCCTAGAAGAAGTGGTATCTGTAAGTACTCCATGTTGAATAAATAAGAACACACATCATCCAACTTAAACTTTTTAGTCTATTTCCCAACCTAAATGGTAGCAATTGTATCCTTCATCTATTGCAATTCTTGGGATAAGAAACTAGAAGGAACATTGGTTTGAGGGAGAATATTAGTTTTGATAGATGGTTGGGAGGTTACAAATGGGACACTTTGACCAAGGTATGATGGAGATATATGTTAGTGTATATTAGATTGGCTATGAAATGGACCAAGAATATGCATATGTGGATTAGGATGTACCCAAAATTGTACATTGGGTTGTGAAATATTTTTTTTGGGTTGGCCATGAAGGTTTGACTTGGATAATTTTTTAGTTGGAATGCAAGGACATAACTATACTATGCCTATTATGGTTGAAAAAGAACATGCTACCAACTAATCAAACCTTGTTGTTAAGTGGGAACTTGTGGACAAAGATCTTGTATCTAAACTTGTGGCACACTTTGAATATGTTGTTATCTAATCAATAATTGAGAAACGTGAGAGCTTCCTTGTTTCACGAATCCTTGTTGGGAAGAAAAAGCATGTTGAAGATTTGGCATCTATCACTAACCAATATTTACATGTTGTTGGCTACTCAACATTTGGTTATGGATTGGTACACTAGTCTAAAATTGAGGAGGTATATTTCACACTACCTAATGAGGTGGAACATTAGTTATCCCTTATTGAGGTGGTAATATATTTAGCCTCTATTATGTTGGTACACTAGATTTACCTATTTTATGGAATACTACTTGTTGCTTGTTGAAGAGGAGTAAGATTCATCGTATTTGGTTGTTGAGGCATGAAATTGGTTGTTGGTTGACTACCTAAAATTTTTGGTTGCACACTTGATGAAGTGACTAGTTGAGGTTGTGATGCAAAAACTCCTACTCCCTAGTATGATGGTCCACTCATGATATTAACTGAAGGCACATGTTGTTGGCTAGTTTTTTGTGTGTTAGTACCACTTTGATTTGGATTAGATGTTGCTTTCACATTGTCTACTATATTTTTCTCATTATTTTATGTAGAAGTAGAAGACACTTATTCAATAATGGGAATATGCAGCAAGTTATCTACCAAAGTGTTTTCATGAATAGGTCTAAACTATGATTCTCTTGACTAGTTAACTCTATCAAAACTCTTGTTAAAGGAACTAAGCCAGTAAGAGGTTTTCTCACCATGTTCATCTAATTGAAATTGTGTTCTAGATTCAAGTAGGTTTGATATGGTATCTACATTTGATTAAAGTGGTATACCATAATTTTTTTACCTCTATTAGGTAGATTAAGGTCCTAATATGTTGTTTGGACTAAATCTAAAGGATTTCTAGAAGAAGCATGTTGATTGTAAATTATGTTGTGGGGCACTCTTACTAGGCTTGGTAAATTTTCATGGGGAAAGTATTCTAGAAACTTGGCCCCTACCTCTATGGCTCTAACCAAAATCTCATCTTTGTTCTCTAACAAATGTCACTCAAATAAAAATGGATCATACATGGAAGCTGTATTAGTAGAATATGACTATTGAAGAACTAGCTCTTCCATTATGGGTATTGTAGCTAAGTATTATGTAGTTTGTTATTGGTCTTATTAAGAATAAGGTGGTGTGTTAACCAAATAGTTAGCCAAAATATCTTGGATTTGTTCCCCTAATTGAGTATTATAAGAGGGATAAGAATCCATCTCATAAAGAATATTATCTACATAGGGGTCTTGCACCATTTCTTCCTACACAACCACATTACTAATCCCTATATTGTGTATGAGTCCACTACGAGTGCAAGAATACATATTGGGGTCCATATTAAATGAATTTGTGATAAAAAGGTCAAAACATTCCACAAACTCTAAAAAGGACTATGTATAAAATAGATGATGTTCAAAATTGGTCTAGGTTCATTAAAAGGATTAAAAGGTTTATACAAAGATTTAGTAAAGAAACAAGATAGTGTTAAATGTCCAATGTCTTACTATTCACACAAAGATGAGCAAGTAAATAGGCCAAAAATTAAAATTCCAAACTCTAAGGTTGAAGTGCATAAATTCAATCTAATATAAGAAATTAAAAGTTTCTAGGTCTTTTGGCCAAATGTAGCATCAAAAACTAGGGTCAAACAAGGAATATGTTAGGACTCTTGGCTAAATGGTGTCAAAAGTTGGACTTTGAAATAGAATAAAGTTTTAATCTAATGGATTTGAAACACTTATAATAAACACTAGGCATTTGATTCTTGGATATGAACTCGATCAAATAGGTATAAGGTATGAAACAAAAGGCACTTTAGAGATAATTTATTTTATCACAAATAATGGTATAAAACTTGGTTCTTTTGACAAATAATATAGACAAACATGAATAGTATAACTATGGTAGACAAAGGATCATACGAGTACACTCAGATTGGTCCAAAAATGTAGTAACAAATTTAAACTCTATGC
The DNA here is from genome assembly GCA_037957365.1 of Torreya grandis. Lineage (NCBI taxonomy): Eukaryota > Viridiplantae > Streptophyta > Pinopsida > Cupressales > Taxaceae > Torreya > Torreya grandis. Next base: position 295,517 of record JARHVA010004280.1, read on the forward strand.
AAGAGGGTCTATGAAATGATATTTGAAATTTTGTGGGTAGCGTACCAATGCTACACTACCCAAAAGGTGTGGCTAAATGTTTATTTTAAAAAATCTTTTAAGGCAAAGATAGTTTCCCATAATTTTGACATCATAACACTAATTTTTTTGACTTGAAATATTGTGGTTCATAGACTTAATGTACAAGTTTTTAGCACAAAATGGCTTAAGTCTATCAAGTGGTGATAATGATATTGAGTCTAAAATGACCTTCAACCCAAATTAGAAATTGAACCTAAGTTCCCTCAAGTTTAGTGTAAATGGAGAAACCACTTAACACATCAACCCTATGAACTTATGGATGTGTAATTAGGAATTTTGATTATAAATGAAGGACTTAAACAAACATTGCCAAATTTCTAGACTCAATTGGGCAATGTAAAGATGATAAAGTGGATGATATGATTCCTAAGTTTTGATGGACTTTGAACAAGGAAAATTTGATGACTTCACATAGGCATCATAATGCCTCTTTGTTCAAATTAAAATGCAGACCATGTGTTTTGGTTTTTATCATTTGTTTACACCAAGTTTTGAATCTAAATAAGACTTTAATCTAGGACAAAACCAACTAATTAATCTCTCTTAGACTCTAAACTGACAAGGTTATTTAGTATTGTTGGAATCCACCAATTTACATCATTTGAGAGGATTTTAAGTGTTCATACAAAAGTAAATTCACATTATATAGTAGGGTTTTTACATCCCCCTTCTCTCAAATGACAATGCTGCAACATGGACCTTGAGGTACACCTTGCACCAACAATACTTTTATGGTAAGTGGGGATTTGTCTAAGATCTAAAAGTTTTTGAGTGTTCTAAGGGAATCAATTACACAATGACTTTCACATCAAATAATGCAAAATAAAAGCATAGATTTTGGGTCTATATCACCTGGGTTTTTATAAAAAGGCCTATTATTTTTTTCAACCACTACATCCTATTGTTTGCTCAGTGTAGTATGATATCCAAAGTGCCACTACGTCCCATGTACAACTCTAATTAGGAGCCAAATGAAGTCAATCCCAAGAGGTGAACTCTAGGTCAAATCTTCCCTAAAAAACTTGTGGGAGGTGATGAGTTCTCACTCTCAAGCCAAGTTTGAATATAAATAAATAAATCATGAAATAGAAAGACTTTATGGTTGTTTTTAAGGTCACCAAAACTTTGATGAGTTTTTATGGAGTGCTTTAGATGACTTTATTTATGAGCCTTAGACTAGGATATTTGTAATAAGAATGGTGATTTTTATTCCAAGGGTTACCTAAAGGGGAAAAATGGAAGATCATACCCATATAACCCCATTTTTTTCCAAAGAAAAATCTAATTTAAAAAACTAAGTGAATACAAAAATCTTTGAAAGGTGAGTTCATTTTTAAGCCCAAATTTGAAAAATGAGGTGGTGTTCATTTGACCCGTTGGTCTTAGTTGTAAATTTGAAAACTAATGATAAAAAAAAATTTATTTAATCACTTTAAATGTTATTTTAATCACCAAAATAATGTTCTTAATTCATTTTAAAATCATGCCATAGATGGTCTAAAACATGTTTTAACAAATTTTAAGTCTATCGGTTACCTGTCTACCCTTAAGGCATTACCCGAAAAGTAAATATGTTAGGTTAGACAATGTTAGAGTAAATATAAATAAAATATTTAAAAAAAAATATATTAAATATATGAACACCTGAAAACAACAAATTAGAAGTCTAGAAATAAAATATAACACAACACATAAAATCTTGCACATAAAATATAAAAATCTACAACTAGTATTTTTAACATCACTTTTAAAATATAAGTTAGTTTGATATTAAGTTTTGAGAGGTTGTCTATAACTCTAGGGTGAATTTATATGAAAAATTTTATGTCCAAAAATTCAATTAAAAAATTTTATAAAATATATTCTAATCATTTTTACCAAAACAATAAAAAAATAAAAAGTGACAGTGACAATTACTAAAATAGATATAACTTCTAAAATATAAAGAATGTTTTTGTGAAATTTTTAGAGAATATAAATGACATATTTAGATATATTAATACACAAATTTAGACAAAAATATCAAGTAAATAAAAATTTATGACTTATTTATTGGCCATTTTTACTCAAAGTAAAAACAATAAAAAAAGAGAATCAAAACTATGAAACACAAAAAAAAATTGTGGATTGTGCTGTCATGAAGATCTTCCCACTAGACGTACCATTATGTGAACTAGGAATTTGAATAAGAAGAGGAGATTAGTATTGTGTTAGTGAATGAAGCTAAATCAAAAACGCACTAAACTAACATCTTCATGCTTAGTTATTAGGGTGAGCTTAGTAACAAAAACAAATGACAAACACAACTAAAAATTAATGCAAAACAAGAATTAATTCACCTTCCTTGGATGCTATAAATGCCTTTTTAGTAGTGTCTTGCTTAGGTTTGTGCTCATGAAGTCCCTGGTAATGGAATCTTGGCTACCTCCATCTCTCCTTAGCACCTTTGGCTTTTGATTGGCTTGAAATCAATTTGTCATGGTAATACTAGTTTGTATGAAGATTTTGGAATCAATCATGCATTATAAATTTGTAAAAATTAAGCTTTAAAATTATGTTCATGGCCTCTCTATTTATAGATTTTTAAGAATGACCAGAGTCAACCATGACCATACATCTCAAGATTGAGATGTGTGGTCATGGATTAATTCAATTATGTAATTAAAATCCATAATTATCCTCATCATGACTTTGGAATAAGGGACATTAATGAGGCATGGGAGGTAAGAAATAGGTATGGGAGACCCATAATCCTGATATTTATGGCATTTATGGTCTAGGGATGTCTTCTTAAGAAATGAGGTCACTTGATGATCCAGATATTCAATATTAATTTTTTAAAATAAGCTTTCAATAATTTTCCATGGAATTATTAATTATACCTTGATTTTGATTAATTAGATCTTAAATAAGATTAAGCACTTTGTGCACAAATTACTCAAATTGATCAAAATGCCTTGTTATTGGTCCAAAATTTAACTGGATTGGAATTGGAAGTCAATGTTAGATGTGTTGGATCCATTATCCCATTTAGGATGTTTCTAACACCAAATAACAAATACATGTATCTCATACAAGAAATTTGATATAAAAGAGCAATCCAGAGCACCCATGTGTAAAATTAGCATTTTGATTCAAAATGATCTGATCAAATTTAGTTGGCCCATAAATTATATTACCCCATTTATTAATACTTTGGCCAAAATTGGCACTTGAATATATCAATTTTAACTCATTTAATGTGCTTTAGTGTTTTTAGGTCAAATTGTGAACTTTGGTGGAAATTGGACAAAATCCTAGTTAGAAGTTATCGGTGGCCATATTTAGGTGTCTACAAGGAAGAGTTACAAAGAGTTAAATTCTTGAGTCTCCAAAAAACTAAAATAAATGGACCACTTGAAGTAAATGAATTAGGTGAGGGTGTGGTCCTAATTATCTTTTCAGTTTGTCTTATTTCTACCATTCTAATTGTGTCATTTTTTCTCTTATGTCTATTAGTAATTTTGATCATGTCTCTCTCACTCATGGTGTACTAGCTTCCCTAGTTTTTCACAAAGTGGAAGCTTTATCTTATAGCCCTCTTTCTTCCTTAATTCCAGTTATTTCTACAATTCTATATGTGTCTTCAACATATGTTATTCCCACTTCCACCATTGTTACCTCCACCATTCCCTCAGGTGACCTCAAGCCTAAAAAGGTTCATACTATGAAAGCTAAGGGAACATTGCAAGTGAAAAATTACATTTACCATCTACCCAATTGGGATTTACAATGAATTATTCTAGTCCTACCTAGATTACTATTATAATATAATCAAATAATATTATGAATAATAAGTTGACATATATAGTCCATCATATGCCCCAGTGGTGTTGGTTGGTCCAAAATAATTTGGTCTTCACTACCAGACCTATTACATATTGAAGCTTTGAATTATATTTATGGGACTTATTGGTTAATACTACATCCAAGGACACTTAGTAAGCTTAATTAAACCAATTTGTGATCCCATAGTGGGCAACAAACTTATAATCTCAAGCCTCCCAAAGGCTAAATCTCACAATAACTAATTTGTCTGTTGTAAGCTCAATCTTTGATAAAACTATAGGGAGTATCCAAAGAGTAAAGAAGAGGAAGATTGAATATGATGATGGTAGAGGCATAATCTTGGATGAAATATAGGATTTCTTCTCTCTTTCTAAGAGATATAATAGGAGACCATGATAGTCTCCTTATAATGAGGATTTTAGATCTTATTTTAAAACACATAAGGATGATTTGATTAAGCTTCATGAAGGTACAAAACAAGTGAGAAGATATCTCAAAAAAGAATTAGAGTAGGTTTGGCAATAACAACAAATGATTCATGTTCCCATATAAATTAAAACAAATGTACAAATCACAACCTTAAATTTATATAACATTTTGGATGTTATTGATTCAATGAGGGATAAATTGGCCCCTCGTATCATTCAAATAACAAAATTATTTAATTATTTGAAATAATATGATAAAAAAATTAAATTCCTTATTGTTAACATAATAAATAAGGCTTACAACCATCTAAACATAATGACACCATTGGAGGCATCTAATCCCCTCAATTTGGTTGTCATTCAAACTAAGAGTCAAGATAATGGGTAGAAAGTGTAGAGGTAATATTGTCAAAATATATAGAGAATGAAAACTTTATTTTTCAAATTTAGGATGAGTTGAATATTTACTAGGCTAGGGACTTTACAAGGAAATTAATAAGTAGAGTTTGTTCTAATCAACTCTTCCAATAGGATTCAATAAATTGAAAACAAAATCTTCAAGGACTAGAATTGGAAGAGATTGAGGTTGAACTAAATTTTGTGAGGAATAAGGATATTAAAGTTGAATTTTTTTAAATTAATTTCAAGAAAACCAAGGTTGATTATGTATGTTTAATGGAGAAATAAATTAGGGTACATTGATCACCACTTTTGAACATGGACATTATCAGATATCATCATGATGTCAGTTTTAATTATTATCAATAATTAAAGGTAAGAAATAAGGACAAGACCAAAACTTTCATCTCAAATACAGCTTGAAACTAAACACCACCTCCTAGTGAAGTTTGCTACTAACTTCAATACCTCTAATCATGTTAAGTGTAGGCATGTAATCATTGGGTTTGAATAAGCCTTAGTCATCAAAGGTCAATTTTGTATGTAATATTACATGAAAGGTTAGTGAATGTAATTATAGTTTACTCATACTTTAGGTATGCATGTAATAGTTATCCTAGTCAATTTGTAATCATGCACACATTACATGGAATTATGTGAAAAGTTATTTTTGGACATAGTTATGATCAACTACTATTGTACATGTAATTTGGAATATAATTATAACTAAGGTTATAATTACTATCATGTAACTTAGAGTTTTGCATGAACTTGGAGGATGAGGTGACCCCTCCCCAAGTTTATTTATACATGTAAATCCCTCATTTCAAAGGGTTAAAAAATTATCAATATATGAATAAGTCATTTTTTATTGTAATGTAACTATTAGACACATTTTACTTCCATTTATATGTAATTAATTGTTTATTTTACTTCATTATTTTGATTTAGTAGTTTGAAGTGTGTAATATTTATGAATAATTCATTTTGTTAGAAGTAATGTCTAATGATTATATATGTGCAATAACTATTGAATAATTAGCAAGAATTATTGATTATAATCAGATTATTTTATTGTCTCAATTTTGAGATTGTGCAAGAGTGTTTTCCTTTGATATAGTATTCTAGGTGTGAGCCATATCTTGCTTAGATACATTTATGGTTTGTGTTATAATATCCCAAGTAAGGTTATGTAATAGCTACTCTAAAAGGATCAACCTTCAACTAAGATCCCTAAGTTTCCTATATTATATCTCTATAGACTACATAACGATGTTTGTATGTGAGTGTGATATAGTTACCAACATCAAACATTAGTTCTAGAAACACTTGTCCACAAGAAACTAACCCTAGAATGAATATCTTGAGACATAGAGCCTTATTTTCTACTCTACCCTTCCCTCCTTTTGAATTATCTTTGATTTATATCTACCCACTTTATAATAAGGTACATCCATCTATTTAACTTTAATAGATTTTAATTTCCTTATTAGGATTCATTTCACCCATAAGCGCACCTGGTTAACAACCTACATGCTTAGCATGATATTCTACCACCATTTTGTTTAACCCATACCTATAAATCATGCCCTAGAGTGGAGTTTATCTTCATTAATATCTTAAAATATTAGAGGCTAACTCATTAAATTTAGGAGTGTGCACAAAACCCATTTAATAGGCTTCTTAGAGGATGCCTTTCCACTATCAAATATTGACATGGTTATTGAGTCCATAGTTGGGTATGAAATGCTTTCCCTCATAGATGGTTTTTCAAGATACATCCAAATCAAGATAGTATCAAAGGACCATTATAAAGTAGAGTTAACCACTCCTTGGGGAACATTTTACTATTAGTTCATGCATTTTGGCCTCAAGAAATTAGGGGTGACTTACAAATAAGACATGGTGGTAATTTTCCATGGTATAGTTGAAGACTATGTTGATGACATCCTAGATAAATCTAAGACCCACGTCTAACACTCAATCACGATTCACAATATATTTGAATGAATTCAAGAATACAAGGTCAGACTTAATCCTAAAAAGTGTGTATTTGGCATGACGTCCATCAAATTATTCGGCTTCATTATCTATCACATTGGCATTGAGGTTGATCTATCCAAAGTCAAGGCCATTACCAAGATGAAGTTGTCATCTACTTTGAATTATCTCTATAATTTTTAGGGTAAGATATAATAAATTAGATGCTTCAAATCATAATTGGATTATAAGTGTCATCCATTTACACATCTACTAAACAAGGGCACTATTTTTTCATGGAATATAAATTGTATAAAGGCCTTTGGATAATTGAAATAATATTCATCCAATCCACCCATTTTGTTTTTGCCTATACAAAATAAGCCTTTGTTACTCTACCTCTTTGTAATTGAAAATGTCTTGGAGACATTATTGGCACAACACGATGAATAGGGGAAGGAACATACCATTTATTACCTAAGCTTCACATTATTCACATATGATTACAATTTAACACCAATCAAGAAATATTTCTTAGGTATGGTCTTTGTAGCTCTGAAGTTGTATCACTACATACTAAATAGTAAGACCATTATCATTTCTAATGTAGATTTACTTAAGTATCTACTTTAAAAAATTACCTTATAGGGTTGTATGGCTAAATGTATTATTTTTATAAGGGAGTTTGATATTAAATATGATAACCAAAAGGCCATCAAGGGATAAATAATTATAGACTAGCTTTCAAAAGTTATTCTCCCTGATACTTAGCCACTCACCATTGGGTTTTTAGATGAGTCTATTATGACCATGGTAGAAAAACCTCTTGAAGAGAAATAATGGAGGATTTATTTTTATGGTTCTTTCACATCTCATAGGTCAAGAGTAGTACCATTGTTCATAATTCCATAGAGGGATCTCATTCCCAAGTAATTTTGTATTAGCTTTCCTTATACTAATAACATGGTTGGGTATGAAACACTCATTATAAGGATTCATTTAGAAGTATAATGAAACATTAAACATTTTATAATTTATGGAGATTCATAATTTATCAATAATTAGGTCCTAGATGAATTCTAGACCAAATATGAGAGCCGTGTACCTTATAAATCCATGGTGGACACTCTCAAGAAACATATTTACCACTGTTAGTTTAAACACACACCTCAAGCTAATAATAGGACAATAGATGTTATGGATACAATTGGTTATATTATACACATCCTAATTAAGGCAAGAGACTATCAATTCCTCATTAAACATATTATAACACCTACTCATGAACCCCTCAAGCATCTAGATGATCTATGATATTGTTGGTCCCAGTTCTACTTGGTATTCTGATCTATATTATTACCTCCATGACCAAGTCCTTCCACTAGACATTTATCATAAACAATAAAAATCCTTCACCCACCAAGCCTCTCATTATGGCTTACTTAGACCTATTCTCTATCATAGAAGCTATAATGGAACTCTGATTCACTATTTAAACTCAATAGAATTTGGACTAGCATTGACGAAAGTGCACAAAGTGGTTTGTAGATCCCACATTATTGGGGCCATACTTTCTAATAAATTACTATGTATGTGTTATTATTAGCTAACCATAGAATCAAATGTAACTACTTATGTTAGAAAGTGTAAAACATACTAGAATCATGCCAATTTGATACATTCTCTAGTCTAAACACTCAAGCTAATGACTATACCATGGCCATTTTAAATTTGGGGACTTGACCTTCTAGGAAAGATTAAACCTAATTTATCAAATGGCCATAAACATATCCTTACCACCAAAAATTATTTCACTAAGTGGGTTGAAGCCATTTCCATCATGTACATGATAGGCAAGAAAAGTTTGAAATTCATTTTCAACCACCTCATCTACCACTATGGTATCCCATTTGACATTATATATGATAATGGTGGTTCATTTAAAAACAAGGCTTTCAAATCCCTTTGTACCCAAATTAATAGTACCCAACATTTTTCCACTACATATTAACCACAAGGTAATGGCCAAATACAGGAATATAAAAAAAACCATTGTCAATATTCTTAAGAAGATCATCAATGATGTTTGTCATAATTGGCACTTACAACTCTTATGTGCCCTCTAAGCTTATCAATCAAATTTACACACTCTAATAGGAGCCACACAATATTCCCTTGTTTATGTTAATACGGCCATTCTTCTTATTGAGGCTGATTTACCTTCTTGATGACTTTATTTTAAAAATATCCTTGATGATGAGGATTATAAAGTATCTTGTCTGTAAGAAATGGACCTACTAGATGAAGAAATGTAAGGTTATCATCAATAGTCCTTAGGCATACCAATATTTGTTTTTATTTTCAATTCAATAGGTGTGTGAAACACAAAGAGTTTGAGTTTGGTGATCTTTTACTCAAATACAATTATAAGAACATCAATCCCAAATATAATAAAAATGGAAATTTCATGCCTATTTGGCTAGGAACTTATGTTATTATTACTAACTATGGCTCTAGAGAATATAGGTTGGTTATGCTCGAAGGAGATGAACTTGATAAACCAATGAACATAATACATCTTAAGCACTTTTTTCCTTAAGTAACTTGAGGTATTGTCTATGAGGATTATATAAGTAATGTTGTCACATCACCTTCTTTATATTGTACCAAACACCTTCCCTCCTCATACCTTCCCTATTGACCAAAGTTTATTTTACCTCCACTATTACCATTTTGACCTTGGTTTTGATTCATTGATACTTCAAACACTTTTAGAGATTTGATTTAAATGTTGTTTCAATAGTTGATTTAGTATTAAAAATCTTTGAGTGCATTTATTTATAAAGGGGATGTATCTTGGGGTATTATGATAGTGGTTTTATAATTACATCCTTCATTTTAGTAAATGTTCTACATCACTTACCTATGTCATTGTTCCCTATAGCCTAGTGGCAATGTACCTATGTTGGTATTCCATATAACTTGGGGGAAACTTGTATGTGTTGTTATTTTCTATAACTAAGAGTAACCTTTTATCATGCCTTTCCTTACTTTTATTTCATACCCTATCATTTATACATTTACAAACATGTTGTTACTTGGTCAAATTCCTTATTGTGGGGTGAACTATAGTCACTTGAGGTCCAATTAGACTATATAGGTGTCATTAAATGGTTTTTGAGGTTATTTTAGCCACCCTTGTTCCAATTCTCTTTCCATTTTGTGAGCAATTAAAGCTATTCTCTCATCATTTTGTGAGAAATTTAATCCATGCTCTCATAATTTTTTTAAATTGACCCATTCTATATCTCATAATTCTCTATTGAGTGGAGATAACTAAAAAAATAAAAAACATGGGAATATGCCAAATAAAATCTTAAAAAAACCTCCAACCCTACTTAATTTACATTATATCTAGGGCATGAATCTCCTAGTCAATAGGTATAACTAAATATTTAACATCGATCACATCATGACTATTTTCATGTTCCTATTCCATTTTTTTATAGTGTTCTATCCCATTTCTTGGAGAACAAAATTTAGCCTAAAGTCCATGTTGGACCTCATATCCATGGGACTATGTAGGCATCATCCACTTACCTAATGCATTTAGAGTCAGCTCAACCAGTCTCGGTGATTGATTTCATTCATCATTTTTGTGGATAATTCCTTCTTTTAGGTTTGTCTCCAAATGCTCTCACCATTTTGTGAATCATAGACTTCTCACACTCTCACCATTTTTTTGAGTCATTTACAATCTAACTATTTTGTGAGCTTATTCTTGTTCTAAGACTTAGACATATTGAATGCTATGAATTATCAACATCTTTCATTTGTGAACACTCACCTTTTGTATTTTATTGTGGTTTTAGCCTAAACCACAGTCTCATGTTTTCATAATTTTTTTTGCCTAACATTCTCACAATTATGAGCACCAACCACTTTGTTTTATTCTCTCACCATTTTGTGATCCCATTCCTATTTTCTAATATGATCAATATCTTTTGCTTATCACCAATTTTATTCAACCCCACATCTTAGGAGAACTAACTTTGGCCTAAATTCCATGTCAAAACTTGTGTCCATGGGACTACTTAAGCAATATCCACTTACCTAATTCATCTGGAGATAGCTCGACCACCCCTTCCTTATTATTATATCCCCCCTAACAATTATAGTGCCATTATTCCCTATGGCATAGGGTAAACCTTTGTCTTTATTCACTCTATCGTAGGAGTAACCTTTTTCCAAGCATGACACTTCTATTACACATGCACAAATGGTGTCAATAAATAGTTTTCTCATTTTTTTTATGTATTTTTTTTTACATTAGATTAGTTTTTTGCTTTGTATGTGTTAATGTAGTTATTTGTTTCATACACCTTATAGTAATTTATTTATTACTTATGTTTTTTTCCTTTTGAGTGTTGTGTGTCTAAGAAAATTTAGTTTACACTTAATTATTACTTATAAATTAGGCTTGAGTTGCTTAATTTTTTAATTGGATTGTGTTTATTATGCCTTCCTTCCCATCATTTGTCATAGTATTATTACACTTTATTAATAATTGATTTTTGATTAACCATATCGTGTGCCTAGGTTGTGAATATTTGTATTCATTCCTACACTTATTTTATTAAATTATATTCAGTTGGGATTTTATTGTTCATATCTTACACTTAAGTGGTTTATATTTGTATTTAGATTAAGTTTTCCTTACTTAGGATACACATTGTTATTATAGTTATTTATAAGTATGATGCATAATATCACAATATAAAAAATTAGGATAAAGGAGATATGAAATGATGTTATCAACAACACTTCCCCTTATTCACAAGTAGACCTATCAAAACACCACCCAAACATACAATAACTAAACCAAAAATGAATATCAATCACTGTTAGTGAGGATGTGCATCTCTGGACTAATAGGTAACCTAAATTTAGACCTTCACTGATCAAATCCATCCTACTAGGGAAAATTAGAATTGTATTAGGCTTACAACTTCCCTACTAAGGCATCTTCACTATGCTAATGATTATAACCACCTTTATGAAATCATTATTTCAATCCATCTACCCTATAGGGGAAAATCACTATGCCAATGATTATAACTACCTTTGGGAAAATCATTATTTCCACCCCCATTCCCACTAGACTTTGTCATTTCCTCTTTTCAAGGGCTCATTCAATGGCACTATTTGCCACCAAATCCCTCAAGTGGGACATACGGGGCTCATCAATGCCCTCTAGGGCATTGACCAAAGAATAAAATACTTTTTCATTGTTTGAAAAGACATTACTATGCTCATATCTTAAAACACCTAATCAAATAGGGGAAAAATTTAAACACTCCTTTTCAACCACATTCATGTCTAAATGAATTTTAGATTGGTTTCTACCAAATTATTAAAATTAAACCTATACAACATTTAACATCCCAAATTAATATACACATTAGATGTATGTGACCATAATTATTTCAAAGCATCCCTATTTGGGGTATTACCCTATATGCAATGATAACCTCCCATGGATTCATCCCCAGTCATGTTTCAGCCTAGTAAAATAACATTTTTGATTAATTAAGTGAGGCAATTGATCAAAATCTTGAAATGACCAAAAGCCTAAGAAAAATTCATTAAATTAAAAAAAATGATTAGTTAAATAATCCAAGTTGAATTAGTGAAAAGATAATTTCCAAAAATCAAAATTAAATAATTATCAAAGTAAAATGAGATAATTAGGACATCATCATCCTCATAGTTAAGAATCGAAAATATCAACATAAATGCATTAAAAATTATAAATGTTGAGCCATGCCTCCATAAATGCATAATTAAGGACATTATTTATTATATTTGGACTCCCAAGTCTAACCCAAGGTTAGCCTAGACCTAGTCACACCTAGGTTGGGTTTAGTTTGAAACCTATAAATAAAAAGGTCTCACACTCACTAACAACAAGATATTTCATATAAAGTTATTATGAAAAATTTATAAGAGATCTTTCATAGACCAAAACATACCAAGGCCAAAATAATGATGGATAAAGGAGAGGTATTGATTACAAAGAAAGAGCACCAATGGAGACTCCATTTTGATGCAATCTAAGCAATCCAATGACCATTTCAACAAGTGATTTAGAACTATAAGTAATTTGAAAGGGATTTCTCTCCTATCCTTCTATTTGTGTTTTATTTTGTCTTGTTATTATCAAGTTACTCCTAGTATTTAGGCTTGGTAATTATTTATATTAATCTTATTTTTGATGTTTAATTATGCTAATGAGTGATTAATACATCTTTTCCCTTTGATTCCTATTTCATATATGTACAACACATTTTGCCTTTGTTTAAGCCCTAGTGAATTTGATACTAGTAAATGACATATAACCAAGAGCATGTTATAGTATAAATCAATACATGTAGTTTAAATTTGAATTATTGAAATTATTTAATATTAAAGAGAGCAAGGAAAGACTACACATGTGTGTTGATAAAACCATATTTCCCCTTGATACTTTGATTTGGTAAAGATGCTCCCTTATGAAACATTGGATCTAAGAAGGGTTCATAACTGAACCTTTGATTTCTTGAAGAGGTAAAATTTTAGGGTAATTATGCCACAAATATGGTACAAGGGTAAATTGTGACATGACCATTATGATTACAGAAAATTATTTGAACAACTCAAGTGAATGCATAATAAATCCAATTTATATGGTATAAACAACTAAATATGTAAAAGGGGAGTAGTGTTAAGGCTTTTGAGTTCATTAAAAATCAACTGCACTACTCAAAAGAGAGAACTTCTATAAATAAGAAAGTCTCAAAATGGTGCTTCTTGGTATAAATATTTTGAATATGCATTTGAAATTTTTTTATGCACTTTCATGACATATGCACCTTTAATGTGTCTCAAGATAAAGTATCTATCAAAATGTAACTTATGTTGTATACCTATGTATAATATTTATCATAAATCTAAAAAACTTTGTCCAAAATCTATGTAAAAAATTGGTTCCAAATGTATAGGATTCTAACCCAATTTTATATCTAAATAATGTAAACCGTATCAAATTATGCCAATCATGTATGTGTGGAGTTATGTTTCTAAGACATGCCCCTATTAATATACCCCATTTTTGAGGTGAAGGGAATGGAATATGAAATTGACCTTACCTTAAAAGGATTTGATAACTATATTATCTTTGTATGAATCAATTAGTATATAGGAGTAACATGTCTAAGTAGATATATCAATAAATCTCATATCTCATGATCACAAAAAGCCCTAAGATGCATGATATAGATCATGGAAACATATATAAATTAATAATACAAGCTCAAAAAATAACACACACAAAATTATTCAATGTCACATAAAAGGGGTCTAAGGAGAACACAAAAAGGGGACATGTTCAAAAGTCACACACTCTAAGGGAAGACATATTCAAATGTCCACACATAAATAAATAAATAACACTTAGTGGCATAGGGGCATACAAGCAAGGAACATACTCAAGTGTTCAACAAAAAAGATAATAGAAAATAAATACACTCAAGGAAGTGACAATGTGAATTAATGAAGTATAAACAACCAAAATAAAGATATAATACTAGTCCATACATATATGTGTTAGCAAAAAATGTCATGTAACATAGCATATCAAGTACATAATGTAAGATGTAAGCATGAGTATAAACACATGTTAGCATTAGTATATAATCTCAATATGATAATATAAAAATCATCATAAAATAATATAATATATATCAATCATGATCAAATAGAATTAATATTCCCCTAATGTAGTGTGTCACGCAAGAAGAGGAAATGTCCCACATCTACATGCTCATGTATCATGTATCTAATGTATGCCTATATCACACTCAAGTATACATGAAACATACATGTGTATATAAAATAATTAATGTGATATCTACTAACATAAAGTAAATAACATATATTATAAGGAGATAAAAAACATGTGTACATTGAATAATTTTTGTATTTTTCATTTATTTGAATGTTTTTGAATTTTTTTGGAATATTTACTTTTTTTGGATTTTTTTGCATGTTGAATAACTAGTTCCATGAATCCTATGACCCAAGAGATAAAGGAATATTGGATGGATCCTTTATTCTACATTTCTATTCATGTTTTATCATTGTTAATCTTTTAATGTTTTATGGTAATTTTGGTACCAATAACTATTTCTATGGGTTTATCATTGTATCCATCACATGGAATATACTTCTCTTTGTATTCAAATAAAAAAATGAACTTTATATTTGTAATAATAAAATTTTAATTCATGTCGGTGAACTATTGTTGACCAAAATTAAATTTTAAATTTGGTTTTTGGTTCATTACCAAATGGTTGTATTAACCACTTTTGGTCTGCATGCTACCAATAGCATAATGTATCCAATGGATTATTGAAAGAGTCAACATTGATTTAACTCATCTATATCATAGCCCAAATATCATAGCCATATAACACTAACAAATGTGTCCCAATTATTTATATCAATATTGAGGTGTGTAAATAATCACCATCAATATTTGTAGTATTAGTTATATTTTCATGTCATGGGTGTTTTTTTGTATGCCCCATTTTACCATCGATTTTTAGAATATCATAAATTGGATGTCTTTTCCACTATTCTAGCATAATCTGTATATGTCCTTAATTTTTGTATTTTTAATTTGGTTTTTAAATACTTCATAGTCATTTATATCATGGTTAGTGATTAGATGTTAATCAAAATATGGTGATCATTATTTTTGGATAAGTCTAATGGCTGATCTATGTATGTTAGGAGATTAAAGTATCACCTTATGCTCAAGTAACATAGAAAGTATTTTATTTGAAGTACCTTAGTTTATGGTTATCTATTTAATATGTTGTGTTTACTTATGTGAATTACACGTTATTAACATGATGTATCTAAATTCATCCCTTATAAGATTGAATAAAATTGTTTAGCCAAGAGGTATGGATTGAGTAACAAGCATTTACATATTCATCTATTATTTTTTCCTTTCCCTTAGCTATCTTTGGTTATGTAATTAATGGATATGGATTTAATTATATGTTCTAAGACCTGTAGGTGTAAATAAACTATGTGAGAGATGTTCAAGTGGATAAAAATTGAGTTTACATAATTATTAATTTGTTATATCATGAGGGACATTATCATCATTGTAATAATCATCTAAAACTTTTACATCTTTTTCTTCAATATTTACTCCTAAAGGAAGCTCAAATGTTTGATTTTTTTGGGGTGTCATTGGTTCCTTTAGTAATTGTTTTTACTCTATTTATTTGTCTTTTGTTTCAATTTATAGTGTAGTATGTTTACCCAAGTGAACCTCAATGCTTAGTGACTTATGATTATCTTGGGATAAATGATTAATTTTACTTGACTCATCAATTTCACAAGTTTTTATACTCTCAAGTGGAATTTATTGTTTATGGGTTATCATTTTAGGAACCCCTTTAATTTTAAAATGTATTTTTTTTTCAAAATTTGAAGGTGTAGACACCAATATTTGGTACAAACATAGTCCATAACATGTTTTCATAGCCTATTTTATATATAAATTTTTTGACTAAGAGTTAGACATCTAGTGGTGTGGTCTCATGTAGACCTCTTCAATTCCATATTATTTCACTTGCTCCATCTACCCTTGTGAGACTATATGTGTTAAATTGTCTTTTATTTAGTGTATACTAGGGATCCCCACCTATGATTTTTGTTATCCATGTGTTTTTTAGCCTCTAGACACCTAATTTTTTATTGGACACTTACATAAATACAAGTGTCCAACTACAATACAAGTGTCCAAGACTTGTCCTTTTATTATTTTATGTATCTTTCACTTGGTGGCCTTTTAATTTTATCTCCTTTGCTCATTTTTTATCAAACAAGTTATAATTATCAAGTATTTTATATTCCAATGTATCTAATTGCATTACATTACTATATTGAATATCTAAAGCACTTAAAAGTTCACTACACTCTTTCATTCTTTATGCCAAGGGTTAATATAAAAGAAAGAGCATATAGTTACACAATTACAATTACACACACATTCCAAGTAGATAAAATTACATGTGAGTCTAAGGCCTTCTTTAGAGTATTTTCTATGTAAGAAGCACTTAGTAATAACTAGGGTTGCTAGTATTAGCTTGACTCACATGCTAACCCATTTTTACCAAGTTATAGGAGGTAAAATCTAATAAAATTAGATTTTTTAATTATTGGTTTTATTTGTTTCATGGATAGACATATTCTAAGGAAATAAATAGGCACACATGAGATAAAGTAGGTATAACATAAGTTTTGATCCATTTTTGTGCATAATTTGGGTTGGAAACTTGTGTTGAAGTTGGATATCTATGTCAATGCAACTATTTATGGTCAAAATAAGTGTTTTTTAGGAATAAATATCCAAAACATAGAGTGAGAAGAGTATATACCCTAAATATTACCCTAAGATGATTTTAGATCACTTTCACATTCCAAATCTAAACTTCAAAGAAGATATGATCTCTCTATCCCTTAGTTATACTATATTTAATTATATTAATTATACATGTTAAATTAATTAATTTTATATTATTGACTATATTTTAGTATAAATATAAATATAGCCTTACTTATTTATAACAATTTTATTTGATTAAATGTGTCTATTTAAAACCTAAAATAGCATAAAATATTTTGGTGAACCTGATGTGAACTTCTATAACTACAGAACATCACCTTTGATAATGTTATCAAGATGCACCATTATACTAAGATATATATGTGGATTTATCTACCTAGTAAAATACCTATGGGACTGATCAATATAACCATAACCACTATTTATTACAACCTATACTCTCTTTCCTATGATAGGTAATTAGAAAATGTGATACACATCCTCTAATGTAACTTTCATCTCCCTTGTTGGGATCCAAAAGGTAAATCTATCTAGGTTCCAACTCTAATCTAGTGATATGAAAAGGTAGAAATAATATGGGACTTATCATAATCTATCCATATGGCCCAATATAGCCTAATCTATCATGGCTCAATCAACTACATCTAGTCCTACATTCTCTAGTGTGTAAAAATGCCTACAATTCCAAAACTATTAGATATGCACATCTTTATGTAAAACAAAAATTAGAAAAATAGTAATTGGTTAGGGCATCATATAAATAAAATAAAAAATTTACAATTAAAACCCCAAAAGATAATCAAGACAATAGTGTAGGATGCTAACATCAATGCCAAATAGAAGCATCAAATAGTTATGTCTAAAAGTAGACACTAGAATCAAAATCCAAATGAAACTATCCAAATCTATGATAGAAGTATCTATCAACACATAAAAAATAATTTATTTTACTATAAAGGGAAAAAATTCAAAAATATAACTTTACCATGTGTTTCACACTTAAACCTACTTACCATATCATAAAAGTCATGAGTATCTAAGGCTCTATAGAGCACCTACCTACATATATATAGGGATAAGCTAAGATATAACTAGATATATTAGATATAATGCGACTCTACCATGTGACATTGTATTTCTCTACTCAAAGCTCAAAATTACAAAAGGATCAAAGTAAAAATGAATTGATATTTCTATTCAAAAATCCTAATATACAACTTATATACAAACTTCAAACACTCATATCTTGAGTATTATATGTCTAAATTCAAAACAATGAGTTCCATTAGGATCCAAGAAATGAGCACTTTCACATTATACTAAATTGGAAATATTTTAAAAATACCAAAAATTACTTAATTTTTTTCTTACACAGATATTATTCAAAATCATAGTTGGTACCTATATAGCATTACATTATTTGGCACTAACACTATCAGGGTAAACTTGTTTATTATACACTCATATACATGACATTACCACTTATTCAATTTATGATGAGTTGACTACAAGAATATAATTATCCCCTCCAAAAATGGTGACATATTAGTGCATGCCTAATGTAGAGATATGGATTCCACATATTCATAGTTTTAGATTTAGTGGGGGAATGTTATGGGAACATGTCATCCATATTTATTCAGTATCAACATATCCATATTATAGTGGGGGCATGTTTTAGAAACATGTCATCCAAATTGGTACATAGATTTAAAATTATCTATATTATAATGGGGGTATATTATGGAAATATGTCCTCCACACTTCTACCATGTTAAAAATCACCACATATCCTTCATAAAAAATGATTTAGATATATATATTTAGCCCATAAATATATAAATTAGTATTACCATTATATAGAGATTATAAAATAATGACACCTATGCAAAAAACCAAAGCCAAAATCCACATAGTTTATTGAATTTAATTTATATATGAAAAGAGGCATGAACAAGGGTTCATTCCTTATAGGTACTTAGACATCGATCTATCTTCAAGATTCACCAAGTTATCATGGATTGTTATCACATTATGGACTATTAAAATATCATGGATTTAGCACATCATGGACTAAAACCCATGTTGGACTGTCATAGACTATTATTTTGACAATATAAATCTATAGAGGTTAGTTCTATTTATACATTGGAGTGATTAAATCAGATAGTATCACTAGGTTATAAAATTTAGTTGTGTTGGTTAGGAGATTATACTCTTGATGGATGAAGCACTAATATTCCTATTCTAAGATGGGGGCATGATTTTTGTAAGTATATCTACTAAAATGGGGGTGAATTATTTGACTTAAAATAATCCTTAAATTTCACTCAACATTCATGAAGCATTCATTCACATACATATATTAACCAATACATACACAAACATATATGAAAGAAAACAACATAATAACACATGATATATGTGAAAAACCCTATTGGGGAATAAAAAAAAATGAAAAACTTATAATATATACCTATAATAAATTAATTTAGGTTTTAGTGAGGCATGAACCCCATAAGGAGTACCAACCCCTCACTAGTCAAGCACCAACTCAACTAGTCCTTTAACAAGCACCAACTTGCAAGGTAACACCAAACCCCTTAGGTAAAAAAGAACCAAATTAGATATATTAAATTTTTGATAAAATTTTTAAACCTATTTCATACACAATTTAATATTACCACCTTATTTTTCTCTTCTCACTCTTCTATCTCTCAAAGAGCCCATTAAGCCTTCTCGCTTAACTAGCCCTTTTATTAGCAGAATTAGGTGATATGACCTTGATCATCACCTATAAAAACATATTTATACACTCATGGAATGTTAATCATAACTATTTTATTATATTTAATACCTTTTCTTGGTTTCCAAAACTCTATATCATTCACTCATATGCTTAATATTCTAACTAGTCAAATTAGGTCTATTAGACCTTCTCTTTATACTTGACTCTTGATCTCACACATATTGGTCAGCCAAGAACCTTTCCATAATTATATAATCCTTTAAATATATTAAAAAAACACATTTAATAAGTGAAACAACCAACACATAGGTTGTTCATTACCCTTAAGGTCCAAAACCACCATTAGGCCTAATAGAGACCTAATGTAATTAGGCCTTCTCTAAGCACATGTTTCACTTAGTCCTCCTTGGAACACATTGAGCCTCCATAAATAGATGAAAAACTTAATAAATTATTAAATTATACCATTATAATCTAAACTTATGTCCCCAACACCATTTATCTGATTTCACTCTTTGAACCACACAATTAGGTCTAATTGTCATTAGGCTTTATTACTGCTAGAAAGTCTATCTTACAAATATGAATCTTAGAATCAACATTTATACATAGCCATAATAAAGCATCACATTTATTGAATATCCATGACCTTATGTTTAATATAATTTTCATTATAATTTATCAAATAGTGTAAAATACTTTGAATTGATCAACTTCATATGCTCACTCAAAACTACACACAAGCCTTAAGAACCCAATCAAAAGCCTTTGACTTTTCACACCTTCATAAGATTTTATAATGAATAAAAGTGTGTTAAAATTAGCTTGAGAGACCTAAATAATAAATTCATGTACATTTTATAAATAAACTATACATAAAAAGTCTCAAAAACTACAATCTCACTCATACAAAGAAAATTACACGTAGCTCTGAAAACATGGTCATGAAGATCAAGTCTTAGAACACATGTAAATTTTTTTTATGATATTATAATTGGTTTAAATTATCATTAATAATCATTATAAAATATTTTAAAATATATATTACAAGGTTTAATATCAATATTGGTCTTATAAACCAATCTCACATCTTCACCCTACATAGACTTCACTGTGTTCGACATGTCACTTTAAGAACAAATTTTAGATTTTTTGTGTACATCACAAAAACATAAAAAATGGGATATTATGTATAGGTATTTAAAAATTACCCCATTCATTTGGATCAATCTATAATCCTATGCAACCAATCCCTAATCTCTTTCTTACTACTACCCAGTTTTCTTATTATCTTGCTCATTAGACCTTTTTAGTGATATTCCAAATTCCATGAATATTTTATCACATTTTAGGTCTGAAAAATACTGAAAACATTACATGGGTACAAATTAAAAGTTTCACACATCATCCTCCATCCATTTTCATGCTTTGACTTGGTTAACCATGCCTAATACATCAATAATCTAAGAAATAAGGGGTTTTTTGTAGCTTCTAATCAATATTATGACAAAATAAAATCACATAGAGAAACCTAGAAGAGTCCTTTACATGTTTCAAACATAAAACTAGGTCAAAAAATCATTCTAAGTGATAACCAACGATATATTTCCTATCGGGTCATTATATGGGTTTTAGGAGGGTTTTGATTGGTTTCCCTTCTTAGAAATCATTCCATTAAGGATTTCCATTAAAATCCAAAAATAATACAAAGAAATTAAAGATAATACATTCCCAAACTTCCATAAATTTATCAAGATCTTATGCAAAGGTTGCACGTGCCAACGAGCATAAGACAATTCTTCTCAGGTTTGTAACACTCCATTTTATGCACAAAGAAGACCTAACCACCAATTTTCATGATTTATCATTTAGGATATAACATAAAAATTGTTAAAAAATCTTAAAAAAACCTATCACACATATTATAATTTTATTATGATATTTTTCACCTTAGGAAATAAACTTGACCCCTCATTATGCCACACTAGGTCTCTTTACTCATAAGGTTTTGAATTGCCAATCATACTTAGACCTTGATCACACCTTGAAACCTATTTTAATATTATAAATACACCATCCTCATGTTAAATGACCACATACCTTACTCACACATATCCAAACCTCTTCACACAATTCTCATATTTCTCAACTCATCATGTTACTAGGCCTATGCCTTCTCACTAAGTCTCTTCATGCAAGAACTAAGCTTCAAACATGACCTTGAAACTAATATGAAGGATTATTTTCCTATTTCTCATGTTTACATAACTTTGTGTATTCTCTCATGTATTTACTAACATAAATCACCAAGCTTCACTATGACTCATGCATACACCTTCTCTTAGGGCTAGACTAGGCTTCTAAAGACATCTAGTACACAATAATATCTTACCTTGTATCATGATATTGACTTTTAAATTCAATAAATCTCATAATAATTACAAATTTTCCTTAAAATTACCTCTCAATAGAGAGACAAAAGGTTTCCTTCAAAATTTTCTCTTTTCATAAGACTTCTTTGTCACATATCATCTCACCATGCATGGACTCAACTCTTACCTTGACATTAACGACATCTAAATTATATTTAATATCAATGAAAAAAATGACTCAATAAAAAAAACAATAATATACCCCAAAAACCTCCCCATTTTTCATTGATGGTAAACTTTTCCACAAAACTGATCAGCCAAACTACCCAAGCTACATCTTCTTCAAACTGACCTTTCTCCCAAACTGGAACTTTCTGCCCCTTTAAAATTAATGAAAAAGGGTCATATTATTATCAAATATATAATCATTGGAACTAAAAAATCACACCTTTTATCTTCAAAAAAACTTAACATAGATTAGGCTTACATACCTACTTTTCAAGCATGATTAGCTTTCCTTATCTCCATGAGAAATTCAGACATTATCAAGATTATGACTTGGTTTGATCAAGTCATCATACAAAATATTTGTTACCATTATATTGTGATCAAACCTAAAGTATATTCTTTATTGAACCTTGATTATTAATTTCAAAAAAGAACACAAAACACCCCCTAAGACCAAACATCCTTCATGTTACTTGCTTGCTAGTTGACTTCCTCCATGAAGCTTAATAGAGTCACCTATTCTCTAGGGAACTAAAAATAAACAAACTCAATATATTCCTAGATATCTATGTCCTTACTATAATTAAATTACTTTATGATCCTCTTAGGCTTGATTAGTCCTTTTAGCTTAACCTGCTCAATCTTCATTTGAACAACATTCTAGTTTGGTCTATTGGTCTTGACTCCATCAACAATCTGAGCTGATAGAGAAAATTCTTAGAACTCCTTTACATCTTGACTATGCTCCACCATGGTAAATAGTCCACTTGGACTCACAGACTGGTCATCAACCCTATCTACCTTGGGTTTCCACTCACTGTCTTGTCATCTTTCTTATTCTCTAGGACCCTCAACTTTCTTATTTTGTCTTGAGACACCATGCTTATAGAATTTTGTAATATGACCAGCATTTTGACAATTGAAACATAATATTACTTTTGATATAAATACAACATAATACATACCTCTTTATTAATGACTCTCCTCATATTTCCATGCATATTCATTCTTAGAGGGCCTTCTATAATGCCTTTTTCTATGACCAAATTGGTTACATGAATAACAATAACCATTAAAAGGGTTATTATACCTTATTATATTAGGCTACCTAATAGTATGATCCTTTATTCTTATATCACCCTTATTCTTTGATTGATAATTGGCCTTATTTATAATATTAATGTTCTTCTTTTGGTGTCCATTAAAACCAAGACCTATTTTATCATTAGCAGTCTTTTGACTACTTAAGATTTTATCTATATCATTGGTACTCTTTTCAAACTTCATAAAATACTTAATCTTACTTGATGCCTAATCCAAATCATCTCTCAAGGAGTCCATAAAAATTACATACCCTGCACATTCTGTTTTTTATCCTTTAGGCTTGAAATCACAATCTTGAGTTGATTCTCCATATGTTTGAATATTTATTCTTGTTCTTTAGAGTTATTGCTTAGTCTAGATTCAAAAAAGTTGATTTTCTCCTCATAATATTTGACAAGAGATCTCATCACCTTATTTTTATTCTTTACTATCTCTAGTTCTTCTATAGTATTCATCAACTTAGCCTCAAAGTCCACCTCATCTCCTTCATCAAAATCACTAGTGACACCTCCAATCCATATGGATTCTTCTTGATTTGAATAGCTCGATTCCTCAACCATGAAAATAAATTCATTAACATTAGGTCCATCACCTTCATTATCACTCTCAAAATCACTTCTCTCACTCTCATAAGATGAGTTGCAATCTTCCTTAGGTTAAAGGTTTATTTTGTCCCTAAAAAATTTCTTATCATCATACCTTTTAATGTTTTTCTTACTCTTATCAGACCTATAAAAAAATTTATCATCATCATGATCTTCATCATTATTTTTATTATACTTATGAGGGAACTTGTTGGAAATGTGTCTAATCTCTCCATAATTGAAGCATTTAAAGGGTAGCTTGCCGTTGTATTTACTTGAGATTGTCTTTAACTTTATTTCAAACATATATATTAACTCATCATCATCAATATCAGATTCATCATTATCTTTTACTTTCTTACCTTGTTTCTTATTATCCTTTGGCTTATTTTCTACCTTGAATACAACTTATTTCTTTACAGGTCTTCCTTCACTTGTCCTCATCTCATAGACTATTAAGGTGCCATGAAGTCCATACATATCTTACTTGTATAGATCTTTCATCTCTTCAATAATAAATACCTTAGAATCAAATTTGGGAGTAATAAATCTCAAAACCTCTTGAACAATACTATACCTTTCAATTATTCACCTAGGCCTCTTACGATGTTGACCACTTCATCAACCCTCAATAAGTAGGCTACAATGGTCTCATCTTCATTCATTTTAAAGATTTCAAACAATATTATATGAGTTTTTAACTTAGCCAACTCAACCTTGGAGTATCCATCATGAATAGTCTTTAACATGTCCCAAATTTATTTAGTAGACATATAGTGCATTACCTTCACAAGTTGTGCCTTTCATAGGCCACACATAATACCATTCATAGTTTTTTAATTATTATCACTAGATTTCTTCCATGTTACATCGATAGGAGGAATAGGGGGTACAATATATCCATACAATGATAATTTCCAAACATCATGACCTTGATACATAAGATATGTCTTCATCCAAACACTCTAAAAAACATTATTGTATCCATTAAACAATGAATCCTTGCTTGTAAAAACACCACCATGTGCTTGACTAACCATCTTTGCTTGCTTAAGATATCCTTTAGGTTATTAGGCCTCCTTCAAAGGACCTACTCTAATACCTAATGTAATAATTAAATATATTGAGAGGGTGGGGGGTGATTCAGTTTAATTAAAATAATCCTTCAATTTCACTTAATATCCATGAAGCATTCATTAACATACATATATTAACCAATGCATACACAACCATCTATAATATAAAACAACATAAGAATAGAGGATATATGTGGTAAACTCTTTTGGAGGATAAAACCAATAATTCACATCTTGTACTATATTCTTATAAATAATGAATCAAAATTTGAGTAAGGCACCAACCCCACAAGGAGCACCAACCCCTCACTAATCAAGCACCAACTCAACTAATCCTTAACAAAAACACCAAATTACAAGGAGGCACCAACCCCCTTAGCTAACTTAGAACCAACTCAAATACCTTGAATTTATTATAAAACTTGGAAAAATGTTTTTCACCCAACTAAATATTACCACCTTCTTTTGTTCTTCTCACTTTTCTATCTCTCAAACAACTTACTAGGCCTTCTCACTCAACTAGTCCTTTCCTTGGAAGAATTAGGTCATATGATCTTGAACGTGACCTATAAAAATAGAGTTATATATTCATGGAATATTCATAACACCTCTCTAATTATATTAAATACTTTTATGTAGTTTTTAAAACTATATATCATTCATTCATTGCTCAATATTCTAAGTAGTAAAATTAAGTCTATTAGACTTTCTCTTTATACTTGACTCTTAATCTCAGAGATATTGGTTAGCCAAAAACCTATCCATACTTATATAATCCCTTAAATAGATCAAAAAACATGTTTCACAAGTGAAAAAACCACCACATAGTTCATTCATTACCGTTAAGTTCCAAAACCACCATTAGGCCTAATAGAGACCTAATGCAATCAAGCCTTCTCTAAGCACACATTTCACTTAGGTCTCCTTGAAAAACATTGAGACTATAAAAATGGATGAAAAACTTCATAAATTCATATATTATACCCATTATAATCTCACCTTATGTTCCGAACACCATTTATCTCATTTCACTCTTTGAACCACACAATTAGGTGTACTCATCATTGGGCCTTCTTACTACCACAAAGTTTGTCTTGCAACTATGAATCATACACTCAAACTTTACACATAACTATACTAAAAAATCACATTTATGGAATATCCATGACTTATTATAAAATTAATTTTCATTATAATTTATTGAATAATGTAGAATACTTCGAACTCATCAACTTCATATGCTCACTTAGAACTACACACAAACCTTAAGAACCCAGTCAAAAGCCTTTGATTTTTCACACCTTCATATGTGTTTATAATTAATTTTTTAAATTAAAATGTTATACCTTAATCAAAAAAATTAATGTACATTTTATTCATCAAATCTATGCAAAAAGACTCAAAAATAGCATTTTCACTCATACACAAAAATTTGCCTGTAACTCTAAAAATACAATCATGAAGATCAAGTCTTATAACACCTTTGGGAACACTTTTATGATATTTAAATGGGTTTAAATGATCATTAAAAATATTTATAACATATTCAAATATATATATATATATATATATATATTACATGTTTTAATATTAATATTGGTCTTACAGACCAATCTCACATCTTCACCCTATATAGAGTTCACTTTTAGCTTGTTTGTTTGCATCACCAAAAAATTTAAAAAATGGGGAT
>JARHVA010004280.1:327500-470000 GCA_037957365.1 Torreya grandis
CTATGGAGTTTGAGGTTCAAATAGAAGGATATATGCTTTGAATCACATATTTTAGTATGATTTGACTTTTAAGAATATGTTTGCCTTTTATATCAGTGCCTTTTGTAAAATGATTTGCCTTTTAATGTTTTATGGATTTTTAAGATTCCTCTTCCATATAAATTTGGAATTACCAATCATGAGAGATGTAGTGATACATAAAAATGAGCTTTAGTCTAAGGCTAAAGGAGGATAAGTAACCAAAGACAAAGACTGACTAGGATACTTAGGCTTAATAATGAACTAGCACGTGAAATCAAGTCTCAACCATGTATATGCTTAGTTTTCAAAAATAGAAAAGGGGAATAAAGGATATCCAAAGTGGATAGGTGAAAGGAGATTATAATGAGATTAATTATTTGCTAACCAATCACATGGTAAAGAGGGAATGATTAAAATGAACCAAGTTTGTATAACCAAGTCACAATGATTATTATTCATGAAAAATAGAGATAAGAAAGCAAACAACCATGAAGGAAAGAAGGGAGTTTTGAGAAAAACTCAATAAATAAAGAGAAGACAATGCTAAAGAAATACAATCATATGAAAATATAAATGATAATATAAACAAGATATAGTACAAAAGATAGAATCACTATATAATAAAAATATGAATTTGACATAGTGTCAAATGATATAATAGATAGATAAAAATAAAATTGGAGCTCACAACTAATGAAAATGTAAGTATAAATAAAAAATACATGTGATCATAAATATAGATAAATCTAACCACATACATTATCTAAGACATCAGACAAATATCTATGAATCTAGATATGAATTGCTAGTAATGTCTCATTAATATTCAATGAAAATTGGGAAAAAACTTATCTTCTAATCTCCTTAACTATAAAAGTTGGAATACTCAATGGATCATGTTGAGGAGTTAAATCAGGTAAAGGATGTTTAGGATAATTCATAAGAGTATAATCTATGGGAGATGCATGAATAACCAATGGAGAAGGGTCCACATGTGAAGGACTCAAAGGTGGAAAAGGATCCATAGGTGAGGGAAGGTCCATAGGTAAATGAATCATGGGTCAAGGCATAAATATTGATGAAGGGACCATAGGATGGGATGGAACCATTAATGGTGGAGCCATGGGAGAAGAAGGAGATATTTTATTATGGGAATGACCTATGGGAGGAATGGAATAAGGTCTAGGAATAACTATAAGGTGGTCATTAAGATGTTATTGAAGGATGTGGTAATGATTGATGTGATGGGTTCTACATTGGTGCCAAAGATAATACACCTCACCATACTTAGGTATATATTCAAGTAGAACCTTCATGGGAGGCATTTATTTGTTTGAGGAAGGAGAAGAAGGATGCAAAGTATTAATATACTATTGGGTATAATAATTATTACTATCTCGTAGAAGAAATAAATATGATTATCAGTGGTATTAGGATAAACACTAATAAAAGGAGGTGTAACAAGAGTGGAAGAAGCTAGAGAAGACTTGTCATCCCATTTGGTGGTTAATGGATCCATATTAGGAAAGGGAATCAAATCATCACAAGGGGAAGGTGGTGATGGAAGAGGAACACAACTAGGCTCGACAAAACTTTTGTATATTAATATTCTCTAGGTTACAGTGTGTAGATAAATTTCTCAAAAGTAAATAAAATATATATCATCAAAAACATCTATGGGCTACATAGGAGACCCATATTTATACAAAATATTTACTCCCTTGTTAGAGAAGAAGTCAAAAACCTTTACACTTCTTCTTGAGTAAGAAAATAGGGATTGATCATACAAATGTCATCCTTTTAGCTTGAAGAGATATATTTGGTGGAGTTAAAAGAATAAAAAGACTCTAAAAGTAGTTGGTCACTTTTCCAAGTGTTGAAGAAAGAGAAATGTTGTTTGAGTCTTTCATTCAAACCATCTCTCCTTGAGCTCCACTGAATAATTATTTCACCAATAAATGGGGAACCAAAATGAAACCTTATGACTTGGTCAATCTTTTCATAAATCTGAATGCTTTTTTTTTAAAACATAACTTGAAAAACCTAACTTGTAATTTATAGTTAAGACTTTTATAAATTAAAAGTCACTTGACAAAAAGGGATGTGAAAATTACAATGTGAACTTTTACAACTTTTAAGTCTTTCAAATTGTCAAAAATAAAAATGAAAAAACAAGTTATGATTTTTTAACATAAAGTTGATGAAATGATAATTGAAAATTACAAGTAGAACTTTTCTAACTTAAAGTTAATATTTGTTGAAATGACATTTGCAATTTTCTACATGAAACTTTACAATGTATCTTACAAAAATTTTAGTTTACATAATTAATTTCTCTTAAATAATTAAATAATCAATCAACAATAGTGGCATCTGAGGATTCCTTGTTCCTTTTCACTTCTACCTTCTTAATGTAAGAATTGAAACTATTGAATATTTTTTGTAAGTGCTCTTCATCAGGACCAATTGTTTAAATTTTGTTGATGTCACATTCTATTGTTACCTCAGATAGTTCTCTAGAAGAAGCTTTGCATAATTAGATATCCTTCCCCATCTGATCAAGTGTATTATGGTACTTTATGAACCAATGGATGGAATCTAAGTTGAAAGTTGTGTCTTGTATTCACTCCCTCTTAATCATCTCTTTGAATTTATCCTAGACAACCTGAATAAGAAGAGGTTTATCTTGGTAATCTATTGCCTCATGTGACAATTTAAAAATTGAATCTTCAATAGTATACATTACATATATGGCCTTATCACTTGTGCTCTTGGACTTGTCAATACTTTCACTATGTATTTTAATTCTAAATTTGGCTTCCCTCTCCAGCTCATCATGCTCCAAAGGATTTTTTATTATCTTTTCTAATATGAGGGTGTCACACTCTATTTTATCAATGGCCTATAACTTGGGGAAGTAGAGCTTTAGCCTTTCAACCTCTTCCTCATATTTAATTATTTCTACCTTTAGATATGTTATGACATCCTTGTGTATCTTGTAACAATCCATGACCAACTTTATCACCTTATTCCATCTGGAGAGTAGTTCTTCTGCCCAATATTTTATATCTCTACCCATTTTACCAATCTCTATCATTGCATCAAATATATATTTTTTGAAGGAGCTAATAGAGATATTGAGTTGCCTAGGAAAATTCAAGTGGATTTATTGGGTCTATAACCTTCCTTAAGGTAGTCATCAATTGCTCAAATTTTTTTTTAGCTCATCCTTAGTGACCTTATCACTATCAATTTTCTCAAAGTGATAAATTATACTTGTCTAAACATCATGTTTTAATTTGTCACTTGTTGGATAACCAAGGTGTTCTTTGGATATTTGATAATCCCCCACCACTAAGTCTTCTTTCTATTTATTAGGTGGGGTAGATACTGTCTCCACATACTTCTCCCTTGGTGTATCATAAGATACTCTAGAAATTATTGTAGGACCTCTCTTTGGTCATTTAGATGCTTCTAATAGACCAAAATCTAGAGTGTTGGGTGATATCATCTATTTCCTCTTCTTGGACATTGATTGTGCCAGCCAACTAGGAGTGGATATTAATGAATCCTATCTTGTTCCAACAGCCAATATTACCTATGAATATACAACTAAATCTTCCACCTTGGTAGTTACTGTAAAATGTGTTGTATTTTCCCCTAACATTATTGTTGAGTCTTTAATTGATGATTTGGTTGTCTCCACCCCACTAGTGGGTTAACTAAACATAATTATGTCAATGGGATTCTCTATCTCCACCTCCTTGGTGGGATTTTGGATCAAGGTGGATTATATTTTCTTACAAGGGGTGTAAATTTGGATGTGATTCAAATAGAGAGGTAGGCATGTGTTGTTGGAATAAGGGAACTTGTGGAAGGGTGGTGTCCAAGACATCAAAAGAATATAGAAATATAGTGGGAATGGATAGATTAAAAGTAATGAGAAGTGTAATAGAAGATAAATATGGAATTTTTACTAACCCAATGGCTATGATGGATAGTGGTGCTATATTCAAAATAATTGAGTCATTAACCATGTATTATTGGGTGGTGTTGGTGACCAATGGGGTGGTAGTGAATATAGGGAATGAGGTAAAAGTGATTGTGGAATAGGGATGTGAAAGTGGAGTTGGGATAACCAACTACATTGATTGGATTTTAGCTAAGAGAATCACTTGCACTAGTGGGTTAGATGAGGGAGTAATTACTTGTGTTGGTTGGGTAGTAAAAATAGGAAGGGGGGATATTATTTGTATAGATTGGATAGTAAAAATAGGAAGAGGGGTTATTTTAGTTGTGTCCCCTATGGAAACTAATAGTGTTTGGTCTAGTAGTTGAGTCATTAGCACTTAGGTGATAGAAGAAGACCTTTTTGCCTTATATTTATGTTTCCCTTTATGTGAGATAATTGGCCCCACTACCTGATCTATTTGAGTGTCACTATTAGAACCCTATGTAATTTTTGCCTCTACACCCATATCCTTTGCTTTTTTGAATTTGTCTATTATGTTTAGGCTCTCATTTTTTATCTTCAACCCCTTACTTCTTAACCAATTTAGAGATCTATTAATAATTATGGTGGTCATGTCTAATAAGGACAAGGATTTAGGTGTATACCACCTAACTTGAGGAAGGTGTTGGAGGTAGATATGGTTATCATAATACACCCTACCCACTGGATGTTCCTCATCTTTAAAATCTTCTAGAACTAGATCCATATCATATTTCTTAATTTTTTCAAGGTTCATTCTATAATAATCCCTAAACCTAACCTCTTCCTCATTCTGCATATCCTCCAAATAATCTTTATAAAAGGGAATGTGAGAATATGAGGACTCCAATAAGCTATAAATATAGCCTATAACATCATAATAAGGCCTAGCATCAAGAGTTATTAAAGTCATTTGAGTCATCTCTACTTCTACACATTTGACCTTGGATAAGGAAGGGCATGTGTATCTCTTTATATTGATGGGGAAGTGTATGCCTATTTTATGCCTACTTGACAAGAACTTGTGGGTTTCCACTAGCTATCTTATAAGTTCCATTAAGACCCACTTATCATTGATATATTTGGGAAGGGTATATGGACACCTATTAAAACCACAAAATTTGATATAGGAAAAAGTGGGGAAATGGATGAAAAATGATCCCCAATTTATAATCTCTATGGTTATAGCAACAAAAAACCTTATTTTGCCTAGTTCTTGATTGAACATAGTTATGATGCAGTAGATGAAGGTATAATTAAGTCTTATGAATTGTTATTTACTCCCCTCAAAAGTGAGATTATGATAGTAGTTATAAACTTCATTAATCTAATTTGTCACTATGTTTAATCTTGGAAATGACTTCCCTTTTTCTAAAGCATAGATAATATAGGAGGGCATGTAAATTTTGTCTATAGTTTAAACCTCCATCAACTATCTATAAATGAAGTCACTGATTAATTGAGGCCATTTAATGCATTATTTATTCTATTAGATTACTTAGATATACTAGTACATCCAATATTGATAATTCTTTGTATTTGGGTATCTTGTAACTCTATGTAAGAATAAAATGGTATCCCCTACCTCATCCTTGAATTTTATCTTAGCACGGTTCTTAAGCATTCTTGTGGCTAAATATTTAGTGGTATTCAAACACTATTTGTTTAAACTTTTTGTACATGCTAAATTATTTTCCTAATATAATTTTTTGGAGGAACCAAGGGTAATATATATGTAAATTTCAAACTTTAGAATTAAGAACATAGTATCAATGAAATTTAGATATAGTCTTAGAATATTTTCCCCTTTACCATTCACTACTTCTCTCTTCTCTACACCATAATGCTTAACTATATTGAGCACAAGGTTAAGGATTTGCACTAAGAATGGGAAGGCTACATCCTAAGGTAAACCAATATCATAGATGCTTTGAATCCATTCATTATTAAATTCTACATTAACTCTGATTTAGAAGTCATCTAGGTCTATGTGACCTAGGTAAATGTTAGTTATCTCATTGATGCTAGAAACCAAGATGGAAGGGACACCAGGTCCCTTTGATTTAAACTTAATCTCTTTTCCAATCATGTACACTAGGTAAATAGGGGAGGAAAACTAAATATAGAGTTGGTCAGGCTTTGAATTTACAATTGTTGGTTATTTCCCTACTTTTAACTTGGTGGAGTTTAGTTATACTTTTTCAAGGGTTTAGCTCTAATGGGAAAATGGTATATAATAACATTTGAGGTTTTAATTTAAAATTTAACTTGAAAATTTAGATTGACTCTCAATTGGGGTTTTTGGGTGTAATTCATGGTTACAAGATCTAATCAAAGGTTTGATAGGAATATAGCTTGAATTTAAAAGATAAGTTTCCAATGGGAAATCAAGATGATAATTAAAGGGGATTTTTGCCTATATTTGAATAGGGATTTTAGGTTTAATTCTTAATTTAAATCTCTAGTGGAGGTTTGAGGATGGGAATATTCTTGAGTTTAACAAAATTGATGAAATCCTCTAAAGAAATTACATTAGTCTAGACAAGTCACAGTAAGATGTTTAACACATGAATGCAAAAATAGGAAATTATGAGCAATATAATGTCAATAATGATGCTTTTGATAATTTATGAGCAAACCCTATTTATGAAAAGAAACCTTAAGTTTTATAGGAAATTATAATGGCATAGACTAAAAGAAAAATTAGGTGACCTAGGATGATACCAAGGATATATGCACAAGATTCTGAAAATGATGGATCTAGTGTTTATTTACATTTTTTTGGTAATGGTGGTGAATAGCTCTAGTTATGGCATCACTTTACTTTGGGATCTGGTTCATAATATCACTTAGAGTTGAATGGATTTGGTATATAATGCTAACATTAACAAAAAAACCTAAATTATTCAATAATAATCCCTTAATTAATGCCAAGTATGTGAATAATGGAATTAGATGGATCAATAGGCAAGAATGTAGGCTAACAAATTCACCTAGAAAGTTTAAAGTTTGAAAATTTGTAATATGTTATCCATACTCTAGTTTTTACTTGTTGTTGTGGATTTTGGAGGTAGAGATGTTTTAGGAAGCATGGAGTAGAATTCAGATTACACTTTGCAACTTTTCAAAGTTACAAAGTGTAGCGAGAATTCTAGTCTTTGCTTGGTATTAATGAAAAGTGGGAAGCAAAATCTACATTGCACTTTACAAAGTTGAACATGTAATGTAAATTCCAGTTTCTCTTTAAGACTCTATAAGCATGAAAGTAGAGGTTTAGGTGTATTTCATAACTTTGCAAAGATTTAAAGTGCACAAATATATCTGGTTTTCACTTGGGTCTTTTAAAATGGTATTTATATCATTATGAAGTTTTTATCAATTTTTTTTATAGATCGCCCCTGAGGTACAAGGTATTTTGATGTTTTTGGCACAAAAAATATCAATATTTTTGGCAACCTTTGTGGGGTGATTGTTTGTTAATCATTTTTTCCTAGTATTCTTCTAGCCATTGAGCATGGAGTCATTTTAGGTTTATGACACTCTTCTTGGATAAGAAACAAAATTGGGAATTTCCCTAAACAAGAAACAAAATAGGGAAAACAAAAAGTAAAATAAATTAAGGAAGTAAAACTCTTAATGAGTTGTAGAGTGTGCAAAAGCACTTATTTGTAAGAAACTAATTAATCATAATATGTAAAAAGTTTTGGATTGAATTCAAACCTCATAAACATGATTTGAGGTATATCCCATTAACTAGGATAGGTAGATTTGATCTATCAAGCTTGAATAATTGGAATGCATTGGCTCCTTTATATTAGGTTAAGATGTATGAACCACTCCATATTGAATCAAAATTTGTATGATTTTCTGTCTTGGACCTTTCAATTTTAAAACCATGTTTCATTCATTAAATATCTTATCAGATGATTTATTCTTGAAAGTTCTCTTTACTTGAGCCTAACTTGATTTCAAAACTTGCATTAACTAGTTTAAGACCTCTTCCAGCCCCATGAGTTCTTCCAACCACATATCCATCACATCATTTTTAACTAATTCAAAATATTGAGTGAGTTATAGAGATGATAAATCTATTGATAAAAAAGTATATCTTCCCTTCCATAGACCAACATAAATGGACAATTACCAATGGCTCTTTTGGGAGTGATCCTATTAGCCCAAAGTGTTGACTTCAGCTTATTGTGCTAGGTCCTCTATGTATACACATAATATTTTCAAAATTTTATCATTTATTAACACTTTGTATATTACAAGAACCCATCAAGTCTTAATCTCTCTAATCACATATCTTAAGGGGTGCACTAAGAAAGGGGTGGGTAGACCATTGGTGCTTCACAGGATTATTATCCCTTTTGCCACTTGTTATCTACACACTTGTCTCATGAAAACCAATTCCATAAGCTCATTTTTCTCTATTTCACACTCCTCAGTCATTCATTACCTTTTGTCCCCTTTTTCCTATGCTTATCCCCTTTCTAACTATTCATTGTACTAGGTCGACTAGGTCAACCTTGTATAGTTTTGGGTGGATTTCACTTAGGGTATAGGTTGGCTCTTGACCAACCTAGCCTATGACCTAGTGAATTCTTGTCCAAAATTGTGTTAGATTGGCTAGGTTGACCCTGTTGGCTAAAAATTTTAGAAGGGCTTAGGGTTAAATTATCCTATACATACAAGTTCATTTCACCATTATTTAGAGAAGAGAAGAAGTAATATCTATTGCACATCTACTTATCAACCATTCTACTTGAGGAGCAAGCTTAAGATTTCATACCTTCTTTCAAGATATAGATCTTATCTTATGGAGAAGTCTTTTGGATGTATTTATAGGTTGTGTAGCCTAGAGCTAATTTACCCTTGTCATCCTTACATAACACAACATCCTGAGAACCACCCTGGCCAAGGGAGATATTGAGGATTGATAGGTTCATCTTGAAAGGTAAATATTCCTAAATTTATCCCCCCTTTATAATAGTATATAGATATGCATTTGTACATCTCTTACATGAATTAGGATTTTTTATACATTGACATGAGTATATTTTTCTTATGAATTTTTACTTTTATTGTTTCTAACCCCAACTTTGT
Source organism: Torreya grandis (assembly GCA_037957365.1). Classification (NCBI taxonomy): domain Eukaryota; kingdom Viridiplantae; phylum Streptophyta; class Pinopsida; order Cupressales; family Taxaceae; genus Torreya; species Torreya grandis. Next base: position 336,619 of record JARHVA010004280.1, read on the forward strand.
GCCACAAGCTTTGGTGAGCACTAGATTTTATTTTAATTTACTTGTTATTAGTTTATTGAGATATATGAAAACATAGGACTCCCTCAGGGTTATTTCACGATTTTACTTGACTAGAGGCTTTGGAACCCTCCCTAACATAGTGTATTATGGTAAGAGATCCTCTAATTAGGTCTAGCAGATCCCCATATTGGTCATGTTCTTGATTATCTAATGTATCCCCAATTAGAAGTGTAAGTATGATCTATCTCCTTTGAGTTAGGATTGATTTATAGATATGATGCATTTATGATTTGATATATTCTGGTAAACCCAATGTGAATATAACCCTTATAGGTTTTATCTCATGTTTATCATTATTTTATCATTTTATTTTTCTATATTTGTGATACTAGGTTGATAGTGTCAATATAACTCTAACTTATGTGTGTAGGTTTAACACACAATTGCATCAATATGAATTTGTTCTATTTGTATAGGTTTTTCATCAAGGACAAGATACTAGGTCACTCTATCAATAGAGTACACTTTTAGACTTTTAGATCAGGCTATTAGATTAGCTCTATTGACACATTACATTTCTAAACTTCTAGAAAACATAATAATTCAACCCTATCGACAAAATACATTTTACGAGTTTCAAAAAATAGGGAAATGTAGAACTACATCAACCCAATCAACATAGTTGGTAGAATTTTCAAGTATAAACTAGGGTACTTCAATAAAAGTCATAATTTCCTCTACATCCTCCAACCCACCAAAGTTTCTTTCTATCCTTCTCTTTCATTTTTGTTATTAATTAAAGTTCTATTTTGTATAGTTTATGGTATTTTAAAACTTCCCTTGTACAGTTAACTAGGTCGATCATGTCGATGTAGTTCTATCTTCTATCTTCTATCTATAAAACTAGGTTGACACTATCAACAAAATTATTTTTTATACTCTTTTTTTAATAGTATAGTAGTGACACTGTTGACTCTATTCTATAATATCTGCATACACTATCATCTAAAATGACACTATACTATGTTTAAAATTTAGAATTAACACTTATATGTTAGTAATTAGCTCACACTTTCATTTCTTATTGCTTTCATGCTTAGAATAGATCACATAGTCTAATTAGGTGGTTTTTCAATATATCATTTAGTTTCACTATTTTCTCTTTATGTACACACTACCAAATCACAAAATCTTAAAATGCATTTTAACAATTATCTACACAAGGCACACCTACTTGGATTTCATCAACAAGGGGGAAACTAACTTGGTTTTTTGGCCAAGTATAAACACATGGTTAATAGTATATATTTGTTAAGCACACAACACCCTTATCACTATGGTGTGTGAAGTGAGGGAGTATTCCCTAATACCAAGATAGTACCATTACCAATATGGACCCCTTTTAGCCTAAACATCCTTAAATGATCCTTAGATTACTTTCTATTTCCTTGCTTACAACCAACTTTCTATCACACTTAAAATCATATTCTAATAATCTAAACAACATTCATGATGACCATTTAGTTTGATTTTACATTCCAAGTTGATTGTTTGATCCTTGCTCAATTGTATGTTGTATTATAAAAACTTGCATTGCCCAGTGTTGGTGTAAGGTTTTATGTTTGTGCCTCAATTGGATCATCCTCATTGACCCAATTGATTATGTGTTTCCTTTTATTTCTTGCTTTCAAAAATACTTGTAAAATTTTTTCATATTTCAGTACATAGTTTTTCTACTTGACATAGTCTTTTGTAGACTATTTGTTTCCCTTATTTATAGTAATAGTTTAACCTTATCAATTTTTTATACTTTTTTAACCCTTTTTTCTCATACTAAGTCCACCTTTTCAACTCTATGCAATTTTTAGACCCTATTTTCTATACTAAGTTAACCTAATCAACTCTGTACAATTTTTTATCACTTCTTATTTCCTTGCTTTCACATCAATTTTTGTATTATTTAGTCCTTCTCCTTCATTATGAACTTATTATTTCAAGAAAACACTAAATTTAATTCAATAGATATAAAGATTATTATCAACCCTCATAGGGTCTCCCATAGCTAACTTAGGGCTCCTCTCCTAGATGAGAGTAATGTTTATATATCTACTCACACAATGAATTATGGGACCCCTCCTCATTCCTCTTTGCTTCATAATTTTCTCTTCTCCCTTGAATATCAACCCAAATTAGATTATACCGATAAAATTCTCTTTTTTATCTCTAAATTTTGTCAACATCAAGGAAATGATCTTTCTACCATTTACCATCTCATGATTAGTGGTCAAGTTGAAGAGCCTCATTCACCTTCTCGCACATTATTACATATATTTGGGGATAATAGTTTCTTTTATTATCAACCTCTTCCTTCTATTTTGACCCCTTTTCATACCATGACTTCTTATTTAACTTCTTCCACCTCCATGCCTAATATATCTACTAACATGGTAGGTTATACATCTAGTGGGCCTCTCCCAAGACCAACTCTCCTCAAATATTCCACTAGTTCATTATTTTCTACCCATTGTAATCATGCTTCTATTGCTTTTATCTTCTCATCCCTTCACTATTTCATCTTTTTCTACACAAGCAAATTTTACCATTAGTGCCTCACATTATAATAGTTCTTCTCAAGCTCCTGCCAATACCAATATTGGTACCCAAGCCAATGCTTCCAATTCTAATGTTTCAAATAATGCCAAAAATTCAACTCAAACCCATCATATTTTATTACAAACACTTAATCAAATCAATACTTTTCAATCTCATAATACAAATCAAATGTTGAGAATACAAAACCATCTTATCCATCTTCAAACCCACCCTTAATAGATGCCATGGGGCATACATAATCAAAATGTTTCCCTTCCTCATCTTTGAGATTCAAATGGTAATATCATCCCTCAACCTCCTCTTATCAGTAAGATAATTAATCATATTCAAAATTATCCTCTTACATCTCAAATTCCTAATATCAATATAGGAAGTATCACCTCTACCATTTATTACAATGGGTCAACTAATCACACTCTTCATCTAGAAACATTTGGAAATATATATAAAGACTGGGTCAAATTATATACCTTTTCCCCTACCAAACTCTTAGCCAAAAACCTTATAGGTGATGATCTAGATTTTTACAACTAACTTAAAACTCATTCTATTACTAGTTTGGAATGTTTAGTCAATGCTCTAATCCAAGAGTTCCAAACGAGGGATCTTCTTGAGAATACTTGGCCCATTTTATCAATTGTAAGCAACTTGAAAACAAAATTACACAATATTTTGTTAAAAGGTGGAAAATATTATCTAACAAATGTGAACATAACATGGTCTATGATAACCTTTTCCATCTCTTTACTAATGTTCTTTTTCCCAAGTTGCAATATTAGGTCTACACTCTCTTTCTACATATCTTAGAGGCCATTGACCAAGAAAAACATCAAGATTTATTTACACATTAAATCAATCCACCCAAACCTTATATTGTTTCTCATATATTACTCAAGAACAAGAATCATCTGCTACCAATGATGGTGTCAGGGACTCTTATGATACCATTCACACTATTCAAGTTGTTATTTCTAACCAATCTTCAAAACCATCTCCCTTTTCTCAATAATTCACTAATCCTCATTTATATTCACTTAATAGCATCAATGTTCACAAACCCTTATCCTTATTTGAATTACTAAAACATATACCAATGCCTATACCATGATAACTTGATCCCACTCATCTTATGAAATCTTGGTATGATCCTAACAAGTTTTGATGGCTTTATGCTAGTTAGGATCATTCTCATGAGACCTATAGGTATCTTTGTCATTTGTCTATGGATTTTCTTCTTGTTCCTAATTTTGACCATGATTATATCATTTAGAAATTCCAATAATCCTATGATATTTCTTTCAAAGACCATGAAACTAATACTAAATCTCAAGCTTTGAATCAAGCTAATGCTCATTTGGCTATCTATAAAGACATTCTTTTAAATCACCAAAATAACCAAGAGAAGCTCAGCCCTTCCATAAACAATGTAAAAAGTCTTATTGACCCAAATCCTAAAGATAATGTGGTTAATATGACTAATATTCAAAGGGTTCTTCCTTTCACTGATCCTCAATCTATCTACACCCCTCAATTGTCTCACACATTTTGTGTTATCCAATGATCCTCTCCAAGACACTAAAATGAGTTGGGGCAAGATGACCTTATAAATTTTGATAAACCAATTTCAAATATTCCTTTGGATAACACTTCTCATTCTATTTCTACCATTCCTCCATCTTCTTTACCTAACACCAATGATAATCAAGCTTCTCTTAACACTTCTAACAATTCTGAAAACTAACCTACACTAATTGCTTTAGCTTCTATACATAGTTTACAACCTTATTCTAAACCTTCTACCTATTATCAACATAAATTCTAATTTAATTCATCCCCTCCTTCTGAGGACATCCTTAAACACTATGCACCTATTTCTGAAAATCTTCTTATGGGTTATGATGAGTGAGATATTATCACAAAACTCACTAATCTCCCATCCCTAATTTCATTTCTTAATCTTATGAGGACCTCTCCACATATATAAAATGTGTTATGAAACTTTTATTTGAAATGAACATCCCTCACCCTCCTCTAGCAAGATGTGAAGCAACCTGATCTAGATTTTAAGATAGCATATTATAATAATGTGAAGAGATGTCCGTCCATATTGATGAAATAATTAACACTTCTCTTTTCATAAACTTTCCCATTTATTCTATGATACTTGATGAGATTTTTCTTCATGTGGATGATCATCCTCTATTAATTAGTGTCCAAATTAGTGATATCAAAGCTAAGTGTGCCTTGATTGATGAAGGTTATGACACTTGTGTCACCTCTCTTGATTTTTTCAAAACTCTTGGATATTCTAAATGCAATCTCAAGTTCACACAAAACACATGTCAAGGATATGATCAAATTTAAATGCCTCTTTTAGGTTGTGTGTGACTTCCCATTACCATCCCACTTATCACCATTCATGTAAATGTGATGATATTTAACTTTCCTCTATATTATAACATTCTACTTGGTAGGCCATGGACTCACCGTATGAGATCAGTTGCTTCTTCCCCCTATCAATGCATTAAATTCCCTCATAATGAAGCCATATATAATATTCAAGGTGACACTAACCCTTGGAATTTTTAACAATTATAATATTGTGGTGTCTTCAAGATTCTTACTCTTGAACCTTTTCCTAATGTTCCATTTTGTGAGTCTCAATGATTCAACTTTCCCATCAATTCTACTCAAGATTACAATGGGCATCCCAAAATAATTGGGAATATTACTCCTAACCTCTTAGATTTTGATGATGATGATGATGATGATCCCAATGAGATAAATCTCAAGATTAAAAATTTTCATCTCTCACTTCATCTCATCTCTCAATTTCATGCTTTTTTATAGCCTCATTCTCTTAAAACACCTTGTGATGACATCCCCATTGTCTTAATTAAGGCTCAACATTACATTCATCACAAATTATTGGATGACATTGTCATCCATACTTGTGTCATTGATATTCATACACTTGATTATGATTATGGTTATACCTTAAATGATCCTTTGTTAGGTGGTCTTGTTCAGGCTTGTGATGTTGAGATTATCTATTATAATTCCTCTTTACTTCAATATTTTAGTGTATCTTCCCATATTCCATCATATATAGTTCCTAATTTTATCAATTTTTCCCTTTATTGTAGGTTAGATATGATGTAGACACCTGCATTTTATAAATAACCATGTAGGAGTATGTTTATGGATTGTGCTATGATTGGTACCTATCACTTTGCTATGTGCCAAGACCCCTATAGCCTGGTTATCCTTGAGATGCATGAAACTCTCCTTCAACCTTATGTAGACCCTACCCCTCCCTTAATAGATCCCACTTCAGATCATATTATTTCTCTTGCTTTAGTTGAGTCTATTCCTACTTCTGATCCCATCACTCCTTTCATTGAGCCTAGTTGAATCCCTTCACTAACACCACATTCTCTTAGTTATAGTTTGCTTCCTTTACCATAAATGGCTCCATTTCCCACCAAATGGGATAATGAGCCTTCCCAAAATCCTTCCACTTTATTTACACCTCCTCCTATGATTACCTCTAATGAGCCTACTCACAAACATATCTATTGCTTCCATAAGAAATATAATAATTCCTCCATGTATTGTTACAAGCTATGACAATATATTGAAACTTTGCATCCTTTTACCCCTTAGTCTATAGACAAGACCATACCTCTTTTAATGGTAATACTATCATATATTCCTAATTATGGAGAGGTGTATTATGTTAAGTACAAATGTGGCACCCATCATATCAATGATTGTTGCATCCTTTAGCATCACCTTAAAGATCATATCTTAACTATTCCCACACCCTCTACCTTTCCTCCCATAGGTTGTTCCTAAAATTAGGCTCCCCATTCTTCTCCCATGATTCCATTTCCTTTGGTTATTTCTCCTCCTATGGTCCCTTTTTCATCTCTTGTTCCTCCACCCATGGACCTTCACTCACCTATGGATCCTTATCCACCTGTGAGTCATTAAAATATGAATCCATCCCCACCGATGATTCCTTCATCCCCCATAGAGTCCACTCCCATGAATTATTTTGATCATCCTTTACTTGATATCCCTCCTTAGCATGATCCATCAAGTATTCCTACCTTTTTTTTAAGGAGATCAGATGTGAAGTATTTTCTTAGTTTTCATTGAATATGGACGAGCCATTAGTTGTATTTCACATCCAACTTCATAGAGACTTATTAGATATTATAGATAATATATGTGGGTAAATACATCATACTTATGAACACATGTATGGTGTTCTTTCATTTTCATTTGGATTTGATGTGTGCTCCAATATTATCTTTACATATTTGTTTTATCTTTTTATATTGTGTCAAATTCTTATTTATCTTACATGGTGATTTTGATTTCACACTTTCTATTGATTATAAAGTCATTTATTTTTTATTATGGATGTCTTATTTATCATTTCTTTCTTTTCCTTCTTGAGTTTCTTTCTTAGAAACTCCTTTATTCCCTTTTCCATGATTGTTCACTTTCTTATCTCTATATACATGGATAATTGTCATTGTGACTTGGTTATACAAACCTTATTCCCTTTAGTCATTCCTTCTCTACCAAGAGATCAATTAACAAACAATTAAATCTCATTATAATCTCATTTTACTGGTCCACTTTGGATCTCCTTTCTTCCCTTTATTCTATTACATAAACTAAGTATATACATGGTTGAGACTTGAGATAACATGTTGGTTCATTGTTAAGCCTAAGTATTTTAGTCAGTCTTGTCTTTGGTCATTTAGCTTCCTTTAGATTAAGCCCATAGCTCATTCATGTGTGTCACTCTATCTCTCATGGTTGGTCATTCTAAGTTCATATAAAAGAGTAATCTTAAAACATCCTTAAAAACATTAAAAATCCAAATCATTTAACAAAAGGAATTGATCCAAAAGGCAAAAACATTTAAATTTTCTTAAAATTCTAATCACACTAAAAGATGTGATTCAAAGTACATCTCCTTATTCTAGTCAAAGATCAAATTCCAAAGTTGGCCTTACAATAGATCTGATGTGCATTGGGGTATGGTAGGATAATAGACTAGAAAAGGAGAATAAAAAAATCTTTTAGTGAAACCTACTCTTTCATGCAAGTACCCAATCTTCACAGTAGATCAATGGATCTATAAGGGGTCCTAAGGAATGGGGAACACATTGTGGGAAGATATGACCATTTTAATTTATTTCTCTAATCTACCTTCATGATTTGATCTTAGTACCATACTTATTTGCCTACATAGTTTTATATCTAGAGCGAATAGGTTTCCTTTGTACATTGATGGTCACTAGTCACTTAGTGTATTCTCATTTCCTTAGTGTGCCTCATGTCTCTTAAGGTCTTCTCATATGATACTAAGTTATATTTTTTACATTCATTATTTCATTCCCTATATTACTCATATTTCCTCTTGAGAAATTTTTTTTTGTTCACTGATCACTCCCCTAGGGATTCCATTTATGAGTTGCATTATAAGACCATGGATAGGACCTAACCTTCCTAAAAAATTACCATAATTTAACATTACTATTACCTAGATTGATTTTTTACTATATTTTCACATTTATTTCACCTCATTGGTGTTCCCTTTATGATTTTTAGTGTAATACCTAGATAGGACCTAGCCTTCCTCAATTTTTTTTATAATGATCCAAGTCACAAATAAAATTACATGTGTCAAATATGAGACAAGATGTGATTGATTATGAAGTTACACATCATTGACATGCTTCCTAGCTTGATTTACTATGTTTTATTATTAATTCATTACTCTTTCATATTTATCTTCTTATTTTCTAATTGGATGTAAGAATCCAACCATTTATTGAATTTTTATACTTCCCAGCTTGAATTAGTATAATAATTTTAAGACCAATTTTGCCAAAATTTTGTTTTTCTCTTATACTTAACAATGTGATTTAATATGATTGATTGAATTAATTTATTTTTTTATACCATTTTATCTTTCACAAATTTTCCACTTTATTACATTATTTTCATACTTCCCAATGTGATTTAGTGTGATCTTACTAGTTTTAATTTGGTGCCAATTTTTCTTTTGGTTTAAAAACATTTTTTTACCATATTGTTTACCACCCTTTGGTTTCTTATACTTAGTATTTTTCTTTTTATTACACATTTTCCAACATTAAATAGTGTGTAGTACATTTTTGATTGATTATATTTTACCAAGTCTTTTTGCCCATTTCTTTTTAACCATGCATGTGTCATACATAATGCTATAAAAGAAACCATCACTCATATATTTCCTATAGAATACAAAAGAAAATATAAATACATGTGCTAGAAATAAATATATCCAAGCATCCAAAACCAAAACCATAATACAAAAACATAATATCAAACACCTAACTACCAAAATAATAAATCTATATATAAATCATGAGTTTTTGATACAAAGTACAATAATATACATCATCTTATCTCTACATCTAGGGTCTATCATATCTATCTTGTGGCCTTGCCACATTTCCCATAGATGCCTCAAAATTTTCCCTCTAAATAGTACATTGCAAATAGGTTATCTTAGATCTCATTCCTATCACCTACCCTTATAGGTTGGCCACTTGGGATTATACTTGTGCTAGGTAGGCATGTACCTATGCCATCTAGGTGATGGTAGCCATATGTGTGGATCTCTCATAAGTCAAGGCCTATCATGCATGTGCCTCTCCAACTCCCAACCATGCTAGTGGTTATGGATCCTCCCTACATGCCCATACTTACCTTACTACCTCTCTTACTAGTCTAAACCAACTCCATAGGGAAAACTCTTTCTTAAGATCCTCAAGTGTCACTAGGTCATAGGATATTAGTGCCTTGTCAAAGATCTCATAGAGTTCTCCCATCACCTAGGATCCCTATTTTGTCTCCTCCTCTAATGGATATAACAAAATCAAACTAGATAAATATTAGATCACTAATATATCTCAAAATATATCTATCTATAATCTATCTCAAATAGCTTAAGAAAAATTAAAAACTATCTATTATTATTTATTCATGTGTTTCCTACTATCATCTTGCCATATTCATGACCATTGAGCATAGTCTCTCCATCAGCATATCCTCTGAGTACCTCATTTATAGGTCATTTCCCAAGAATAAATCCTAGGTTCACCACTCTTGCTCATCTCAAGCTGTGCTTGAGTGGTACCTCTATCTCCCATCTCTATCCTAGCCCACCTAATGGGTCATTTGGGATGACCACTATATCTAATCTCTCTTGATACTAAGGCCTTCATTGATGATGCAATTAAAGTGGTACCTTCTCCTCATATTATGGTATTGGTAGTGGTACCTTTAGCACTTATGTGCCCACATCTATCTCATCTCTATCTACTTCTTATCATGCTTGACCAGCCCATGGTCTCTCACAATGTGGTTTGATTGCTAGCTTAGTAATTGGTGTCCCTAATCCTCCTCTCCCCATTGTATATCTTACATGCATAGCCTAGAATGTGGGTACTACTATCAATACTAGTAGGTGAGGGAGTCCCATATGTCCTGGTATATGTGCCATCAGATGTAGCTCTATCCACTAGGTATAGTGGCCTATAATCTCTATCCATGCCAATATTGGTGTCATTATCTCCCAATTTAGCCATACCATAACAATGTGCCCATAAGGCTACCACATAATGTCTACTCACTTAACTATCTATAGTGCTAGCATGTGGGACATGACCTATGTTACCTAATCCTATTACCATATTTGTACTTAAGGTAACCTATCATTGACCACATGTGGAAACCCATCTAGATGATATATAGGGAACCTCTCATATATCTATGCACTTAACATTACAATAGGACCTATAAACTTCTACCCTCTGGACACCATCCCATACATGTCATGCATAAGTTGTACCAAGATGATAGAGCTTAAATCATTAAAACCCCTATGCTCAAATAAAGTTTGGCATAAGGCTATCACATAGAGTGGTACCTTACCATCTAAATTATGACATAATACTCATGTTGTCACAAGTCATACAATCACCTTATAGATATTTTGAATTTGAAATGTATAAACATCAAACAATCTAAATCTCAATCAAGGATATATCCTCTCTGAGCCCATCACCCATATGTTTAAGGATCTCTTATCCTCCTATCCATCTAGTACTCTCATGACCATGGGTGTACCTCCTATAGGTAGTATAAGGATTGCATGGAAATCCTTTAGGGTGATACCCACCTTAATGGTATCCCCATCCACCTCCCACCTAAATGTATTAGTCATTCATTCATAAGATCCTAATAACATGATTATCAAATTTGAACTCAATGGGATCCTACACATATCTATAATCCCTCCTAGACCTAATGCCATCAATCTTGCTTGATCTTTAGTTGAAAATAACTCTAAGAAGTCTAGGAACCATGCTATATCCACCAACATCCAAAACCTCAAATACCCCTATAACCATAAAATACCAAAAGATGTATTAGATCCTCTATGTCATTTATAATAAAATTACATTCTTTTTAAATTTTAATAAAAACAAACCTAATTTACTTTAAATTATTCTTTTTTAATCCATTTGACCTATTTTTAGCCTACTCGACCCTTTTATCCCTTAGTCGACCATTTTGGGCCTTTCTAACACTCTTTTGGCCTATTTCATGCATTTTTATACTATTTTGGTCACTTAGTAAAACACTAAGTTGACCAAAATTTCCTTATTTAACTAGATTGACTTAACAAACTAAATCAACCCTTTACTTTGTCCCCCTTAGTACCAAGTCATCACAGTGGGTTTCTATATTAAGTTGATAGTTATGAAATAAGATGGAAGTCTAGAAAACAAACTAAGTCGACACATACCTACTAGGTTTGTAGTGTGGATTTACCAAACATTTATCCTATTAGGTCAACTAGGTCAACCTAGTTGTTTATATTTGCTGACCCCTTTAATTTCTAATAGTAAACGCCTTTTAACAATTATTACTCCAATCCCTTGAAACCTATTTCCCTACCTAGATTTTCCTACCCCTAGAAATGTTTTTGGGTTCATTTTGACTCCTAAAATTAATCTAAATTACAAATTTCTAAAAAACATAAAAAATTAATAAAATATTCAAAAAACAAAATTGAGATTTGTAGTTACCTACATGTGTTGCACTTGTCACCATTGTTGGGAGTCCCTCTCACTTCAGATATAATCTCCTCACCATCCTAGCTCATTTGTTCTCTTATATCTCTTTTTCTCTCACCCATAAGTCAAAATTAACAAATAACTTCCCTTTCACCCCATTTAAACTTGCTTTTCATAATTCTTTACCTCTAAAATAGTTTTTGTCAGATTTTTTATTTTACTCATATCTTTGTTTTTACTAATCCATTTTTCAGACTATTAAATGTTCTATAATTATGCTAACATAGAGAATAATTTCCACTAATATATGCATATCTTTTATTTATTTTTAATTTTTGGCTATTTTTTACACTAATCTCTATAGGTTCACCTAATGTTCTTCACATTGGACACCTTCATATATCTTACAATATACTTCTTTATCTATAATACTATGGTAAGTAAAGGCATGTTTTTTTCAATTTTGTCCTTTAATTTATGTTATTTTATCATTTTTACATTTTACTTAGCATTACTATTATGTGTTATCAAGTTCTATTCCTAAAGCACTATCTCATGTTACACTTATATAACACATGATGAGCTTTAAGTGGGTCATATGTATGGACATAATATTTTCAAAATTTTATTAATTATTAATATTTTTTATGTTATAGGAAACCATTGAATCTCAATCTCTCTGAATGCATGCCTTAAGGGATGCATCGAGGAAGGGGTGGGTAGACCATTGATGCTTCATAGGATTGTTGTCCCTTTTTCCACTTTTTATCTACACACATGTCTCTTGAAAACCATTCCATTAAGCTTGTTTTTCTCTATTTCACACTTCTCCCTTTTTCCACTTGTTATCTACACACATGTCTCTTAATGCTTCACAAGAAGTAAGAGCTATTGCACATCTACTTATCCACCATTCTACTTGAGGAACAAGCTTGAGGTTTCATACTTTCTTTAGAGATATGAATCTTATCTTGTGAATTCTTTTGTTTGTTTTGATAGGTTGTATAGACCAGATCTAATTTATCCTTGTCATCCTTACATACCACAACAACTTCCTGCAAAGCACCTTGGCCAAGGGAGAGATTGAGGCTTGATGGATTTATCTTAAAAGGTAAGTATTCCTAACTTTGGTCCTCCTTTATAAGAGTAGATAGATATGTATTTGTACTTATATTCCATGCATTAGGATTTCATACACATTAACATGAGTATATGTCTCTTATGCATGCTTACTTCTATTGTTTCTAACCTCCACTTTATGCCACGAGATTTATTGAGAACTAGATTAGATTTTACTTTACTTGATATTAGTTTAATGAGATATATGAAAACATAGGACTCCCTTAGGGTTATTTCATTATTTGTGCTTGACTTGAAGATTTTTAACCCTCCCTATCATAGTGTATTACAGTAAGAGATCCCCTAATCAGGTTTAGTGCATCCTCATATTGGTCATGTTTCCAATTATCTAATGTATCCCTAAATGTAAGTGTAAGTATGATCTATCTTCTCTGAGTTAGGATTAATTTATAAACATGATGCATTTTTGATTGTATACACTCCGGTTGTCTTCCTTTTTCCTTTTAATAATCCTTATGATATTTATGTTGGTGGATTTTTCCAATCCATTACCTTGTAAGTAATAATTAGACCAGGTCTTCAAGTAGACTTTATGTTTCACTACCCAGTCACTCTCTTAAGTACCCATAAAATCTTTGGCATTGTTTGAGATAATGGTGTAGGGGACACCAAATCTAGTGACTATGTTGTCCATGAATTTTAAAATAGTTACTTCCATGCCATTCTTTAATGTAACTACTTCAATCCATCTAGTGAAATAATAAATCATTGTCATGACCCATTTGTGGTTGACACTTGATGGGAGATTGATCATGACAATAAAATCTAACCCCCACTAAGCAAATGGTTTGTCAGATTAGATTGGTTGGAGAGGAAGAGTTGATAATATTTACTTGCCTAAAAATTAAGCACATTTCTCACAATTTTTCACCCATCTATGCACATATTTAAATAGATCAAGTGAATAATAGCCTACCCTCATTATTTTTGATTGTTGTGTTCCTTGAAAAAAAATGACCACCCAATGAGCCATCATGAAAATCTTTGAGTACTTTAGGTATTTGATCATGCTCGATGCACCTCACCATAACTCCATTAATATCTTTCCTAAATAAGATCCCATCAATAAGAGAATAAAGAATAGATTGGATCTTGAAGTAACTTTTTTAGACTAATGGAGCTTATGTGGGTATGTTCTTGTTTGTAGGAAGGTAGTCATGTCACTGATCTAGTTGTTGAGTAGACGAGGATTCATTGGTTAAAACTCTTGTTGAATATATATTGCATTAATAACCTTAATGTTAGAGGAATTTTATTACATAAGCCTTTTCTTCTTACAAGGTTAGTTATTTTAATTATCACATCATATATCATGACTTTTTTGATCCAACCCACTCTTTTCTCATTTATTTCTTGACTTAGAAGGAACTCTTTTATGCTTTGGCAACTAACCATTAGATGAATCTTGTTGTTTGAGAGCATTTGTCTAAAAATTTTAAGGTCTTTTATACTTCATAAACTTACTTCTAAAAAAAATTGTACCTTTACTCATAATATTTTAAGGATTCATTGAAAAAGGTTATGGGTTGTTCCAATTGATCCTTACTCTATTGGGATAGAATAGATGATACATTTCCTTCTCCCCCAAAATAATATAGAATGAATTCTTTCTCATAGTTGGGATTTACAAGGGTTAGAGCTTGGGAAGTAGCCTACTTAATGGCTTCAAATCTATCATTTACTTCTCTTGTCCAACTAAAATTGATCCCCTTTTTAAGCATAGTGATAAGGGGTTTGGCCATGGAAAAAAACTTTGGAATGAACCTCCTCATGAATTTGATTTTCCTTAGGAAACTTTGTAACCCATTTTTATGGATTGGAAGTTCTAGTGAAGATATAACACTTACCCTCATATTGCAAAGCCTTCTTTTGAGACTATGTCCAAGCAATTTCTCTTCACAAATTGTAAATATACAATTCTTTGGATTGAGGTAAACTCCAAACTCTTTGTACCTTTCAAAAAAATTCTTGAGGTAATCTAAATGGTAACCAACCTCTTTTGAATAAATTGTGATGTCATCTAGATACACTAAAATCATTTCATTAATAAAAACCTTGAAATCCATATTCATGGCCCTTTAAAAGGTAGCATTAACATTGGTCAAATTTAAAGACATATTTTTTTAGGTGTATGTGCCCTATTTGGTAGTGAAAGTGGTCTTAAGCTAGTTAGATTCCTGAACTAGGATATGGTTATATCTAGAATAACCATCTAGAAGGGAGAACCTCTTAGATCTAACTAATATTTTGAGGATTTGATCCATGGGTGGAAGGGGACAATGATCCTTCAAGGATGCTTTGTTTAGGTCACATAAATATACACAAAGCCTAATTTCACCATTCTTTTTCCTAAAAGGGACCAAGTTAGTAACCCAAGATTAGTGCTTAATAGGTAAAATTATGTTAGCTTCAATAAACTTAGATAACTCACTCCTCATTAAAGGATCTATTTTTGGGTTTATCAGCCTATGGTTTTGTCTAACAATTTTTTTATTTGGGTCACGATCTATTGTGAATTGGGATAGGATAGGTTCAAAACCATTTAGATCTTTATAACTCCAATAAAATTTATCATCAAATTCTTGACATAATTTAATAAAATATTTTTTTTCAAAAGTGTTACATACCTTTTTAATTTTTAAATAGTTTCCTTTTGAGATGTATATTGGCTTGTAGTCTTCCTCACAAATAGTAATATTTTTATTCTCACCCTTCAAATGGTCATCAAAATTGAAAATACTTTCTAAAGTAACAAGACCCATGGGTAATTTGTTAGTCTTTAGGTAAATTATTTTCTCCCAA
Source organism: Torreya grandis (assembly GCA_037957365.1). Taxonomy (NCBI): domain Eukaryota; kingdom Viridiplantae; phylum Streptophyta; class Pinopsida; order Cupressales; family Taxaceae; genus Torreya; species Torreya grandis. The sequence continues at coordinate 352,329 of JARHVA010004280.1, forward strand.
TACTATTCATGTAGCATTGAGTAATTTTTGCTAGATAATTTAGCCTCATCTCATGGAAAGTTAAGAAATTGTTCATCCCTTTCAAAACATTGCTAATTGGTTTCATTATTAGGGATGGATGGTCTCACTACCATATTTATATGCTAAATATTATCCTCCTTATTCTCTTTAGGAAGATTATTTTAATAACATACTAAGGCCATGCAATCAACATCCTTATTTTGTATTCTTAGTATTTATTGAATGTTTAGAGCAATAAAATATTCAAACAGGTCCAAACCCCATGTTTTTAAGATCTCATCAAGTTGTTCTTAGTCATTATTTTTTATCTTACCTGGGGAACAATTAGTTCACTATCACCAAACACTTTTAGTGATCAAATCCTTCTTTCCTTTATCAAATGGGGACCTCAAATCAATGACTAATATTTAGACACATTATTAGTTTAGTTAAACTTTAGTCTAAAGGAATAAAAACAACTATCTTTTTATGGAGAGACCAAAACAATACTAGCACCTACACCATTCCAACTCCTTGAGACATCAAAGTATAGTTTCCACATTCCCTTGTGATCTGCATCTAGCTTAAAAATATTTGAGATGATCACATCATCTTGATGGATACAATATGTAACCAACACTATCTCCTTAACATAGTCATAAGGGTTGAACTATAAATTCTATCGTCATTTATCAAGGTGAATGTCTAGGGTTTATTCCAAGGGTGATTCAACTTCATGATCAAGTTCCTCTTCTTCATCTTGAACTATGAAATTAATATCCATAAGGATAGGAGTGTATGGTTCAATATGGTATTTATAAATTGGTTCAGATCTTATGTTTATTCTAGTCTCATACCTTAACTTGAGCAAGATATATAACCAATCGATAGATATGTACCATCCCATTTTTTAGAGTGAAGTCTTAGGAAACGCATATGGTAAAATAGGAGGTAGGTCAATAACTGATATATATTAAGATATGTATAATCTTGGACATGGATAAATGGTAAGCTTTATACCTTTAATAACCCCAACTATTTAGATAATAGTTCTATCTAATTGAACCGTGCCTTTTGTGGCAGGTGCATATTCAATACCTAGTGTGTTTGTTATATTCTTGTGCATAAAAAAGCTGTTAGCACCAAAGTCTATCACATAATTATGGATAATATTTTTTTCCCACTATGAGGGATAGGTAAAAAGGGGGAGGCTTACCATTTTTATTTACTTTTATATCTATTTGTAGTTGATGCAAGTTAACCATAGCATTAGGTCCCTTAACTGAGACCTTTGTTTATTGGAAAATTTTTAGAGCTTCCTACAACAAGTCCTTCTGTGCTGGTGTTGAGGTCAACACACCCCCATTTTTTTAAAATGAGGACCCTTTCTCAAATTTTCAAATTATTTTATAAATGCACATTCAAATTGATCAAAATTCATAATTGAATATCTGGTTTTGCTTTAGCTTTCATTGCATGTTAGCTCATAATATTTATTTGACTTTATCTAATATTACTAATGTTTGATTTTTGTGTTTCCATATTATAGATTTAATGGAGTCTCATTTTAATGAATATTATTTAGGTTTTATGCTTTAATTTTAATTTAACCCTTTTGTTTAACTTTTGGTCTTTGGTAGATTAATTAAATCCATGTTTAAATGATGTTAAAAACCTAGTCTAATTATTTTAGCCTAATTTTTTATTTTGAAATGGATTTAAATTTATGCAAGAATACTTTATTGTATTTTAAACCTAGTTTAAATTATAGTCTAAGGTCTAATCATGTTTATTAATATTACTAAAACTTTAGACTAAAACTTTATCCTAGTCATTTATATTCTTGAACCCTTACCTTACCTATTTTATTATTGGTAGGTATTAATTAAATACGAAGATGCCAAGTGGAAAATCTTGAGAGCTCATATCAAAGATCAATGATGCATAGGTAATTTCTCAATTCAAAATGTCAAAGACATTGAGGAGTAGCATAAAGATGACAAGTTTCAAAATATTGGCAAATCTAAAATAAATAAACAACACACAAATATGAACCAAAGTCAATAAGTCAAAGGAATTGATCATGGTGCATGTTAATAGTGCAATGGAGATCTAATGGGGAGCAAGGAATCAGAGCATTAAAGGGTTATAAAATAAAATTCAAGTGTGACAAGTGTCATAATCTCAGTAAATTAGTAACATATCTAATGGTGAGCGAAGGTCACCAAGTCAAGGATGTTGAGAAAAACATGAGAGTGATAAGTGTCATAATCTCAATGAGTAATCAAGAAAATCAATGGCTCATACTTGATATTATGAATAAGCAAAATGACAAAGCATATTTAATCCCATAAAATGAAAATCAATGGCCAACATTTGATCATACATTTAAGATCAATAGTACAAGTAGAGTCACCAATTCAAAGATCATGGATCAAATAGGATGTTGTCATGTGGCACAAGAGCACTCAAGTAATGAAGAATGATTTCAAGTTATATAGAGAGTTATATAACTACCAAGTGTCTCTATCTCAAAAGCTTGGAAATAATATCAATGGTTAATGATAAATTCAAGGCAAGAGGAATTCTTAAGAGATTAATAGTGCAAATTTTATTAGCTTCAAAATTGCATGAGGTAATGAAACTGTCCAAAAGTGAAAAATGATCACATTTTAAATAAATGAGTAGCATGATATGGCGATGCATACAAAAGGTATGAATGTGGACCCAAGCATGTGAAAGGTATAAATGTCCAATATAGATGCAATATAAGTCATGAATGCTCACACTTTGAACTTGTTTGCCACCATTAGAGCTCTGTGTAAACCTTTAAAAATAACTAAGTGTATATAGAGAGCCATAATTTATCCCTAAATTCACTATGATTGATCTTGTTGTTCCCAAAATCTGACACTTATTTTTTTGACAACATGCTGATTATTTTTGGTCCTGTAGGCCAAAATGGTCTCTTTTTTCTTTCAAAATGTTCTCAGTAGTTAAGTTTTTCAAATATTCAAGCCTTTTTAGCTAAGGAAGTCATAGGTTCAATAGGCAGGCTTTCTCAAAGGGAAGTTAAAAACACTTAAAGCATTTCCTTAGTGTTTTGAGGATGTTCAATGCAAAGGTTTGATCAAAAGACTTAACGGTGGGCTTCAAACAAATAGAATGGACCACTTTGAACCATTGAACCCTACCTTTGCAAGGTTCAAAGGTTCAAAGACTTCGGTGGACTTAAAGAAAAGAAGGCTTCAAAGAGTGAAGGTTAAACTATTGAACCGTTGAACCTTGAATGATTTGGTTTAATGAGTTAAAAGGTTCAATGAGTTCAATGAGTTCAACAAACCTAGAAAATAAAAGGATTCAAAGAGTGAATATTGAAACATTGATCCTTGAACCAAAAAGAGTTCAAAGGATTAAAGGTTCAACAAGTTCAAAGAGTTTGATGGACTTAGAAAAGGAAAGAATCCAGAGAGTTTGAAGCTTTAAAGAATTCAAAGAAATATAATGAACCATTGAACCTTGAACCAAAATGGTTCAAAGGTTCAAAGGGTTCAAAGAGTTCAAAGTTAAAATATAAGCTTCAAGTGAATGGATGAAGTGGAAGATTCAAAAAATGGTTCAACCGAAAAAGAAAAAGAAAGCGAATGTGGCCCTTCACAAAACATTGAACCTTTGAACCATTGAACCTTTGAACAAAAAGAGTTCAAAGTTTGAGGTTAAAAGAAATTCAAGTTGACTAGTGATGTCCTTGTGGACATCACTTTTAGGGTGATGGAATAACTATTGATTTTCAAAAGACTTGAGAACAAACTCAGCGACTAGCCAAGAAAAGAGCCAAAGAAGCCAACTGAAAGTGACAAGATAGCCCTAAGAGATCAGATCACCAAAGAAAGACAAAACGTGGCAAGGAAAGAGAGAAAAAAATATGAAATCCAAAAATATCTATAAGAGAGTTATTTCTAGTAGGTGGAATAGTCCACCAGGTGGACATTAGAGAACATACGCATTCAAAGGCACAGCCTATTTTTTTGCATTAAGTAAAGGTGAATGGACAACCATGTAAGCATCATAAAGAAGACTAGACAACCCATGATTAAGAAGAGACATTTGAGATGATTTAGAATGCCAAAGTTAAGGCCGATGACCTATTCTAGCATGGCCCTTTCACAGATATTCAATCCATTTAATTCAGCATGGGCTATTTTCATGAAAATAAGTGCCCAAGTCTTTCTTGTGATGTTATATATTGTAATCTCGCATTTTGTATAAAGGAGATCTCTCTGTTATTAGAAATGAAGATCTACCCAAATTGAAAGTCATTCTTGAGACTTTGAGCTTAGACTATTAATCATATTTTGTTAAATGAATGAAAAAGCAAGTGACCTTTCATACTTTGTGTTGAAATAAGCTTGTGTCATCTAATAAATTGTTCTTATGTCTGTTTCCTAAATACAATCTTGTCCATTTAATCAAATGAGTAGAATGAGTGGAAATAAGCTAGAAGATGTCCTAAAGCTGACTATGGGAGAATTTGTGCTACCATAATTGTCTTTAGTCCGTGTTTTGTGTAAAGGATACTAAAGAGACTTTGAGCTCTCTTTATCCTTCATAATCCTTTACTCTGTTGTAGTTTTAGGTGGAGACTTTGGGTTATGATTCAAACTACTATGTTCCTTTGTCCTTATTAGTGTGAGAGAAGCAATGAAAGACTTTGTGGTTTCATGAGTTTCTTGTGGTTACAATTACTACCCAGGAAGTCTTCCTCTAGTTTTTTGAATATCACTTCTAAAAGAAGAGAAGTGCCTTTTAGTCATTACCTAGGAATTCTCCTCTGTTCTGTGAACATCATCTCTAAAAAAAGAGAGATGGATGGTATGATTTCACCCCTGTGTGTATTTTCAGCTTATATATATATATATAGGAAACCTCCCCTTGCTAAGAGGAGAGATTTATCTCATTTTTGTTGTGGTCACCACACCTATTTTGCTACATAAATCTCCTTATGATGTAGTTAATATAACCATTTTTCCATTAGTCAGCTAGTGACAAAATATTCACCCAATAATTTTTGGTGACTCTGCTGGGGAAGAACAAGAAGCTTGAAGCCTCAAGCTTCAAATTGAAGTAGTTCTAATTCTTTTCCATTTTCATTTTACACTCCAGTAGATCCACCATAGAACTTGGGGAATTTTTTCCTTGAGCTATGGGTTAGCTCATGTAGATGTGGGGTCAAATTTAGGGGACCAAAAGTATCACCCAGGGGCCTCGAGCTACCATGAAATGGATATTAAAAGGAGGGATAATTAATCTCTATGGGATATGTATAAATAACACTCTACTAGCAGAGGAAAGAACAACTTTGATTGGTATTTGAGACCTGATGTTTGTAGGAGGAAAAATATTGGTTCATTGAAGGTGAGATGGTAGAGGAAAAAGATCAAAATTACTTAACTACACTGACTCAAATACAGGGTCAACAATACCTTGAGCTCTCTAGCTTCACAGGTATGGTGGTTCCACTAGAGTGTAAAATGAAAATGGAAAAGAATTGGAACTACTTCAATTTGAAGTTTTATGGTGATGTAAAGTTTCATCCTAGTGAACATATAGTAGCCTTTTGCATAGCCTATGGTGTAATAGGCATTGAATATGAAGACATTGCAGTCAGACTATTTGTGGAAACATTGCAAGGCACTATTGCAAACTAGTTTTATCATCTGCAAGCATAAAAAATGATTGATTGGAACACTCTCAAGGCCAAATTTGAGGGTAGTTTCAAACTTGCAAAAGATGATCATGCCCTATTAGCCTAGGTTACACAAATGAACAAGGAGCCTCATGAACCCATGAGAGACTTCATTGCTAAATTTGACAAGCTGAGGAATAGGATTCCCATAATTACTCATCTGACACCTAAGAATCTTAAATGCTTCTTCATCAATTTTTTGATTCTTAAAGTGAGTTTCTTGTTAAGGCAGGCTAGCCACATAAATCTTGATATAACTTAGATTTTGGCCATTAAGGTTGAAGATGATCTTATCTTGGCAGGAAAGATAAGAAGAGATACTAACAAAAGTAAATCTTCTTCATCTTCTAAATATTCTTCTATAGGCACCACTGATCATATGGTGTAAAAGCTAGCAAATGAATTGCTAGCTCTAAAAAAGCAAATAGCATAAGGGATGTATGCTCCTCCTTCTTATCAAGATATACCAAGGAGGATGTTTCCCAACTAGTTGTATCAGGGCAATGCTACCAGAAATCAAGGGCAACCAAATCACCTTCCTCCCCCACCAGGGAAGCTTGCCATTGAAGTAGCACTAGCTTAGTAGTTAGTTATCATGAACCTAAACATGATTTCTCTTTCTAACCTAAATTGGACCAAGAAGATGACATTGATCTCTTTGCAAAAAACCAAGAAGAATTAGCTGGTGACTCCAACATTGGTTTCCTAAATTACTAGGATGAACATAGAAGTAAAGGTGAAGCATTTGATGAATCATATGCATTATTTACCAGGTCCTAGAACTAATTAGCTCAACAAGCAGATAAAGGAAAAATAGGGGAAGAATCTCAACCAATAATTTCAATTGCTAAATGAGGAACTTCACTGCATTTTTAATCAAAGGACCCGATAATCAACAAAAAAGTAAGTACCTCAAATATTTCTTCACCTTCTACTTCAAATTCATAAAAAAGTCCTACACTCACTAAAATATAGATTGATGGACTGTCTCCATCTATTTCTAATTCATTTTAGACCTTTGATATAATTGACCATGCTAAGAAAACCAAAATTCAAATGTCTGAGTTTGAATTCTTGTAATCCAACCCCGAGTAGTTGGATAGGTTAGTTTAATGCATCAAAAATAAAACCATCCCTACAGGATAAGAAATTTCAAAAGTGACTGTTATTACCCCAAAGAACACACCTGCTTGAAATAATCTTGTGATTACTCCTCTAGCGACCCCTAAAAAGATAGAACCATTTTATGTCTCCCTGCTAATAAATGGTCATTAGCTGAATAATTGCATTATAGATTCTGGTGCATCTGACAATGTTATGCCCACCAAGGTGGTAGAATATCTTGGTCTCATGCTAACTAAGACCTTTAGGAGATGTTTCTCCATGGAAAACAAACAAGTGCCTCTGTTGGGACAAAATAAAGATGCTTAATTTGCATTTGTGGCCTTCACAGATAAGAGGATTAAAATGATAGTCCCAGTGGCTGACATCCCAGCCTTCTATAGCTTCTTCTTGGGAAATTTTTTTTCAAGGACATTGGTGGAGAATTAAACATGAACCTATCTGAGGTGAGGATTCCTATTAAGGGTGTCATGCAAAGGTTGCTTCTTGAGAAGGAGGTAAAGTACATTGTCACTCAAAATTCAGCCCTTAAAGCTCAAATTCTATTTGAATATTTAGGAATGGGTAATTAATTTTTATCTACTAAAGATGTTCCTATTTTAGTAGATGAAAGTTATATAAGTGAAAAAATAAAAAAATAGATAATACATCAGAAGAATTAGTAGGCTGTAGTACACATGAAAAGGGATCTTCCCTTCTTGATGAAGAAAAATTTGAAAGAAGATCAAATTCTAATGATGTTTGGATTCTAGAATTTTATGGCAGCAATTCTTCTACCAGTTTTGGAGCTAGAGTAGTTTTAATATCTCCTCAAGGACATATTTTCCCCTATGCATATAAGTTACAATTTAGTAACACTAACAACACTACTGAGTATGAGTCTTTGCTGCTCAGATTAAAGGTCGCTCAAGCTAACATCAAGCAGCTTCACGCCTGGGGAGATATTGAGCTAGTGGTTTGTCAGGTGAGGAACCTATATTAAACCAAGAATGAGAGATTGCAACATTATCATAATCTGATGGGGGACTATCTTGAAAGTTTTGATGCTTTCAATATTTTTTTAGTGCCCAAAGAGCTTCATAATCATACAAACTCATTGACTATCTCTAAAAAACTCATGGTTTCTCACAAAGACTTTAAAGAGCATAGTTACACTATTGAACTGGTCTTTTGACCAAGTGTGCCTGATAATGCTAACCATTGGTAGGTGTTTAATGCTGATAATAAAATCATGTGCTTCACTAGACTTGAAGAGCAAAGAACTATGGTAGTGGACCATACTGTTGTGCATCAATGCCAAGCAAAGAAAGTGTTTGGAAAGAGAGCAAAGATTCATGGTAGAGATCAAGTCTTGTTAAGGGGAAAGAAGAGGAAACCAAAAAGAAGGCACAAAAAATTGGATTCCTAGTGGAGAAGTCCATTTGCTAATCACCAATTTTGGGGTGAAAATAGTCTCTTGCTAATTTATAAAGATGAGGCACCATTTTCTCTACCTCACAATGAGTAGCATCTGAAGCACTTCAATCCTTGAAGTATCAGATAAGTCTAGTTGTACATATATACATTTGTATAGTCTTTCTTTGTCTTCAGTTTTTCATTTGTTTTTGGTGCCATTAGTTTTTAGCACCTTTATTTTTTGGTAGCATGAATCCATAGCCCAATGGCATAAATGAAGGCAATAAGATTTTGTATTCTACTCCCTTTGATTGTTTCAAAATTTTAATCGATGGAAGTTCCCCAATTGTAGCCAGCTGTTGTTCCTAAAATGTCACTTGTTTTTGTGGACAACATGTCGATCATTTTTGGTCCTGCAGTCCAAAATGGTCTCTTTATTTCTTTCAAAATGTTCAGACCAGTTAAGTTTTTCAAGTATTCAAGCCTTTTTAGCTAAGGAAGTCACAGGTTTAATAGGTGGGCTTTCTCAAAGGGAAGTTCAAAACACTTAAGGCATTTCCTTAGTGTTTTGAGGATGGTTCAATGCAAAGGTTCAATCAAAAGACTTAACAGTGGGCTTCAAACAAATAGAAGGGACCACTTTGAACCATTGAACCATGCCTCCACAAGGTTCAAAGTTTTAATGGGTTAAAAGTTTCAAAGACTTCGGTGGACTTAAAGAAAAGAAGGATTCAAAGAGTGAAGGTTGAACTATTGAACTGTTGAACCTTGAACCATTTGGTTCAATGAGTTCAAAGGTTCAATGAGTTTAATGAGTTTGATAGACTTAGAAAATAAAAGGATTCAAAGAGTGAAGATTGAATCATTGAACCATTGACCCTTGAACCTTAAAGAGTTCAAAGGTTCAATGAGCTCGATGGAATTAGAAAAGGAAAGGATCTAGAGAGTTTGAAGCTTCAAAAAATTCAAAGAAATAGAATGAACCATTGAACCATTAAACCTTAAACCAAAATGGTTTAAAGGTTTAAAGGTTTAAAAGGTTTAAAGAGTTCAAATTTCAAATGGAAGCTTTGAGTGAATGGATGAAGTGAAAGATTCCAGAAATGGTTCAACTGAAGAAGAAAAAGAAAGTGAACACAACCCTTCACAAAACATTGAACCATTAAACCTTTGAACCAAAAGAGTTCAAGGTTCAAGGTTTAAAGAGCTTCAAGGTAACCAATGACGTCCCTGTGGATGTCAATTTTAGGGTGATGGAATAACCATTGATTTTAAAAAGACCTAAGAACAAACTTAGTGACTAGCCAAGAAAAGAGCTGAAGAAGCCAGTTGAAAGTGACAAGATAGCCCCAAGAGCTCAAATTGCCAAGGAAAGACAAATGTGGCAAGGAAAGAGAGAAAAACTATAGGAAATCTATAAATATCTATAGGAGAGTTATTTCTAGTAGGTGGAATAGTCTACCAGGTGGACATAAGAGAACATAAGCATTCAAAGGCACGACCTATTTTTTACATTAAGTAAAGATGAATGGACAGCCATGTAAGTGTCATAAAGAAGACTAGACAACCCATGATTATGAAGAAACATTTGAGATGATTCAAAATGACAAAGTCAAGGCTAATGACTTGTTCCAACATGGCCATTTCATAGATATTTAATGTATTTAATTTAGCATGGGTCATTTTCATTAGAATAAGTGTCGAAGTCTTTCTTGTGATGCTATATATTATAATCTCTCATTTTTTATAAAGGATATCTCTCTATTATTAGAAGCAAAGCTCTACCCAAATTGAAAGGCATTCCTAATATTTTGAGCTCAAAATATTAATCATATTTTGTTAAATGATTGAGAAAGCAAGTAACCTTTCAAACTTTGTGTTGGAATAAGCTTGTGTCATCTAGGAAATGATTCTTATGTCTATTTCCTAAATACAATCTTATCCATTTAATCAAACAAGTGGAATGAGTGGAAATAAGTTGGAAGTTGTCTTCAAGCTGACTATGGGAGACTTTGTGCTACCATAATTGTCTTTAGTCTGTGTTTTGTGTAAAGGATACTAGACAAACTTTGAGCTCTCTTTATCCTTTGTAATACTTTACTATGTTGTAGTTTTAGGTGGAGACTTTGGGATACGCTTCAAACTACTATGTTATTTTGTCCTTATTAGTGTCAGAGAAGTAATGAAAAACTTTGTGCTATCATGAGTTTCTTGTGGTTATAGTTACTACCTAGGAAGTCTTCCTCTGGTTTTCTGAATATCACTTCTAAAAGAAGAGAAGTGCCTTTCAGTCATTACCCAAGAATTCTCCTCTATTCTATGAACATCATCTCTGAAAAAAGAGAGATGAATGGTATGATTTCACCCTTGTGTGTATTTTCAGCTTATATATATATATATATATATATATATATATATATATATATATATATATATATATATATATTATAGGGAACCTCCCCTTGTTGAGAGGAGAGATTTATCTCATTTTGGCTATGGTCACCACATCCATTTTTCCACATAAATATCCTTATGTTGTTGTTGATGTAACCATTTTGCCATCAGTCAACTGATGACAAAATATTGACCCAATAGATCTAAGAGGAGTTGAACTATTATGTGTAATAGGATAATTCAAATGGAATTACAGTAATGGTAACTCATAAACATGTTTCAAAGTAAGAGGTTAAACTATATTTATACTTAGATGTAGAAGGTTAAGCATTCAAGGATACCAAGTTTGTAGTTGTTACTTTACACATAGGGGATAAAAAATATTCTAAATTATTATGAACAATTTAGAACTAGCCATTTATCACCAAGGAAGAAGAATATATTCTCTCAAAAAGACACTATAAAATGACATTGTAGCCATCTATATGATTAGACTTCACTATGTAGATGCAAAATAAAAGGTACTTCATTGCATTGATATTATTGGTCCAATTTTAAAGGAAGCTAAGATAGATAAGGGTATGTTAATTAATGAGCATAATTAGAGGAGAGTTTATTACATTTCCTCAATTGCCTTTGAGTCTCATTATAAATTTTCTAGGCCCCAAATTGACCTAACCTCAATTAATTCATGGGATAAGCAACACAACATGATGGTCATCCTAGCTATGTGGTTAGAATTTGGTAACCAAGTTGTTATATACCCTACAAAGAACATCCCAATAAGCTAATTTTGACATAGAATTAGGATGATGATGGCCATGTTGAATAATTTGTATGGATGTGCAACAACACAACATATAAATCTAGTTTGGGTGCCCATTGTATATTTCATCATTTTAAAGGTGATATTTCCTCCATTGGGTGAGATAATTAACATCTCCTTGAGTAAACAAACACATGTAATCAGGGATAGGAAGAAGACCAAGTTTTACATGATGTCCTATATTCTAGATGCCCTACATGAAACCATAAAGATTTCCAACTAAAGAGAATGGTCATTGAGTGGTATATAAACCATTTCCCAATACTATTCCAAGTTGCACATCTATAATTATAGAGACCACATTCAATTTATTTATGACTGTATCTATCCTACACTAAGTAAATCCATAACTAGTATTCTTATGGAGAGAGTTATCTCTCTAATCAAGAATTTTTTTGAAACAATAGGGGACATATGGTTGTACCATGATTGTATTATCATAAGGATTGAGGGACCTCTAAATTCTCCTTTAAAGTTGCTAGTACATATTCCTGATAAACTATCAAAACAAGAGGTGTCCTACCAGTTGTTCCATGGTATATATGGCCTTTACAAAACTAAGAGAAAAGGTTTCTTGCATAGAATTCCAATGACAAATGGTAAGACAAAATTTAGATAATGGGATCACATTAAGGTTACCTTAAAACATACGTTGTCTTTCAACCTATAGATGGATGATCTTAGATAATGGGATCCTTTTGGAAGGGTTAAGGAAAATTTGAGGCATAAAGGTATTTTGAATGTATCATATGAGCATGAGACTAGTTTATTTGACTTCATATACATTAAGTGATCCTCAAATTTTTAATTAACTATAAAATTGGAGTACAACATAAGACCTGAGTCCAGATTGAATAAGAACTAGAAAATAGAAGATAGATGGCAATTAAGCCCAAGGTAGTATCATTTTATTAGTGTTGGTTCTTCTAAGTTAATCTCAATAGATGTAAAAATAGAACATGGGCCAAGATGAGGCCTGATGAAATTACTTAAATTTCATTAGTTCCTAAATCATCTAAGGTAGTAGAGCAAGAGCTACCTGAAGAGGAGGTGCATATGATACCCTTAGATCTTAATGAGTATGTTGAAGATGTATTGAAGATGATATCCATGACTTATGAGATAGATTTAGACAAAGAGGAAGAAAGTGTTGAGAAAACTAAGAGAAAGATAAAGGGAACTCTTTATAATTGGTTCTTATTAACACTCTAAAGAGAAAAGCTAAGACTACCATTGTTTTAAAGGAAAAGAAACCAAAGGTAACCATCACTCCTTTGAGTTAATTCAACCTATTTAATAAGGAAAAATATTATATGGTCCACCTATCCTTGAGTGGTTCATTTATTATCCAAAGATATAAAATCTTCCCACTATTCACCATCCATGGGCAATGGTGAAAGCTACTAATATCTATATACAACAATAATTGAAACCTTAGGTCATTGCTATACAAGAGGAAGAATCAAGGAGATTGTCTACTCCTAGTCACTTAGCCTAATCACAAGTAGAAATCTTGGTTCCACATATGACCCAAGCTTTAGTTAGCATCAAGTTTGATCCAAGCACTGGTGATTTGAAAAGGGCGATTAAGGAAATAGTCAAGCAAGGTGGTGAAGAAATAATATATCAAAAGGTGGAACCCTTGACTAATTTAACCTAGGAGAAGTGATAGATACTTGGTGAGGATATAATATTTGAGGAGGATGTCTTAGAGGTGGCTCAAGCACAATCAAAATAGTTATAAGTTGCTATCAAACGCCTAATGCAACAAAAGAAGAATCTATAAGAGCAATCCATTTTTTCTATTTTATGAGACATGGTAAATAAGTTTGAGGCCAGTATGAATGATATAATTTAATCTATAAATTAAACAAGGTCTAAGAAAGATATGGTGAAAAAACATAGTGCTATAGATCTAAATTAAATAAATAAATGGTAGACTTTAGATAATAAGGTAAAGGAATTGGTTAATATATTGATAGAGAACTAGATTCCTAGATTTAAAATAGTCATTTTGAAACATTTAAATATGGCCATGGTTATATTGATAGAGAAGATCAAGGGTTTAAAAAAATGGTCCAAATACATGGATGATATTTCAAAATATTTCAAACAATTAAAAAACTAGATGGTGCATATATTAGGTGGCTTGATAAAAAACCCAACTATCATTAGTCCCATTGGATTGATAACAAATGAGGAGTTTACACATAAGGCTACTTAGTTCATACAAGAGGTGAGGAGTAAAAGATAAGGAAAAATAGGGGAAAATAATATAAGGACCGTGGACATGATCTTATCTATAAAAGAGAAGATTTGTGATGCTAGAAGCATCAAGGAAGCAATGGGCAGAGCTGACAAAGACTTAAAAGACCTAGCAGACCAAGAAGAAAAGAATTCCATGGAGCCCATAATCAAATTCAAGTTAATTTATGAACAACATGATAAGTCAATGAAAATGAAGCAACAAATGCAATAAGGAGATTCTCAAAGTCAAATTTGTTGACTTAGTATATTGTCTTATTTAAATTCATGTATATCATTTAAAAGAGAATATTTTATTTTCTAAAAGCATGTACAACTTTTAAAGTGCATTGCTTATAGGTCAGTCCATTTATAAATTATCTAATTCTAGAATGTTGTAGAGGGATAACTGTCCTTCACACTTTCTCAGTTATCATTTGATATGACTGAATGACATACCTCAAGGTCTTCTATAAAAGGGGTATTGTCATTTGTAAAAAGGGAGGGAATTTTAAAGCACAAACTACTTTGTAAACCAGGATCAAATTAATGCAAGTAAGGAAATTCTATAAGGATTATATCATTTTTTTTTTAATATTTTGGTATCACAGTTGCTTCCTCGACTAACTAGTTTGATGTTCAGATGTGAATGGCTTTTATGGATTATAGATGTGCATATTTGAATGTAGAGTTGTCAATTTGTACTTATGATAGATTTATTGAAATATCTTAGAATCATTTCATTTTCCTTACTCTTCTTGTATATGTGCTAATGCAATTTGCTTATGTAAGTAAATCTTTAAATTGAATATCATTTCTTTTTTGCATGTTTCAACTATCCTTATACATTTTTTTAGTATATGACAGGATCTGTGTTATTGGCTATTTCATGTCATATATTAGTTTGAGTTTATGTGTGGATGAAATTTAAGATTTATCATAATATATAGACTAAACATCAGAAACCTCTCTTTTCTTCCCTACCCTTCCTTTTGTTCATTTTTTAATCAAATCACTGTAGTTTAGCTTTCATTTTACATATACATGCTATATTAGAATTTAGATTTTAGGTTTTGATCACAATTTAGTATACTTAGTTTAGATTACTATCATCTTTCATAAGTAAGATTTAAGACAATGGTTGCTCCTAACAACCAATTATATTATCATTTTGTGAAATAGTTAATTGCTTGGTTGTTATTCCACTAAAGATATCAGGAAGATCACAACCAGCTACTCATGTAGTAGATTCTTTGAATCTATAAATGAGAAGTGTTTCTTAACACTCTATAAACCCCTATGATACACTTTCAAACATCAATAGGCAATGTTTTACTAGTGCTAGAAGGAGGGTTTTTAGCTAAAGTTTTGTGAATTTGTTGTATGTTATCTAATTTTAGTGAATTTTTCTCAAAGATCATTTGATTATATGCATATTTGTGTTTTTATTAGCTCAATTGTGTAAATATCACTAATATTCATGGTTTCAAACTAGTCTTTAGGCTTATTTAGCTAAAGATAGATATTCTTTGAAGATTTATGATAAATTGTTGCAAAGTTAGTTTAAGATTTGTCAATATGACACATTTGAGGTTAGTGATAGAAATTTTATTCAAAAATTGGTTGATTTTTTTCAAATTTAGGTTTATTTGTTAAGATCAACATAACCCTATTTTTAGAAAATGAGGACCCTTATTCAAATTTTCAAATTGTGTTATAAATGAACATTTAAATTGATCAAAATACACTATTGAATATATGGTTTTGATTTAAATTTCATTAGCATGTTAGCTCATAATATTTATTTGACTTTATCTAATATTGCTAATGTTTGATTTTTGTGTTTCAATGTTACAAGTTTAATAGAGTCCCATTTGAATGAACAATATTCAATTTTTTATGATTTAATTCTAATTTAACCCTATTGGTTAACCTTTGGTCTTTGGTCAATTAATTAAATCCATGTTTAAATGATGTTAAAAAACCTTAGTCTAAGTATTTTATCTTAAGTTTTTACTTTGAAATAGATTTAAATTTATGTAGGATTATTTTTAAAATGGATTTAAATTTACATAGGAGCATTTTATTATATTTTAAACCTAGTTTAAACTTTAGTCTAATCTCTAATCATGTTTATTAATATGACTAAAAACTTAGACTAAAACTTTATCCCAAGTCATTTATACTCCTGAACCCTTAACTTACCTATTTTATTATTGGTAGGTACTAATTAAATGTAAAGATGCCAAGTGGAAAGATATTCAAAGATCATATCAAAGATTAATCATGCATGGGTAATTTCTTGAGTCAAAATGTCAAATAAACTGAGTAGCGTAAGGATGACAAGTGTCATAATCTTGCTGAGTCAAAAATAAATTAATGGCATGTGGATTTGAACCAGACTCAATAAGTTAAAGGAATTGATCGATGGTGAGCATTAATAGTGTAATGAAGATCTGATAGTGTGTGAGGAATCAAATGGTCAAAGGGTTCAAAAATCAAACACAAGAGTGACAAGTGTCATGATCTTGATAAAGTGGTCACAAATACAATGGTGAAAAAAGGTCAACAAGTCAAGGATGGTGAGAATAGATGTGAGGGTGACAAGTATCATAATATCAGAGAGTAATAAGTAAAATAAATGGCCCATATATGATATTACAAATGGGTAGATTAATGGAACATTGTTAATCCCATAGAAGGAAGATCAAAATTCACCATTTGATCATACATTCAATATCAATGGTGTAAATGGAGTCAATAATTCAAAGCACCTAGATCAAACATGATGTTGGCACATGGCATAAGAGTGTTCAAGTGATGAAGAATTTTTGTAAGGTACACAAACAGTCACAAATCTAATAAGTGTCTTAATCTCAAAAGCTCAAAAAGAAGATCAATAACCAGTGATAGAGTCAAGGCTAGAGGAATTATTAAGAGATAAATGGCATGAATTTGATCAAGCTTCAATATTGCATGAGGTAATGACATGTGTTCAAAAGTGACAAATAGTCACATTTTAAATACATGAGTATCATGACATGGAAATGACAAATAGGTAAAACACATCATATTAGGAGATCTTATGGACCTGAACATGTGGAAGGTATAAATGTGCAATACAATTGAAATCTAAGTCATGAATTCTCAAATTTTGAACTTTTTACCATCATTAGAGATTTATTCAAACCTCCAAAAATCCCTAAGTGTATATGGATAGCCCTAATTCATCCCTAAATTCACTTTGGCTGAGCTGAAAGGAGTTAAACTATTATGTGAAAAAGGATAATTTAATTATAATTATAATAATGATATCCTATAAACATGTTTTAAAGTAAGAGGTTAAACTATGTCTCTCCTTAGATGTATAAGGTCAAGTGTTCAAGGACACCAAGTTTTTAGCTATTACTTTGAACATAGGGGGAAAGAATTATTCTAAATTGTTTTGGAAAATTGAGAACCAAGTAGTTATCACCAAGGAAGAATAAAAGATTCTCTCTATAAAGAGACTCTACAATGACATTGAAGCCATCTAGATGACCAGAATTCACTATGTAGCTTCAAAATCAAAGGTACTTCATTACATTGATATTTTTGGTCCCATTTTAAGGAAGCAAAGATAGATAAGGGTATGTTAATTAATGAACACAATCAAAGGAGATTTTCTTAAATTTATTCAATTTCCTTTGAGTCTTATTAAAAATTCCACAAGCCTTAGATTGACCTAACCTTAATTAATTTATGGGCTAAGCAACACAATATGATGAACACCCTAGATATGTGGTTAGAATTTTGTAACCATGTTGTTATAGACCATCCAAAGAACATCCCAATAAGTTAATTTAGACATGGAAAGAGGATGGTTATGACCATGTTGAATAAGTTATATGGATGTGTAACTAAAACATATGTACATCTAATGTGGGTGCCCATGGTGTATTTCATCATTGAAAAGGTGATGGTTATTCCATTGGGTGAGGTAGTTAGCATCTCTTTGAGTAGACAAATATATGCAATTAGGAATAGGAAGAATACTAAATTTTACATGATGTCCTATCTTATATATTCCCTATGTGCAACCATAAATATTCCCAACAAGGAGGAATAGTCTCCAATTGGTACTCAAACCATTTCTCAATACTATTAAAAGTTGCACATGTATAACTACAGAGACCACATTCAATTTATTTATGATTATATCTATCTTTCACTAAGTAAAGCTATTGTGAATGAGGAATTTGACTAAGAATAGGAGATTAGTATTATGTTAGTGACAAAATGAACAAAAAAAATTGATAAACAACATACTAAACTAACACCATCATGCCTGGTTACTAGGGTGAGCTTAGTGAAGAAAAACCAAATGAACAAAGCACAACTAAAATGAAAGAAACATGCATTCTTTACATTCCTTGATTCTCCAAGAGTGTTATTTGATTGGCTTGCTTAGTTTTTGCTCATGAATTCTACATCAATGGAAGCTTGGCTACCTCCATCTCTCCTTGGCACCTTTGGCTTTGGCTTGGCTTGGCTTGGAATAAATTTGGCATGGTAACACTAATTGAAATAGATTTTAGAATCATTTATGCATTATAACTTTGAATTATCAAGGCTTTTTGAAGATATTTGATCATAATAACTTTTCACAAGTTAAGATTTCTAAAGATATTTGAGCATAATAAATTTACACCAAAATAGCTTAGAAATGATGTTTATGGCCTCTTTATTTATAGATTTTTGAGATTGATTAGAATCAACCTAAACCATCCATCTCAAAATTAAGATGTGTGGCTAAGGATTAATCCAATTTTTAAATTAAAATTGATAAATAGGCTTATCAATATTTGGGATAGAGGAAAACTTAAGAGGCATGTAGGGCTTTGATGAGGCATGAATCCTAATATTTGTGGTATTTATGGCCTAGGGATGTCTTCCCAAGAAATGAGGTCACCTGATGATGCATATATTCAATATTCATTTCTAAAAACAATTATTCAACAAGTTTCCATGGAATTATTAATTAGGATCTAACTTGGATTAATTATCTCTAAGTATGATTAAGCACTTTGTGCACAAATGACTCAAATTGATCAGAATGCCTTGTTATTGGTCCAAAAGTTGATTAGGTTAGAATTGGAAGTCAATTTAAAATTCATTGGATCTATTATCCCATTTAGGATGGTATCAATAGAAAATAAAAAAGGAACATTATTGTGAAATATATTTGATGTAAAAGAACAATCTAGAGCACCTAGGTGCAAAATTGGCATTTTGACTCATAATGATTTGATCAAAGTTATTGGCCCATAAATTACACTACCCCATTTAGGGATACCCTAGCTATATAAACACTTGACAATATTAGGTTCAACTCATTTAATGTGCTTTAGTACTTTTAGGCCAAATTATGCATTTTAGGTGGAAATTGGTCAAAAGCCTAGTTGGAGGTTATCAATGGATAGATTTAGGTGTCTACATTTTGCTCTTATTTGGGAAGGAGTTTCAAACCATAGGAAAAGCAATGTATTCTCAAATAATGAGAAAAGGCATGTATGCCAAAAATAAGATAATGGTTGAAGAACAAAGCTCAAATGGTTTTGGGAAGCCTATGATGATGCCCCCTTGAGGGAGTGGTCATATTTGTTGATGGATTGTCCCTTGAAAAGAAATAAGAAGAAAGGTGGAATCAACCCTTTGTTGAGATTAATCCAAACAAGAAAATGCTTGCATGCATTGAGTTATAAAAGATACTATTTTTCCCAAAGGTAGTTATAATCAGGAATAAAATTCAAAATAATGATTTTCCCATAGGTAGTTATAATCATTAAGAGGACTTAGATTGGCTAAAGATAATGATGCCTTAGTTAGGTATGATTAACAAGCATAATTCAAGGATATAACCTTGAATATAGATAAAATATGAGTGGGAGAAATAATAGGAGATTAATATTGTGTTAGTGACAAAATGAACAAAACAAAATGACAAACAACACACTAAACTAACACTTTCATGCCTAGTTACTAGGGTGAGCTTAGTGAAAAAAAAAATCAACAAAGCATAGTTAAAATGCAAGAAACTCACAATCCTTACCTTCCTTGATGCTACAGGAGTTTCCTTCGATTGGATTTCTAGGTTTGTGCTCATGCATTCTACATCAATGGAAGCTTGGATACCTCCATCTTTCCTTGAAACCTTTGGCTTTGGCTTGGCTTGGAATCAATTTGGCATGGTAACACTAATTGCAATAGATTTTGGAATCATTTGTGCATTATAACTTTACATTATCAATAATTTTTGAATAAATTTGAGCATAATAACTTTACACAAGTTAATATTTTTGAATATATTTGAGGATAATAACTTTTCACCAAAATAGCTTAGAAATGATGTTCATGGCCTCTCTATTTATAAATTTTCGAGATTGATCAAAATCAACCTGACCCATACATCTCAAGACTGAGATGTGTGGCTAAAGATTAATCTAATTTTACAATTAAATTTGATAAATAGGCTCATCAATATTTGGGATAGAGGAACTATGAAGAGGCATGGACGGCTGATGAGGCATGAGAGGCATGAATCCTAATATTTGTGGCATTTATAGCCTAGGGATGTCTTCCCAAGAAATGACATCACCTGATGATGCAAATATTCAATATTCATTTATAAAAATAAGTATTCAACAAGTTTCCATGGAATTCTTAATTAGGATCTAACTTGGATTAATTATCTCTAAGCATGATTAAGCACTTTGTGCAAAAATTACTCAAATTGATCAGTTTGCTTTATTATTGGTCCAAAATTTGACTGTGTTAGAATTTGAAGTCAATGTTAGATGAGTTGGATCCATTATCCCATCTAGGATGTTATCAATAGTAAATAACAAAGGCATGTGTCTTGTGTAAGAGATTTGATAAGAAAGAACAATCCAAAGCACCCAAGTGCAAAATTAGCATTTTCACTCAGAATGATCTTATCAAATTTAATTGGCCCATAAATTACACTACCTCATTTAGGGATACGATATCCAAAATCAACATTTGATTATATCATGTTTAACTCATTTAATGTGCTTTGATGGTTTTAGGCCAAATTGTGCATTTTAGGTGGAAATTGGTCAAAAGCCTCGTTAGAGGTTTTTGTTGGCCAGATTTAGGTGTTTATAGATATAACCAATATTTATATGTAAAGATTTATCCCTGTAATTAAGAAATATATTGAAGTAATAGGGGACATATGGTTGTACCTTGATTGTACTGTCATAAGGATTAAGGGAACTAAAAATTATCCTCTCAAATTACTAGTCCATGTTCTTGATAAATTAGTAAAACAAGAGCCGGCCTACAAATTTTTCCATGGTATAGATGGAATTTGTAAAACTAAGAGAAAATGTCTCCTACATATATTTCCAATGACAATTGGCAAGACAACATTCAAACAATGGGATCACATTGAGGCTATCTCAAAACATAGGCTATCTTTCAACCTACAAATGGATGATCTTAGACAATAGAACCCTTATGGAATGGTTAAGGAAAATTTTAGGCTCAAGGATATCTTTAATGTACCATATGAACATGAGCCCAATTCATTTAAATTCATATACTTTAAAGCATCATCATATTTTTAATTAACTATAAGATTGAAGGAGCACAACATAAGACCAAAGTCAAGATTGATAGGGACCAAAAATAGAAGATATATGGTAATTAGGCCAAAGGAAGTCTCATTTTATTAGTATTTGTTCTTCTAAGTTACTCTTAGTAGAAGTATAAATAGAACATAGACCTGAAGAGATGAGTGATGATGAAATTACTTCATGTTTATTAGTTCTTGAATCATCTAAGGTAGAAGAGTAAGAGATACCTCAAGAGGAGGTGCATATGATAGCCCTAAATCCTAATGAGTCTATTGAAGATGTAGTGAAGATGTTATCCATGGCTTATGAGATAGATTTAGATAAATAGGAAATAAGTGTTGAGAAAACTAAGAAAGAGCAAGATAAAGGGAAGTCTTTAGACTTGGTTGCTATTGACACTCCTAAGATAAAAGTTGAGACTACCATTGTTCTAAAGGAAAAGAAACCAAGGGTAACCATCACTCCTCCTTTGAGTGAATTTAACATGGTTAAAGAGGAAAACATATAAGATGGTCCACCCATTATTACGTGGCTCATTTATCATCCAATGATAGAAAATATTTGCACTATTCACCATCTATGGGTAATGTTGAAATTTATTAATATCCTTCTATAACAAGAATTGAAACCTTGGATCATTTCTCTATAAGAGGAAGAAGCAATAAGATTATATACTAGTTTTACATGTGATCTAATCTTTAGTTGGGGTAATGTATGATCCAAGCACTATTGGTTTGCAAAGGGTGACTGAGAAAATAGTTAAGAAAGGTGGTGAAGAAATCATATATCAAAAGGTGGAAACCTTAACTAATTTGACCTAAGATAATGATAGAGATTTGGTGAGAATACAATATTTGAGGAGGATGACCTAGATCTAGCTCAAGCACAATCAAAATAGTTATAAGGTGTTATCAAAGGCATAAAGTAGTAAAAGAAGAATCTACAGGAGTAATTCATTTTGTCTATTCTAAGAGATATGCTCAATAAGTTTGAGGCCACTATGAATGATACATTTATCTCTATGAAGTCGACAAGGTCCAAGAAAGATATGGTGAACAAGAAAATTGATATGGCTATGAACTGAATAAATTAATGGTAGACTTAATAGAACAAGGTAAAGGAATTAGTCAATATATTGAAAGAGGACTAGATTCCTAGATTTAAAATAGTTAGCTTTTTCACATTTAAATAATTATATGGTTATATTGATAAAGAAGATCAAGGGTTTGAACAAATGGTCTAAAGGCATGGATGATCTTTGAAATGATTTCAAATAATTGAAAAACTAGATGGTGCATATATTGGGTGGATTGATCAAAGACCCAACTACCATTAGTCCCATTGGCTTGTTAATAGATAAGGAGTTTACACACAGTGTTACTTAGTTCATATAAGAGGTGAGGTGAAAAAACCAAGGGAAAATAGGGGTAGATAATAAAAGGATATTGGACATGATCCTATTTATAAAGGAGAAGATTGGTGATTCTAGAATCATCAAGGAAGCAATGGGTGGAGCTAACAATGACTTAAAATACCTGGTAGATCAAGAAGAAGAGCCTTTCATGGAACCCATCATCAAATTCAAGATGATTAATGAACAACATGATAAGGGAGCAAAAATTAATTAGTAAAATGAATAAGGAGCTTCTCAAAGTCAAATTTATTGATGTAACATATTCTCTTATTTCTATTATGTAAAAGCATGTGCAACTTATAAATCACATTGCTTATAGGTCAGTCCATTTATAAAGTGTCTAATTATAGAATGTTGTAGAGGGACAACTATCCTTGAAACTTTCTCACTTATCATTGGACATGATTGACTAACATACTTGAAGGTCTTCTATGAAAGGGGTATTGCCATTCGTAAAAGAGAAGGGAGTTTTAGAGCAAAAACTACTTTGTAAACTTGGAGAAAATTAATTTGAGAAAGGTAATTTTAAAAGGATTGTCTTGTATCTATTTCTATATTTTTTTTATCATATCTTCTTCCTCAACTAAATAGTTTGATGTTCAGATGTGAATGGTTTTTATGGATTCTAGATGTGCATATTTGAATGTAGATTTATCAGTTTTTGCTTATTCTGATTGATTGAAAGATATTAGATTCATTTCATTTTCCTTGATCTTATTGAATATGTGCTAATGTAATTTTATTGTGGAAGTAAATCTTTAAATTGAATCTAGTTTCTTATTTGCATTGTTTCAACTATAATTAGACAATTACCTAATATATGATATGATCTATGTTATTGGCTATTTTATGTTATATATTGGTTTGAGTGTATGTTTTGATGAAATTTTAAGATTTATCATAATTTATGGATTGAAGATCATAAACGTCTATTTTATGCCCTATCCTTCATTTTTCTCATTTTTCAATCAAATCACTATAGTTTAACTTTCATTGTAAATATACATGCTAGATTAGACTTTAGAATTTAGGTTTTGGTCATAATTTAATATAATTAGTTTAGATTACTATCATATTTCATAATCAATATTTAAGACCACGATGGCTTCCAACAACTAGTTATATTATCATTTTGTGAAATAGTTAATTGCTTTGTCACTATTCCACTAAAGATCTTAGGAAGATCATAATAATCCACTCATGTAGTAGATTCTTTGAATCTAGAAATGATAAGTGTTTCTTAAACACTTTGTAAACCCCTATAATACACTTTTAGGCATCATCAATTAACGTTTCACTAGTGGTAGAAGGAGGAACTTTAGCTAAAGCTTTGTAAATTTAAAGTATCTTAGCTAATTTTCGTGAATTTTGCTCAAAGATCAATTGATTCTTTGCATATTTGTGTTTTTCTCGGCTCAATTATGTAAATATAACTAATATTCATGGTTTCAAACCAGTCTTCAGGCTTATTTAACTAAATACAAATATTCTTGGAAGATTTATGATAAATTTTTGCAAAGGTAATTTAAGCTTTATAAATATGATGCATTTGAGGTTAATGATAGTAATTTTGTTCAATTATTGGTTGATTCTTTGGTTTATTTGAACTTAAAAGTGTAATCACTCATATTTACATGTTTAGAGATATTTTTGAGCTAATTCAGTTAAATATTATTGTTCTTTGAAAGAAATTATATGAATTTGTACAAAATTTACTTAATGTATAAATTTAATAATTTTTCTTTGAAAATATAAGGTTTATAAATCATATTTTGAATAGGATTCAATGTTTACAAGATGGAAATACCAATAATAAGGACTAGGCTGTGTCTAAGACAAGATTACCTCTTCTTTCTTTGAAAAATCATAGAAAAGCAAAATCAAGTAAAGGTAAGCACAAGATTTATAAATCTCAACCTACTTAACCTATTCATGGTACTTTTGTTTATAACCTTTATCAAGGTATGTCATGGTTAGGTGGATCTTCCATCAATGTGCCTAGTCAGATACATGATTTACCTAAAAATCCTAAGAAATATTTGCCTTATTTTAGTCCTACAAGTGTGGTTACTAATGAAGAACACATCAAGTCCTTTAAAGATTATTAAATGTTTTTAATTAAGATGTTACATGTATATTTTTTACTTTTACATTCAAAGATGCAACATATGATTGGTTTATTAACCTTCCTGAGAGTTACATTACTTATTGGAATGATTTTGATAGTATTTTCATTGATCAATTTGGAAATATCATTAGTCCTTATGTCCTTTATCAATAATTCACTACTGTGAAAAGAGATTCAAGTAAAAATCTTAGAGATCTCAATGCCATATTCCATAATATGTTTATAGAAACTATAGATCCCTATAGACCTGATGAAGCTTTAGCTTTAGATATTTATAGGGATTCGTTAGATCTCATGACTTTTATATTTTTAAAAAGGTCTATTAGAGTCATAAATACATTAGCCTTATCCTATGTTAAAGCTATGAAAATAAGTGAACAAATGCAACACCAAGGTCAATTAGCATATGTTAATCTTAATGTCAATCCTAATTTACCTACATTGAACATCATTCCAAATGCTAATCAAAACATGCCTACTTTGAATCAGACACCAATTTTAAACCAATTAACTTTGAGTCATGCA
This sequence comes from Torreya grandis, assembly GCA_037957365.1. Taxonomy (NCBI): domain Eukaryota; kingdom Viridiplantae; phylum Streptophyta; class Pinopsida; order Cupressales; family Taxaceae; genus Torreya; species Torreya grandis. Next base: position 377,763 of record JARHVA010004280.1, read on the forward strand.
CATCTTGGTCAAAACCTAAGATTCTTAAATAACATTTCAAGTGGATCTCATCCACAAGATCAAAGAGATATGTTTTGAACAACTAGCAGTTCTACTCAGGTTCACAATCCAGAGGCACCTAAGAATTAAAATGACTCCATAATCAAAATGGTTCTAAATTGAGCACTAATTTTATTCAATTACAAAGACAAGTTGGTAATATTAGGGAAAATTCTAATAGAAATTATTCTTATCATAGGTTCAACAGAACTTCAAACAAGTTTCATAGCAATAACAACAATAACAATGAGTCATCTACAAATAAGAAAAATCCTAAAATAAACATTTATGATGTAACTTTAACTGAATATTGTAAAGTTCATAACAATTAAAAGCATGGTGAATTAGATTGTATTGAATTTTATAATGCTTTTGAGTTATTTCAATATGAATTAGATACATTTGAAGGAATACCTAACAAATATAATACTATAGATACACTAGTTATTCAAAATCATCTAAATCTACTGAGATAACTCTGATGGTGGAGACATTTGATTTTCCATTCCAAGATGAGAATGACCCCGAGGATACTCATAAGAATATTCATGATTTTGAATAGTATCTAAAGAAGACTTATCCACTGTAGAATATAAAATAAAATCAACCTTTCACAAGTTTAAATATACCAAATAACCTTGATACTCCTCTTGATCCTTAGCAGACAATAATACATAACCTCTAAAGGGAAGTACCACTAGAAATAATGTTGAGTCATCTAGTTCTTCTACTAGGAGCGGATATAATATAGTGGAGGATATGAAAAATATTAAATCTAAATTCACTTTACATCAATTGACTCAAAAAATTGAACAAAGAGATTTGCTACTAGAATCTTGTACCAATAACCCTAGTAAGACATAAAAGTTGCAAATGTCAATGTAGTGATGTATAAGAACAAAGTAGAGGTTCCACCATTCTTACTAAAAATTAGAGTTTTTGGTAAAAACTTTCAAAATTATTTTTTAGACTCAGGTGCCTCTAAAAATATCATGCCAAATGGTATTTGTGAAAAACATGGTTTTACTCCAGTTAAGTCTGATAGAGTAGTTACTCAATTAGATAAATTAAGAGTTAAAGTAACTGGTGAATTTTTGAATGTTCATATACATCTTTCTAAGGACCCAAAAATAAAGAAAGTCATAGATATTTAATTTTTGGACATTCTTGATGCTTATGGGACGTTGCTAAGTAGATATTAGACCAAATATTTAAATGGATACATGTAAACTGACTGTTCTCATATGTGGTTTTCATTTAATGGAGTCCCCAATCAAATTTGGATTGACAGGGAGCAAAATATGAAACACTTGATCACTGAATATAATGAAGAAAGTTAAAGGGTCAACCTGGGTAATTCTAATTTAAGAGTTTACACTCTTGATACTCCCCTAGGTATGTAACTCTAAAGACTCTTATGTTATGCTTAGACTATGAAAGTTATATTTTTATGGTGCTAGATGTAAATATAGATCTATAATAGGAATTATTCTAATCAATCTCATTGGGAAGGAATTTAATTCTTCTTACAAACTTTAATTTCCTTGCACTAATAATTTGGTAGAATATGAAGCTTCAATCTTATGATTATAATTTTCTATAAAACACACTGTCAAAGAACTACTAGTGTATGGTGATTATGAACTAGTAGTCAATCAAGCTAGAAGTAAGTACCAATGAAAATTATTTTATCTTAAGAAATATAAGTTTAGAGTGTGAGACTTGATTAAGTACTTTGATGATTTTAATATTGTCTCCATTCCTAGAGAAGAGATCAAGCTTACTAATGAGCTAGCCTCAGCTAATTCCAACCTTATGCTAAACTAGGATTCTCAAATCCTTAGCATTGAATTGGTTCCATGTCCTTTACTTCCTAACAATTTCAATCATTTAAAAGTGTTAATGATGACCAATAAATAATTGATTTCATGAATAACTTGAGAGTATTTGAGTCTCACATCATTGATGAGGTCAATGAAAATTATCTTCATGAAGACAAAGTTGACAAGATTATTTAATTGAATGAAAATAAAAGTCCCAAAGTCATGATTGAATTACAATGTATATTTGATAAATACAAACTAGATAAATATATTAACATTCCTAAAGTGATCTGGAAAGATTATAATCTTGTTGATCTAGGAACTCAAGGTCAACTTCAACTAGTAAACATTGGTATAATTTGGATAAATGAAGAATCTAGAAAGGCTAAAGAGTTGTTGAAAAAGTACAAAGATGTTATTACATAGTCTTATGAAGACTTAAATATATTTGATCCTAGATTAATTACCCATACCATTCCATTAAAATAAGTTTGTAAACCTTTCAAATAAAATAAAAGACTAGTCAATCCTATTTTAAAACCATTATTCTATAAAGAGGTCAAAAAGTTGTTAAATGCCAAAATAGTATTTCTAATTAGACATTCTACCTAGGTAGCTAACTTAGTACCACTTAGAGAGAATAATGGAGAAATTAGGTTATGCATAAAATTTAGAAATTTGAACAAATCTTTAGAAAATGATAATTATCCTTTACGTTCCCTTGACTAGGTCATTCAAATTGTTAATGGTTCTACTATGATGTCTTTCTTAGATGGTTTTTTAGGTTATAATCAAGTACTTGTACATAAGGAGGATAGAATTGAAACTATATTCACAATAAAGTGGGGTATTTTTACTTACAAAAGAATGCATTTTGGACTAATAAAGGCAAGAGAAACTTTTCAAAGAGCTATGGACCATGCCTTTCAAGGTCTCATAGGTAAGTACATTATTATATATGGATGATCTAACTTTATTTTCTAAAAATAGGGAAGATCATGTTATACATTTACAATAGGTATTTAAACATTCTAGAAGGTATGGAATTTCCCTCAATCCTAAGAAAAGCATTTTTTGACATAGAAGGGAAGTTACTAGGACATGTTATAACCAAGGATGGGATTTATTTTTATTTTGATAAAGTAAATATAGTATCCAAAATAGAACCCCCTTATAGTAGAAATTAATTAAATTCTTTCTTTGGGAAAATCAATTTTATGAGAAAGTCCATTTCTAGTTTTGCAGAGATTATGAAGACACTTAATGACATGGTTAATAAGGATGACAACGTCATATGGAATGAGGAGATAGAAATCCTTCAAGGACATTAAAGAATCAATAAGATAAGCACCAATGTTGATAAATATTGATTTCACAAGAGATTTTTATCTTTATTATTTCACTTTAGAGCATAATATACATACTATTTTAAATCACAACAAATATAAATGTGATCATCCAATTGCATTCATGAACACTAACTTTAAGAATATCTAGTTAAACTATTATTTAATTGATAAACAATTACTATCTTTATTTAAGGCTATTAAGAAGTTTAGACACTATATTATTAGGAATAAAGTGCATGCAATATTACCATATCATAATACTAAGCTTATGTTTAGTCAATGTGAACTATGTGAGAGAAGAGGTAAGTGGATGTCTATTATCTAAGAGTATGATCTTGAGATGATAGATGGAAATTTGGTAACGTGTAAAGGATTGATTCAATTAATTTTAAACACCAATCCTAAATTTAATGTCATGCAAGTGGACCAGCAACATTTTTAACCAAATGATTGATATGGTGTAATTATTTATTTACTAATCAATGGTTATTGTCCTACATGTATGAGAAAAAATAAAATAATATCTTTGAGGATCAAGGAAACACATTTCTTCATCAAGTATGGGGTTCTCTTTGGGAATAATTATGAAGGCATATACTTGAGATGTGTCTCAAAGGAATAAGTAGCTAAGATCTTATGTAATTTTCATGAAATGCTTGGAAGTGAACACCCTTCTATAAAAATGATAGCTCATAAAATCTTAAAGGTATGATATTATCGGCCAATAATATTTAAGGATGAACAAAAACATGTTAAAGAATGCCATCAATGTCAGATCTTTAACACTAATGAATCAAAAGTAGCAATGCCATTGAGACAAGTTATGATTGACAAACCTTTTACTCAATGTACATTGGAATTTGTAGGGGTGATTAACCCCAATTATTTAGATGGACATAAGTATATTATTATTTCTACTGATTACTACATAATATGGATAGAATTAGTGGTAACAAAATAATGTTGAACTAAAGATGTAATCAAGTTCTTAGAAGAGAAAATTTGTACAAGATTTGGGACACCAATATCATTAGTTTATGATAATGGATCAGCTTTTGTATACATAGAAATGAGTGAGTGGGACTACGATAATATAATAATTCTTAAGTTATCATTAAACCATTACCCTTAAGGTAATGGAGTCTCAGATCCAATTTTTTTTTTTATGAAAGCAATGAAAAAGTTTGTAGTTCAGCAAACTATAACATGGCATAAATTTATTAAATATGCTATTTGGGTAGACATAACTAAAGTGAAGAAAGATCTGAAATCATCACCATTCCTATTAGTGTATGGTGAAGATCTGATATTTCCAATTACTCTCAAGCTGCCAAATTACAAGTTCATGCAAGAGTCTATGGAAAAAGATCAAGAATATGCTAATTCAAGGCTACTTGACATAATATAAATAGAGGATGCAAGGGAAGATGCATTTGCCAACATACCAAAGCATCAAACCAAAGTCAAAATATGGTTTGACAAAAATTCAAATATTAAGGTGTTTAGGTAAGGAGACCTAGTTCTCCAATGGGATAAATCCTCATAACCAAAAGGAAAACATGGGAAAATCACCCTTTGTGGATTTGTCATTATCAAATTATTAAAAAAATTAGAGACAACACCTTCAAGCCTAAAGACTTTCAGGGAGCAGAGTTTACTTTGCCAACTAATGGTCAATACCTCAAGCACTATTTTTATATTGTACCATGTTAAGTCTTCATGCAGTGACTTGTAAGATTAGTTTGAGTTAGTATAGATAGGGCTTAAATTAGTTTATTTTCATATTCCTTGTTTGTAAATAGTGCTTGTAAATATTTATTTACTTGTCTATTTTTCTTATCATGTGTTTGTTTTATTTTTTTTATTCCTTGCTTTTAATAATTCTTTTTTAGATAGTTTCCAACTCCAATACATGTAGTTGCTCAAAAGGAACTTGAAAAATCAAGAATGTAGGTATGACTCTTAAGCATTGGTTGATCATGGATTTTGGATATTTGAGCTTGATGTTATGATTTTGAGAAATTGGCAAGGATTGATATCTAGGTTAATTTTTCCTTAAAATATTAAACCTTGTTCTCATCAACATTTGGTTGTAATAAAGATTGCATATGCTTGACCGAAAGTTTGAATTATCAGATCAAAGTCATGTTAGCACTTAAAGAATATCATTTGACTAGGATGAAGTTTATAACAGAAGATGATTGTCTCAAAATCAAACATCTAACAAAATCCTAAAACCTAATTAGGTTTTGTTCCCAACCTTTGATAAAAGATTTATTGAAAATTTGAAAGCTTTCTTAGCAAAGGTGATTATGGTAACCTCCACCATGTCTATGGATGCCTGACTAGTAGTGGAGCAAGGCCTTGAGTGGAGCCAAAGGTATTTGTTAGAGATATGGATGCTTGGATGGTATTAAAATAATGCCCAAGCCTTCCCTTCTCATAAATCATGATTAATAATGAATATATAAATATTATATAAATTAATATTAATGGTTAAGCTCATGAAATATGGAAGTTATTCTCTTAATCCCATGGCAATTATTGAATGAATCAAAGTACACACATAACATGACTAAAATTTGATGTTTAAATCTAACTCTAAATTTATATAACTTGTGTTAATCATGAATTGATCTTAATTATGGTACTTGATCATGTGGAATGATTGGTCTTTTTATTAGTTTAAACTAAAAGTATCTTAGTTTTAACATTTTTTTAATGTTTCCCCCAGAAGTCACCATTTGTTAAGGTCAACATACCCCCATTTTTGAAAAATGAGGACCATTGTTCAGTTATTCAAATTGTGTTATAAATATACTTTAAAATTGATCAAAATACACTATTGAATATCTTTTTTTTCTTTAACTTTCATTGAAAAGTTACTCATAATATTTCTTTGCCTTTATATGATATTTCTAATGCTTGACTTTTGTGTTTTCATGTTGTAGGTTTAATGGAGTCCCATTTGTATGAATAGTATTTAGGGTTTTATGATTTAATGCTAATTTAAACCTTTTGGTTAACCTTTGGTTTTTGGTCAATTAATTAGATCTATGTTTAAATGATGTTAAAAAACTTTATTATAAGTATTTTAGCCTAAGTTTTTATTATGAAATGGATTTAAATTTACATGATATTATTTTCAAAATGGATTTAAATTTATGCAAGAACATTTTATTATATTTTAAACCTATTTTAAAATTTAGTCAAAACTATAATCACGTTTATTAATATGACTAAAACCTTAGACTAGAACTTTAAGCTAAGTCATTTATACTTTCAAACCCTTGCCTTACCTATTTTATTGTTGGCATGTACTAATTAAATGTGAAGAAACCAAGTCGCAAGATTTTTGGAGCTCGTATCAAAGATAAAAAAATTCATAGGTAATTTCCTAAGTCAAAATGTCAAAGACCCTAAGGATAAGTGCAAGGATAACAAGTGTCACAATCTTGGTGAATCCAAAATAAAACAATGCCATGTGGATATGGACTACAGTCAATAAGTAAAAGGAATTGATTGATGGTGTGAGTTAATAGTGTAATAGAGGTCTGATGGTGAGCAAGGAATCAAAGCATTAAAGGGTTATAAAATAAAATGTGAGAGTGGCAAGTGTCATGATCTCAAAAAAGTGTTAATGGATCTAATGGTGAGCAAAAGTCAACAAGTTAAGGATGCTGAGAAGAAATACAAGAGTGATAAGTGTCAAAATCATAGTGAGTAATCAAAAAAATCAATAGCCTATAATTGATCTTAGGAATAAGTAGATCTATGGAATGCATTTAATACTAGATAAGGAAGATCAATGGCCCACATTTGATCATATATTCAATATCAATAGTACAAGTAGATTAAACAATTTAAAAATCCTAGATTGAATGTGATGTTACCATGTGGAAAAAGAGAATTCAAGTGATAAAAAATGTTTATAAGGTACATAGAGAGTTATAGATCTTCCAAGTGTCCCAATCTTGTAAGTTCAAAAAGAAGATCAATGGCCAATGATAGATTCAAGTCCAAAAGACTTCTTAAGAGATAAATGGTGCAAATTTGATTGACATATGAGATTACATGAGGTAATGACATGTGTCCAAAAATGATAAATGGTCACATTTTAAATAAATGAGAAGCATGACATGACAATGCCACATAGGTAGAACACATCATACTAGGAGATCTTATGGACCCAAACATGAGGAAGGTATAAATGTGCAATCGAAATGCAATCTAAGTCATGAATACTCACATTTCAAACTTTTTTTCTAGCATTAGATCTCTTTATAAACCTCTTAAAATACCTAAGTGTGTACAAATAACCCTAATTCATACCTAAATTCACTGGGATTGATCTAAAATGATTTGAACTATTATGTGCACAAGGATAATTCAATTCAAATTATAGTTATGGTAGGCCAGAAACATGTTTCAAAGAAAGAGGTTTAAATACATCTATCCTTAGATGCATAAGGTCAAGTGTTCAAGCACATCGATTTTGTAGCTACTACTTTTAACACAAGGGATATAAATTAATCTAAATTGTTCTAGATAATTGAGAACCAACTAGTTATCACCAAGGAAGAATACAATATTTTCTTGGCAAAGAGACTATATGATGATATTGTAGCCATTTAGATGACTAAACTTCACTATGTAACTATTTTTATCACCAAATCTCACACCCTAAAAGAGGGTGTTCAATCCTCTTCTATATTTGGTCAACATGGGAACACTTCCAGGTACATGGGTGTACTTATAGCGAAAGTGAACATCTAGATTTTAAGGGATAGCTCCCTAAATATATCTTGAAGTGATTTCACCTATAATAATTGATTGTTTATGGGGGAAAAGGGCTATATTTTGCATGTAATGAAACCTATTCTAGAGGGTGATGCACCAAGATGTTTACCACAATACTATCATACTCTATCACAAAGAGATAAGGCATACAATACTATTCTAATAGCCCTATAATTCACTAACATTAGTGTTTCAATATGAAGGGGACATAAATGAAGACTATTCGAGGTAAGTGAAACCATAGATTAGTTGTAGATATTAAGGCTTCCTTATACACTTAATCATAGATCCATACACTTAAAAACACTATATATGACTTGTTAGAATATAAACTCTTACATAGACATGAAAGGATAAGGGAAGAAAGGATAGAGAACAATCACTTTTCATCACCATACATCACTTTCACATTTAGACAATTGTTTAAGAACTAAAAAATCAAAAATGCATTAATCTTCCAAGGAACAATATGATGTCATTCCAATAGGGATTTGTCATACATGGAGTGGAACCTTTTTTTACAATAGCTCAAGAGCTATATTCATAGAAAATGGGGGAAAGAGAGAGAGGGTTTTGGTGCTAAAACATGGAAGGATTGAGAGAAAGCAAGGATAGATGAATATCTCTTAACCATTCACTATACATCTCTTCACACACTTTGACAAGCTGATATATGAACTCAAACTAGATTGAATTTATTGTCAAAGGCAAAGTACAATGTGAAAAATAATAAGGCTTCACCATACCTAGTGTAGTTTCTTTTTCAAAATAGTCAAGGAGATATATTTATATAAAATGGGGGAAAGAGAGAGAGGGTTTTGGTGCTCAAAAAGGGATCAAATGAATTCAAATCCACTTGAAAAGAGGTTACAACTACCTCTACAAATATTGTCATTTAGACCATTTGATTAATATAGGTCACCTTAGTCTATTACATCATTACAATATCCTCCTTGTGATGGTCTATGGTGGTTGCAATGGTAGGATCAAGTTATTTCCAGTTGGGTCTTAGTAACATTGTAGTTACAATACTCAAATCCATCATTTAGAATACTATCTCATTGCTAACTACTTCTAACTAGTTATCATGGTATGTATAATGGAGAGAAAGCTCACTTTTAAGTAGCTAGTCCATTCAATGGACTTTTCGGGTCCACTTATTTGCCCTTATGGAAACCTTTGAAATATTATCTCCTTCTGCTAGAAATGGTGAACATAGTCAGAGAAGGATTCCTTTATGATGAAAAATTATAAGCTAGAATTCCATATTTAGCCACATGGGTGGTCCTTTTATGTTCTCTAAATCCTACTACAGTAGCTAGACTACTTTTTGGTGTTTGAACTAGCTCTAATGGTGTCAGGAAGACTCTACAAAACCCATTTACTTCTATTGAAAATGGATTTGGTTTGATTCCCATAGAAAACCCTAGGCTCACCTTTATTCCAATTGGCTATAAAAAAATTAACTAAGATCATTGACACTTTGAACCACCTCACTCCATTGGAATTACCAGGTTTGAACGAGTGCAAAACCCTTGGATCTACCTTTGAATTATCAACTTTATCCTCACACCACATGTCAATTGCATGTCAATCCTTAGGATCCTACTGTCAATTTACCCACTTACATGCTTACACCACATGTCAACTCCTCAAGCTCTCTGACTATTTGACTCATAGCATGCCATTAGATTGAGATGTATGATCAAGTGAGGACCATTGATCTTGCTAGAACCCATTTTTTGAAATCTAATGGTTAGTCCATGGCCTTAAAATTGATTGTCTACAAGATGTATTTTAATGTTTTTATGACCATAATTTATGGTTTTGAAACCATCAAATTTAATCTCAATAAGATTTACTTTTTTTGATCTTAAACTTCATATTTTTTAAAATGTTTTATTTTTTTTACCAACATTGAAATCTTGGATCTTGAATCATGAGAAACATGGAGGATAAAACTTTTAGAAGATGTTCTTAAGGTCAAAAGGGATAAACCCATTTGACCCAATGGTCCTAAAATATTTCAAATCAAATATATTCAAATTTTAAGATGAATTATCTATATCTACTTCTGCATGACATCCCATGATAGCCAAGCTCAAATGACTAAGTATGGGAAACTTAGCAAAAATGCCTAGGAGCCCAACTTTACACATGTATATTCTTTTGTGATTTGGAAGAGGACCTAAAACTTAGTGCATAGAAACTTGGGACTAAGGTGAAAAAATCCATGTGACTACTTTCCCCAATAACTACCACATGTGTGAGATATTCCATTGTGAAAGTGCTCACTCAACTCTGCTAGAACCTTCTTAAAAATGGTTATGTATGGGAAAACAAGTATAAATTGATTAAGGAGCCAACTTTGGACCATTTTAACTTTTGATGCACTTAGGTGGAGGACCTGATATTTGGAACATAAGAGCTTGGTATAAAATTGAGCAAGCCCATATGACCAATTTCTTTTTACTTATTCACACGTGTGAGATCTAGCCTCAACAAGCTGCCCACTTGTACTTTCTGCCACTAGACCCAAGATGTCAGGATGAATACAATGAAGAGCTAGATAAATACCACAAGCTTTCTAAGTCATTACAAGCACTCTTAACATCCCATAGGGTCTCTTCAAAATTATCACATTATAAAATTCCCTATACAAGATTTTGGCTATAGGGGGTTGACACATTTTAGCCTGTGGGAAAAAATGGTCAACATTCTTGGTGATTTCCTAGGGTTTACATGTCTATATATGTAAAAGGAGCCCAAACCAATTGTATAATTCTATTCATTGGGCTATGGATTCACATGTATAGTAGTTTTGACATACAAAAATCCTTAAACAATACATAAAACATAAGGGAAAACAAAAAGAAGCAACACATAAGATGAGAAACAATATGTGCTTCATGAGAACTATTGAATAAAACATAACAAGAAAAGAAACACGCACTTAAAACATGGAAAACTAGAAAATGTGATAGAAATATCACTTAGAGTAATTTAAAAAAAACTAATCTAACATATACAACCTAAAATCATGAGTACCTTTCCTCCCTAATTAAAAGGAAAGTTTGACAATTTTCTTGCATCATGAGATGAGGTATTGAATGAGGCAGGCAACTCCTTGACTCTTAGTATTGATGCTTAATTATTCTTTGTTGAAATTATCAACCTCTTTAAAATTATGTTTAGTGATAAATAAATAGCTCCAAATAGGTCATCTATGTGCATCTAGATAGCCTCAACCTTTTCATATGGTTCCTCAACTATGACCTCTAGTGGTGTTTGATTGAGGCTTACCTTATTGATCTCCATGGTGCTCTCAATAAGATTAGGATTCTCTTCAAATACAAGTTCCTCAAGCACATCAAGGAGCTATGAATAGTCTACCCAATATTATTCATTTTCCTCCATAGAAAAAATTTCCTCCACCTTCTCATGTACTTGACCCTCAACCTAGGAGAGATCTTCAAGCTCTTGAAAGAGTTTCATTTGTAATTACTAGTCATCATTAACATAATGTTCTTGATTTTTGAGATCATCAATACTCTCTTCTTCATGTCTTTGTATCTTTAAATATGGCTCAATACTAAGGGTCCTCTCAACCAATCTTGAGGAATTTCAACCTCTAGCTTGACCTTACTTTCCATGTCTATAATATCTTAGACACTAGCATCACCAAATTTCCCTATGATATCAATTTTTTTATTAGAATAATGACCTTCATATTTATGCTTGAGGTGGTCATCTAAAACTTCATGATTGGAGAAGGAGTCTTCCTTAAATGCCTCTCCCTTTGGGTCTTGGCCATATTTCTCTTAGATAACTACAGAAGAGTCTTTAAAAAGTTCCTATTTCATATTAAAATCTACACCAATAGCTATAATAGGATATTTAATGTTCTTTTCTTCATTTAGGGAGGTAGAGTTTCACTATTTATCACCAAGGGGGGTCCCTATGGTGATTTCGTCCTCATAGTCACTCATGACATCTTCTTGATTAGCTTTGGATTGGATTTGGTCCCCTCCACTTACTTCTCTCAAGATGGGCTCATGTGAATAATATGGGATATGAGGTGTGGTGTAAGGTTGGTGAGTTTGAGATGGAGTGTGGGATGGAATAATTGGCTTATCAATGGATTTAGGAAAGAGAAAAGCATTAGTAAGTTCATAGGGAAGTGACTTCTTGGTCTGATTAGAAGGAGGGACACCTACATAAGTAAGAGTTGTATATTGTCAATATATTTCCTAAAGCTCTTTAATAGAGACATGTTTATTTTATATATATTTATCCTACCACATACTTAGCCTATCTATTGAGAATTTAAGGCACTTCTTTGCTAAGTCTATTTATTCAATGATCTCCCATTGAGTTCCTTCTAGTTCTTCAAACATCTTTAAAATCTACATATGACTTTGGATAACATTTCTAAAAAATTCTATGAGATGATAAGGGATTATATCATACTCATTATCCCATGTTATCATTTTATATTCAAGAACTAGTAAATTTGATATGGATGTCAACAAAGACTTGATATACGATGGAGAAAATGAATGAGGAAGAGGGTAATGATGGGGATGAAGACCAAATTCCACTTGTTACATTTTAGCCTATCATAATCTATGTCTTACCTTGTAATACCTTGATATGGAGTCCATAATAACATCTTGGTCCTCATGAAAATACTCATAGGAGTACTCTTGAGGTTCATCGGTATCATGGTATGATTGCTAGGACTCATATTGGGATTGGTAAGAAGGAATTTATTAATATATTTATTGGTATCCTTCCCCATAGGGTTGTCTAATAACATGGTGTATATCTAGTGGGGAAATATATAGGATTATAGGGTTTCCATGGCTCATAAGATTGATAGCCATTTTCATATGAGTATTAGAGAGTATACTATGGTTCATAACAAGGTTAGTAAGGAGTTCCATGGTAGGGATATTGACCATGGTTGTTCATGTCAACCTCATGCATTAAAGGAAAGATAAAAATTGATCAAAACATAAATAAGATATACATGGGATGTTTAAAACTAGAATCTATCATTCAGAGTTAGCATTGGTGCTAGATTGCTTGCTTCCAAAAGTTGATAGAGGAAAGACACACCAATGATCTTTTCACTCTCTTGGAATTTTGTCCCATTAGGTGTGCCAAAAATTTTGTCACCAAATATCACACCCTAGAAGTGGGTGATCAATCTTCTTATAGATTTGGGTAACATGGGAACACTTCTAGGTATGTGGGTATATCTATAATGGAAGTGAGCCTTCAGATTTTAAGGACTAGCTCCTTAAATGTATCTTGAAGTGATTTCACCTCTAATAACTAATTGTTTATGCAAGAAAAGGGTTAGATTTTACATGAAATGAAACCTATTTTAGAGGGTGATGCACTAAAATGTTTACCATAAGACTATAATACTCTATCGCAAAGAGACAAGGCATAAAACACTAGTCTAATAGTCCTAGCATGCACTAGAAGTAGTATTTCAATATGAAGGTGACATACATGAAGACTATCTAAGGTAAGTGAAACCATAGGTCAATTGTAGATACTAAGGCTTACTTGTATACTTAAGCACAAATCCATACACTTAAAAACACTTCATATAACTTATTAGAATATAAACTCTTTCACATACATGAAAGGATAAGGGAAGAAAGGATAGATAATAATCACTTTGAATCAACATACATTACTTGCACATTTAGACAATTAGTCAGGAACTAAAAAAATTAGAAAATCATTAATCTTCAAATGTAAAATTTGATGTAATTCAAGTGGGGATTCACCATACATGGAGTGGAACCTTTTTTACAATAGCTTAGGAGCTATATTTATAGAATAGGGGGAAAGAGAGAGAGGGTTTTAGCACTCAAACATGGAAAGATTGAGAAAATTCAAGGATAAATGAATATCTCTTAACCATTCACTATACATCTCTTCACACACTTTGTCAAGATAATATACAAACTCAAACTAGATTGAATTTATTGTCTAAGGAAAAGTACAATGTCAAAACTAGTAGGGCTTCACATACTTGGTGTGGTATCTTTTTTTATAATAGCTTAAGAGCTATATTTATAGAAAAATGGGGAAAGAGAGAGATATTTTTGGTGCACAAAAAGGGATGAAATGAACTCAAATCCATTGTAAAAGTGATTACAACTACGTGTATAAATATTCTCATTTGGACCATTTTATTTATCTAGGTCACCCTAGTCCATTACATCATTATAATATCCTATATGTGATGCTCCATGGTGGTTGTAATGATAGGATCAAGTGGTTTCCAAATGGGTCTTGGTAATATTGTAGTTACAAAACTCAGATCCATGATTGGGAATCATGTATCATTACCAATTACTTCTAACTAGTTGTCATGGTGTGCATAGTGGAGAGAAAAGTCACTTTCAAGTAGCTGTCCATTCAATGAACTATTGGGGTCAACTTGTTTGCCCTCATGGCACCCTTTGAAATATTATCTCCTTATACTAGAAATGGCAAACACAATCAAAGAAGGATCCCTTTATGATGCAAAATTATAAGTTAGAGGTCCATATTTAGCCACATGGGTGGTTCCTTTATATTCTTTCAATCCTACTACATTAGGTAGACTACTCTATGGCATTTTAACTAGCTCTAATGGTGTTGGGAAGACTCTAGAAAACCTATTTGCTTCTATCAAAAATGGCTTTGATTTGACTCCCATAAATAACCTTGGACTCACCTTTGCTCTAATTGGTTATCAAAAACTAAGATTGTTGACACTTTGAATTAGATCACTCCATTATATTTTCCATGTTTGAATGAGCGTGAACCTTCGTATCTACCTTTGAGTTATCAACCTTATCCCTACTTATGCCACATGTGAAATGCATGTTAATCCTTAGGATCCTAATTTCAGTCTACCCATTTACATTATTATACCATGTGTTGACCCCTCGATATATTTGAGTGTTTGACTCATCTCACACCATTGGATTGAGATGTATAATCAAGAGAGAACTGTTGATCTTATTGGGACCCATTGCTTGAAATCCAACATGTAGTCCATGTTCTTAAAATTGACAATCTATGGGCTATATTTTAACATTCATTTGACTATCATTGATGGTCATGCAATAATAAAATTTAATCTTAATAATATTTATTTTGTTTGATATTAAACTTGATGTTCACATGAATGTCTTATGTTTTTTGACCAGATTTGAAAGCTAGGATCTTGAAGCATGAGAAACATGGAGGCATCAAAATTTTAGAAGATTTTCTTAAGGTTAAAAGGGAAAAACCCATTTGATCCACTAGTCTTAGGAGCTTATGAAGCAAGTATATTCAAATTTCAAGATGGATGGTCCATAACTACTTCTACATGACATCCTATGATGGCTAAGTTCAAATGACTATGGGAAACTTATCAGAAATGCTTGGGATCCCAGCTTTACACATGTGTATCTTCTTCTGTGCTTCAGTAGAGGACTTGAAACTTGGTGCATAGTAGCTTGGGACAAAGGTGAACAAACCCATGTGACTACATTCCCATGTAACTATGGCATGTGTGAGATATTGCTTTGTGAAAGTGCTCACTTAGCTCTACTAGAACATTCCTAAAAAAGGCTATGGGAAAACAAGTAGAAAGTGACTGACGAGCCAAATTTGGACCTTTGTAACTTTTAATGTGCTTAGGAGAAGGACCTAATATTTGGCACATATAATATTGGTATAAAAGTGAGGAAACCCATATGACCAATTCATCTTGAATTGTCCACATATATGAGATTTGGCCTCAATAAACTGCCCATTTGTATTTTTTGCCACTAGACCCAAGATGTCAAGATGAATATAATGAAGAACTGAATGTACATTGGGAGCTTCCTAACTCATTCCAAGCACTCTTAACATCCCATAGGGTCTCTTCAGCATTGTTCATGACATTATAAAAGTACCCTATACAATATTTTGGCTATAGGGGGTTGACCCATTTTGGCCTATGGGGAAAAATGATCAATTACTACAAAATCAGAGGTACTTCATTACATTGATATTCTTGGTCACATTTTTAAAGAAGATAAGAAATAAAAGGGTATTTTAATTAATGAAGATAATAAAAGGAGAGTTACTTACATTCCCAAATTTTCTTTGAGTATTATTACAAATTTTCCAAGCCCCAAATTGACCCAACCTCAATTAATTCATGTGCTAAGCAACACAACATGATGGAAACCATAGCTATGTGGTAAGAGTCTAGTAATTAGGTTATTATAGACCATAGAAATAACATCCTAATATTTACATAATTAAGATGGTTATGACCATGTTATTATACCTATAATTAGGATGGTTATGACCATCTTAATAGGCTAATTTAGACCTAGAATTAGGATGGTTATGACCATGATGAATAGGTTATATGGATGTGTGACTAAAAAATATGTAAATCCAATGTGGGTGCCCATGATGTGTTTCATCATTAAAAATTTGATAGTTCCTCCATTAGGTGAGATAATCAGCAACTCCCTAAGTAGACAAACATATGCAATCAGACATAGGAAGAAATTGAAATTTACATGATGTCCTATCATTTATATGCCTAGTGTGTAACCATAAATATTCACAACCAGAGAGAATGGTCTCTAAGTGGTACTCAGACTATTTCCCAATACTATTCCACATTGCACATCTATAAGTATAGAGACCACATTCAATTTATTTGTGATTGTATATATCCTTCACTAAATGAAGTTATAATTGATATCCCTATGGAGAGAGTTATCCATCTAATCAAGAAATCTATTGAATCAATAGGAGACATATGGTTCTACCCTAATTTTAATATTATAATAACTAAGGGAACTCTGAATTCTCCTCTCAGGTTACTATTCCATGTTCATGATAAACTAGTAGAACAAGAGGTAGCCTACTAATTGTTCCATGGTATAGATGGCCTTTGCAAAACTAAGAGAAAATGTCTCCTACATAGCTTTTTTATGATAATTGGTAAGACAACATTTAGATAGTGGGATCAAATTGAGGTTGCCTCAAAGCATAGGTTATATTTCAACCTATATATGGATGATCTTAGATAATGGGACCCTTATGGAAGGGTTAAGGAACATTTGAGGCTCAAGGGTATTTTGAATGTACCATATGAGCATGAAATTATTTTATTTGAATTCATATATATTAAAGCATCCTTATATTTTAAACTAGAATATTGAAGGATAATAACTTAAGACCTAATTATATATTGAATAAGGACAAGAAAATAGAAGATAGATGGAAATTAAGCCCAAGGTAGTATAGTTTGATTAGTGTTGGTTATTCTAAGTTACTCTCAGGAAAAGTAAAAATAGAACATGGACTAGAAGATACGAATCTTGATGAAATTACTTCATTTTTATCAGTTCTTAAATCATCTAAGCTAGTAAAGCAAGAACTACCTTAAGAGGAGTTGCATATGACAGCCATAGATCTTAATAAGTCTATTTATGATGCATTGAATATGATATCCATGACTTATGAGACAAATTTAGACAAAAAAGCAAGTGTTGAGAAAACTAATAAAAAATAAGATAAAGGGAAGTCTTTAGACTAGGTTCTTATTAATACACCAAAAAGAAAAGTTGAGATTGCCACTGTTCTAAAGGCAAAAAAACCAATGGTAACCATTACTCCTCCTTTGAGTGAATTGAACTTCTTTATCCAAGAAAACATATTATATGGTCTGCCTATCCTTGAGTGGTTCATTTATGAACCAAGGATAGAAAATCTTCCCTCTATTCACCATCCATGGGCAATTGTGAAAGTTAATAATATCCCACTACAACAATAATTGAAACCCTAGATAATTGCCTTACAAGAGGAAGAAACAAGGAGATTATATACTCCTTGTCAGTTAGCCCAATCACAATTATAAATCTTAGTTCCACATATCACCCAATATTTAGTTGGGGTCAAGTTTTATGTAGGCACTATTGGTTTGCAAAGGGTGATTGAGAAAATACTTAGGTAAGGTGGTGAAGAAATCATATATCAAAAAGTGGAACCCTTGACTAATTTGACCTAGGAGAAAGGATAGAGACTTGGTGAGGATCCAATATTTGAGAAGGATGTCTTGGAGCTAGATTAAGCACAATCAGAGTTGTTAATTTATGATTATGCTAGATTGATTGAAATATCTTAGATTCATTTCATTTTCCTTTCTCTTCTTGTAGATGTGATAATGCAATTTGCTTGTAGAAGTAAATATTTAAATTGAATCTAGTTTCTTATTTGTATTATCCTTAGACATTTTCTTAGTATATGATAGGATCTATGTTGTTGGATATTTCATGTCATATATTAGTTTGAGTTTATGTTTGGATGAAATTTAAGCTTTGTCATAATGTCTAGACTAAATATTATAAACCTCTCTTTTCTTCCCTACCCTTCCTTTTTCTCAATTTTTAGTCAATTCATTATATTTCAGCTTTCATTGTAAATATACATGCTAGATTAGATTTAGAGTTTAGGTTTGGATCATAATTTAGTTTGCTTGGTTTAAATTACTATCATCTTTCATAAGCAAGATTTAAGACCATGGTTTCTCCCAACAACTAGTTATATTATCATTGTTTAAAATAGTTATTTTTTTTTGCTATTTAACTAAAGATCTTAGGAAGATCACAAATAGATACTCATGCAGTAGATTCTTTGAATCTATAAATGAGAAGTGTTTATTAAACACTCTATAAATCCCTATGATACACTTTTATACATAAATATGTGATGTTTAAATGGAATTATAAGGATTGCCTTTAGCTAAATTTTTGTCAATTTGAAGTATTTTAGCTAATTTTAGTGAATTTTGCTCAAAGATCAATTGATTTTTTGTATATTTGTGTTTTTCTTAGCTCAATTGTGTAATGATAACTGATATTCATGGTTTTAGACTAGTATATTTTCTTATTTAACTAAATACATATATTATTTGAAGATTTATGATAAATTATTGCAAAGGTATTTTAAGCTTTGTGAATCTAATGCATTTGAGGTTAGTGATAGTAATATTGTTCAAATATTGGTTGATTCTTTGCAAATTTAGGTTTATATGAACTTATAAGTGTAAATATCACTCATATTTACAAGTTTGGAGATATATTGAGCTAATTTAGTTAAATATGATTGTTCTTTAAAATAAATTATTTGAATTTGTGCAAATTTTGTGTATTGTATAGATTTAATCATTGTTATTTGCAAAGATAAGGTTTGTACATTGTAATCTAAGTAGGATTACAAGTTTAAAAGTTGGAGATACCAAGAATAAGGAATAGGTCAAGGTATAAGACAATATTACCTCTTATTTCTTTAGAAATTCATAAGAAAGCAAGAGCAGATAAATGTAAGCACATGCTTTTTAAATCTCAACCTACTTCACCTATTCATGGTGCTCCTATGTTCAACCCTTATCAAGATATGGTGTGGTTGAGTGGATATTTATTCAATGTATTAGGTTAGGAACACTATTTACCTAAAAATCTTGAGAAATATTTGCCTTCTTTCAGTCCTATAGGTGTGGTTACTACCGAAGAACACATCAAGTCATTTAAAGCTACTTTGAGATTATTAAATGTTATTCATGAACATGTTACATGTAGACTATTTCCTTCTACGTTAAAAGATGTAGCATATTATTACTTTCTCAACCTTCCTAAAAATTATATTACCTATTGGAATTATTTTAATAGTATTTTCATTTATCAATTTGGAAAGATCATCAATCCTTGTCTCCTTTATCAAAAGTTCACTACTATGAAAAGAGATTCAAGTGAAACTATTAGAGTTTTCAATTCCATATTTAGAATATATTTAAAATAACTATAGATACTTATATACTTAATCAATATATATCTTTAGAGATTTATAAGGATGCTTTAGATCCCATGACTTGTATTTTTTTTAAAGGTTTGTTAGAGTCATAAATACATTGGCCTTAGCCTATACTAAAGCTCTATAAATAAGTGATCAAATGCAACCCTAGGGTTAATTATCATATGATATTCCTAATGTCAATCATAATTTCCCTACATTAAATGTCATTCTAAATTTTAATCAAAACATGCCTGCTTTAAATCAGACACCAATTTTAAATCAATTACCTTTGAGTCATGCTCATCCTCATCAAAACCTAGGATTATTAAATAAAATTGCAAGTGTATCTCATCCACAATATCAAATATATATGGTTCCAATAACTATTATTATTATTATTCAAGTTCACAATTCAGAGGTACATAACAATGGAAATGACTCCATACTCAAAATGGTTAAAAAATTGGACACTAATTTTCTTTAGTTGCAAATAAACATAGGTAATACTAAGGGAAATTGCAATATAAATTATTATTATCAAAGGTTAAATATACATTCAAATAGGTTTCATAGCAAAAAAAACAAAAATAATAACAATGATTCATCTGCAAATAAGAATAGTCCTAAAATAAACATTTGTGATGTAACTTTAACTAAATATTGTAGAGTTCATAACACTTCAAAACATGGTGAATTGGATTGAATTAAATATTTTAATGATTTTGAATTATTTCAATATGACTTAAATATATTTTAAATAGTAACTAATAAATATAATACTATAGGTACATCTGTTTCTTTAAAATCATCTAAATCTACTGACATAACTCTAATGGTGGAGACATTTGATTTTCCATTCCAAGATGAGAATGAGCTTGAGGGTACTCTTGAGGAGATTGTTTATTTTAAATAGTATATGAAGAGGACTTATACATTTAGTAATATATAAAAAATTAACCTTTAACAAGTTTAACACCAACAAATAAATTTGATACTCCTCTTGATCTTCAAGCAGACAACAATCCAGAACCTCCAAATGGAAGTACCACTAGAAATAATATTAAATCATCTAGTTCTTCTACTAGGAGTGGATATAATATAATGGAGGGTATGAAAAATATTAAATCTAATATCACTTTTTTATGAATTAACTAAAATTATTGAATAAAGAGATTTTTTGCTAGAGTCTTTGAGCAAAAAGCCTAGTAAGACACAAAAGGTTGTAAATTCTAATGTAGTGATGTATAAGAACAAATTAGAGGTTCTACCATTCTTACTAACAATTAGAGTTTTTGGAAAAAAATTACATAATTTTTTTCTACACTCAAGTCCCTCTATAAATATCATTCCATAATCTATTTGTTAAAATTTTGGTTTAATTCCAATTAAGTTTGATAGAGTAGTTACTCAATTAGATAAATCAAGAGTTAAAGTAATTGATAAATTACTAAATTTTGATATCTAGATTGATATGGAGCTAAGGATATATATTCAAGTTGTGGACATTCTAGATGCTTATGAGAAGTTGCTAGGTAGATATTGGACCAAATATTTAAATGAATACATGTCAACTAACTGTTCTCATATGTGGCTTCCATGGAAGGTAGTTCCCAATCAAATTTGGATTGGGAAGAAACCAAAGATGAAACACATTATCACTGAATACAATGTAGGAAATGAAAGGGTCAACATGTTCAATTCTAATTTAAGAGTTACACTCTTGATACTCCTCAGGAACGTAACTCTAAAGACCCTCATGCTATGCCTATACTATGGAAATTATATTTTGATGGTGTTATATGTAAATCTAGATATGGAGTAGGAATTGTTCTAATCAGTCTCATTGGGAAGGAGTTTAATTCTTATTAAAAAGTTTAATATAATTTCACTAACAAGTTTGTAAAATATGAAGCTTTAATCTCAGGATTATAATTTACTATCAAACACAAGGTTAAATAACTACTAGTGTATGGTGATTCTGAGATAGTAGTCAATCAGGTTAGAAGTAAGTACCAATGCAAGTTGTCTTATATTAATAAATATAACTTAAGAGTGTGGGACTTGATTTAATTCCTTGATGCTTTTAATATTATCTCCATTTCTAGAGAAGATAAAAATCTTGTTAATGAGCTATCCTTAGTTGTAGCCAACCTTATGCTAAACCAAGATTATCAAAGCCTTATCATTGAATTAGTTCCATGTACTTCAATTACTTACAATGTCAATTACAAGTGTTTAATGATTATCAACAAATAATTGAGTTCATGAATAACTCAATATTATTTGAGTCTCACATCATTGATGAGGTCAATGAAAATTCTCTTCATGAAGACAAAGTTGATGACAAGATTATTCAATTGAACGACAAAAAAATTCCCAAAGGCATGATTTCCTTAGAAAGACTATTTGATTAAGATGAACTATTTGAATCTATTAAAAATACAAAAGTAAGTGGGAAAAATTATAATGTTGTTGATCTAGGAACTCAAGGTCAACATTAGCTAGTAAACATTGGTATGACGTGCCCAAATTAAGAATATAGAAAGGTTAAAAAGCTGCTAACCAAGTACAAATATGTTTTAGATTAAGGTAAAAATAGGTTTTAAAGGGGCTCTAAAACCCTATTATAGAAATAAGAAAGATAAAGCATTAACAAGCACCAAGAAAGACAATCCTGAAACCTACTAAAAGTAGCAACATCTTAAGGTAATTCAGAGATTACCTCTATATTCATTATACATTCAACCCCCTAATTTCCAAATAATGATTGATAACTATTTTTTAGGGGTAAAATCTAGAATTGTTGCCTGCCTTCCATCAGTTATATTCTACTTGCTTTATAGATCTCTGATTTTCCTTATGGGTCTTCTTCCGGGCTTATCTGGACAGCCAACATCTGGTTTCACTTTTGAAATCTGCTCATCTCTTTTTCCAGGTTTATCCAGAATAGAAACAAGGTGTTTCGCCTTCATTTGCTGATCTTTTTTGTTGCTTCTGGTTTCTATTCCCTTAGTGTTTGTCTTCTTTTCAGCCCTTTTCCTTTGGTTTGGAAGATGTTTTAAATTTTATCCATTAACATTCACAGGAAGCTCTTCCAAAGGTGATTCATTATTAGCCTGAATCTCCATTGGCTGAGAAAGAAGAGGATCTCTCTCCTCTAATTTATTTCCAGTTTCAGCCAAGATTTGTCCTTCCTCTAGCACTACTTTGCCTTCTGCCTCTCTCCATCGATCCTCTACCCTTTGGTATAGGACAATTTGCTTTGATAAATCTGTCAAATCTTCTTTGCTTTGTGTGGGTAATATGGTTTCTGCTTGCCATCCATTTCCTTCTGTCTCAGAATTTTCTTTCTCAAGAGAGATCTTTGTATCTACCTTAGGAAGTGGGCCTTTAGGATCTTTAAAAGACAATTATTTACCCTCCTCAACATTTAAATCTTTAGTTTCTTCATTATCCATTTGTTCTTGTCCCTGATCCTCTTTGGGTTTCTAAACTTTCTTTAGCTGGACCGTGGGCTTTTTCCCATCCAAAACACCATTAAGATGAGTTTTGCTTCTGGATGGACAATTTTTAACCCAATGCCCCTGTTTCTTATAGGGATAGCAAGATTTGGGTAGATCTTCATAAAAAATTCCTTGAGATTTTTTACCAAACTTGGAGATAAGATCCACTTTTTCTGGGAGCTTATTTAAATCTGCCACTTTAACATACATCCTGGCAGCTTGAAGTTTGGTTCTGGTTTCCATTGCCTTGTCCAATGCCACAAGTTCCCCAAAAGAACTAGCTATTCCTTTGAAAATGTCCTCATGCCAGAACTCTAAAGGGAGTCCAGGGAGTTTAACCCAGATGGGAGTTGTTAAGAAAAAAGAGTCTGAGAAATCCATATTCAACTCCCATTTTTTGATAGTAAGAGAGCATTTTCCAAACGTCCATGGTCCTCCACACAAAACCATATTCATGTCTTCTTTACAGTTGAAGGTAAAGGAATAGAAACCATTTAGCACAGGTGAAATAACTATCTCTCCTCGAATGACCCATTTCCTTTTAACCATTTTTGTAAGAGATTCTAGATCTGGTCTTGCTCCTAAAAATTTACCTCCTAAGGTGAAATCCATAGAGGACACAGAAAAACCTATTAAAGGATCTGGAATAAAAACTTCATACTCACCTTTCTCCCAGTAAGTTTTTGCAGTCACCAACAGGAAAGGGGATTTTCCATTGGGTTTCTTGCCAAACAGAGATGACCACGTCCTTTATTCCGAATACCCTACCTTCAACCCTTCTGAGGATTTTTCCTTTTTAAAGTCACCTTTGTTTTTCTCTTTCTCAATCTCCTACCCCAATTGGGATCCACGAAATCCATAAAAAGGGTCATTTCCATAAAAAGAGTTTCTATTTTTTGCATCAACCACAAATTTTGATCCTATATTCTTCTCAACCCCTCCTCCATTCCTCTAGGATCTGTCCCTCCTGTCTACTTTTCCACCACCAGTATAGCTATTTCCAAGTTTGGAATAGCAGCCCACATACCTACAGAATCAAACTTTGGGGACGTGCCCAGTGCACCCACTGGGGACACACCCAGCACGCCCACTGGGGGCCCGCCCAGTGTTCCCATTAACATTCAACTTTTCTAGCATGCGCAGTAGGCCGTTCAAATTTTCCAGCACATGCGCAATAGGCCATTCAATAAAGAATTAACTATGTTTGATCCTAGAGTCATTATCTATACCATTCTACGAAAAGAATCTTATAAACCTTTTAGACAAAATCAAAGACTAGTTAATCCTATTTCAGAACCATTGATATATAAAGAGATCAAGAAGTTGTTAGATGCAAAAAAGAGTGTTTCCAATTAGACATTCCACCTGGGTAACTAACTTAATACTAGTTAGAAATAAGAATGGAGAAATTAGATTATGCATAGACTTTAGAAATTTGAAAAAATCTTCATAAGAGGATAATTATCCTTTACCTTCCCTTGATCAAGTCATTCAAATTGTTAGTGGTTCTATTATGATGTCTTTCTTAGATGGTTTTTTAGATTATAATCAAGTACTTGTAAACAATGATGATAGACTGAAGACTACATTCACAATAAAGTGGGGCACTATTGCTTACAAAAGAATGCCTTTTGGACTAATAAATGTAGGAACAAATTTTTAAAGAGCTATGGATAATGCCTTTCCATTTCTCATAGGTAAGCACATTATTATATATATGAATGATCTAACTATGTTTTCAAAAAATAAGGAAGATCATACTATGTATTTATAATAGGTATTTGAACATTGTAGAAGGTATGAAATTTCCCTTAATCCTAATAAAAGCATTTTTGTGTCATAGAAGGGAAGTTACTAGGACATGTTATAACCAAGGATGGGATTTATATATATCCTAATAGAGTTAATTCCATATCCAAAATAGAACCCCCTAATAGTAGAAAATAATTAAATTCTTCTTGGGGAAAATCAATTTTGTGAGAAAGTTCATTTCTTGTTTTACAAAGATTGTGAAGCCTCTTAATGACATGTTGAAGAAGGATGCCAAGTTCAAATGGAATGAGGAGAAAAATAAATCTTCAAGGACATTAAAGAATAAATAGGACAAGCACCAATTTTGATAAGTGTTGATTTCACAAAATATTTTTATCTTTACTCTTTTTCTTTAGAACATACTATAATTGTCATTTTAACTCAAAAAATAGATAAATGTGATCATCCAATTACATTGATGAGAACTATATTTAATAATGCTAAGTTAAACTACTCTTTAATTGATAAACAAGAATTAACTTTAGCTAAGTTAGTTAAGAATTTTAAACACTATATTCTTAGGAATAAAGTACATGTGATATTACCAGATCCTACTACTAAACATATGCTTGGTCACTATGAACTAGGAGAGAGAAGAGGTAAGTGGATATCTATTCTACAATAGTATGATCTTTAGATGAAAAATTACAAGTTTGTACGGTGTAAAGGATTGATTCAATTAATTAATTAAAAAAACCCTTAAGTGAATGTCATGTAGGTGGATCAATAATGTTTGTAACCAAATGATTATTATGATGCAATTATTCATCTAGTAATCAATGGTTCTTTTCTTGTAGGTATGACAAGAGAGAAAAGAATATCTTTGAGTCTCAAGGTAGAACATTTATTGATCAATAATGGGGTACTCTTAAGTAAGAATTATTAAATCATATACTTAAGATGTGTCTCAAAAGAAGAAGCAACTAAGATCTTGAATATTTTTCATGAAAATCTTAGAAGTGGAAACCATTATGGAAAGACAAAAACTCATAAAATATTAAGGGTAGAATATTATTTCCAATTATCTTCAATGATGCACATAAAAATGTTAGATAATGCCATCGATGTCAAATCTTCAACACCAAGGAACTAAAAATAAGTATGCCATTGAGACCAGTTATGATTGACAAACCTTTTTATCAATGGGGATCAGACTTTGTAGGGCTGATTAGCTTGAATTATTTAGATGGACATAAGTGAATTCTTATTGCTAATGATTACTACACAAGATGGACAAAAGTAATGGAAACAAAATAATGTAGAACTAAATATGTAATTAAGTAATTGGAAGAGAACATTTATACAAGATTTTGGACACCACTATCATTAGTTTGTGATAATTGATCGACTTTTATATCCATATAAATAATTTAGTGGGCTTATGATAACAACATAATTATTAAGTTCTCATCAAATCATTACTCTCAAGGTAATGGAATCTCAAAAATAAAAAACACAAATTTGATGAAAGGAATTAAAAATTCTACAGTTTAGCAACTGAGAACATGGCATAAATTACTTAAATATGCTCTTTAAATAGATATAAGTAGAGTGAAGCAAACTATAAAAGCATCACCATTCTTATTAGTGTATGGTCAAGGGCTAATATTTCCAATTACTCTCAAGTTGCCAAATTCTAAGTTCATATAAGAGTATATGGAAGAAGATAAGTAATATGCTAACTCAAGGCTACTTGACATCATACGAATGGAGGATGAAAGGGAAGAGGAAAATGCCTACTTTATCAAGCATTAGACCATAGTCAAAAGATGGTTTGATAAATTTTCAAATATTAAGGTGTTTAGGCAAAGAGACCTAGGTCTCCTATGGGACAAAACCTGAAAACAAAAAGGAAAAAAATGAGAAATTCACCCCTTTGTAGATTGGCCCTAATCAAATTTATAAAACATTGGAAGACAATAGCTTCAAGCTCAAAGACTTTTAGGGAGTAGAGTTCACTTTACCAACTAATGGGTAATACCTAAATCACTATTTATCTATTGTACCACCTCAAGTTTTCATGGGGTGAATTGTAAGACTAGTTAGAGTTAGTATAGATAGGGTTTATATTAGTTTCTTTTCCTATTCAATTTTTGTAAATAGTTCTTGTAAATATTTATTTCCATATTGTTTATTTTACTTGTTATATTTTTGTTTTCTTTTGTTTTGTTCCTTGATTTCAATAAGTCTTTTTCAAGATAGTTTCCAAATCTAATACATGTAGTTGATCAAAAGGAACTTCATAAATAAATAATATAGGTATGACTCTTATGTATCAATTGATCATGGATTTTGGAGATTTGAACTTGATGTTATGATTTTGAGAAATTGGTGAGGATTGATATCTAGGTTAATTGTTCCTTAAAATCTTAAACCTTGTTATGATCTAAGTTTGGTTCTAATAAGGATTGAATATTATTGAATGAAATTTTGAATTATTAGAGCAAAGTCATGTTAGCACTTAAATAATATTAATTGATTGGGATGAAGTCTATAACCAAAGATCATTATTTAAAAATCAAACATCTGACAAAATCCCAGTTCCTAGTTAATTCTGGTTCCCAACATTTGTTGAAAGCTAAATATACTTGAAAAATACAACATATATATATATATATATATATATATATATATATATATATATAATTTGAAATCTTTCTAATAAAAGGTGATTTTGGTAACCTCCACCAGGGCTATGGATGTCAGTTGGTAGTGGAGCAAGGCCTTGAGTGGAGCCAAAGGTATATTTGTCAAGGCTATGGATGGATAGTAGTAGAGCAATGCCCAAGCCTTAAATTCTCACAAATGATGATTCATAGTGAATATATAAATATTCTATAAGTTAATGTTAATGATTAAGCTCATGAAATCTATAATTTTTTCTCTTAATCCCATAACAATCAGTGAATGATCAAAGCACATAAACAACATGACCAAGTTTTGATGTTTGAATCTAATTTTGAATTTGTACTACTTTTTTTAAGTCATGAATTGATCTTAATGATGATACTTGATCATGTGGAATGATTGGTCTTTTTATTAGTTTAAAATAAGAGTATATGAGTTCTAACATTTTGTAACATTTCCCCTAAAAGTCAACATACTCCCATTTTTGAAAAATGTGGACCCTTTTTCAATTTTGTAAATTATGTTATAAATGGAAATTCAAATTTATCAAAATTTACTATTGAATATATGGTTTTGTTTTAAATTTCATTGGCATGTTAGCTGATAATATTTCTTTGACTTTATCTAATATTGTTAATGTTTGATTTTTGTGTTTATGTTGTAGGTTTAATGGAGTCCCATTTTAATGAACTATATTTAGGGTTTTATGCTTTAATTCTAATTTAACCCTTTTGGTTAACCTTTGGTATTTGGTCAATTAATTAAATCCATGTTTAGATGATGTTAAAAAACCTTAGTCTAAGTATTTTATCTTGAGTTTTTATTTTGAAATGGATTTAATTTACATGGGATTCTTTTTAAAATGGATTTAAATTTACATAAGAAAATTTTATTATATTTTAAACCTAATTTAAACATTATTCTAAGAGATAATTTTGTTTATTAATATGAATAAAAATTAAGACTAGAACTTTATCCTAAGTCATTTATACTCTTGAACCTTTATCTTACATGTTTTATTTTTGAATGGTACTAATTAAATGTGAATACACCTAGTGGTAAGATCTCAGGAGCTCATATCAAAGATCAATGATGTAGAAGTAATTTCTTGAGTCAAAATGTCAAAGACCCTAAGGAGTAGCACAAGGATGATAAGTGTCACAATCTTAATGAATCCAAAAGAAATCAATGACACATGGATGTGAACCATAGTCAATCATTTAAAGGAATTAATCGATGGTGTGTGTTAGATCTGAAGGTGAGTGAGGAATAAAAGCATCAAAGGGTTTTAAAATCAAAAACCATAGTGATAAGTGTCATGATCTCAGCAAAGTAATAAAAAATACAATAATGATAAAAGGTCAATAAGTTAAGGATGTTGAAAAGTAATGCGAGAGTGATAAGTGTCATAATCTTAGTGAGTAATCAAAAAAATCAATGGCCCATGCTTGATCTTATGAATAGGCATATTGATAGAGCACATTTAGTCTCATATAAGGAAGATCAATGGCCCACATTTGATCATACATTCAAGATCAATGATACTAGTTGAGTCAATAATTCAAAGAGCCTAGATTGAACATGATGCTACCACATTGTGCAAGAGCATTCAAGTGATGAATAATGTTTATAAGGTATATAGATATCCTTAGATATTTCAAGTATCCCATTTTTAGAATCTTAAAAGGAAGATTAATATCCAATGATAGAGTCAATGCTAGAGGAATTCTTAAGAGATTAACTATCTGAATTTGATTGATATTCAAGATTGCATAAGGTAATGACATGTGTTCAAAAGTGACAAATAGTCACATTTTAAATAAATGAACCATGTGACATGACAATGCCTCATAGGTAGAAAACACCATATTAGGAGATCTTGTGGACTCAAGAATGTGAAAGGTATAAATATGCAATCTAAATCATGAATGATCACATTTTGAACTTACTTTCCACCATTAAAACTCTATGTAAACCTCCAAAAATCCATAAGTGTATATGGATATCCCCAATTCATCCCTAAATTCAGTATGATTGAGTCGAGAAGAGTTGAACTATTGTGTATAAAAGGATAAATCTAATTGGAATTGTAACAATGGAAGACGATAAACATGTTTCAAAGAAAGAAGTTGAACTATATCTATCTTCAGATGTAGAAGGTTGATTGTTCAAAGACAGAGTTTGTAGCTACTACTTTGAACATAGGGTATAACAATTATTATAAATTATTTTGTACAATTGAGAACCAACAATTTATCACCAAGGAAGAAGAAAAAAGTCTCTCAACAAAGAGATTATATGATGAAATTTTAGCCATCAAAATGATCATACTTTACCATGTAGCTACAAAACTAGAGGTACTTCATTCCATTAATATTCTTGGTCCCATTTTTAAGGAAGCTAAGATATACAAGGGTATGTTAAAAAATTAACATTATCAAAGAAGAGTTGCTTACATTTCCCTAATTGCCTTTGAGTCTTATTATAAATTTCCCAAGCCCCAGATTGACCTAACCTTAATTAATTCATAAAATAAGCAACACAACATGATGGGCACCCTAGCTATGTGGTTAGAATTTGGTAACCAAGTTGTTAAAACCCTACAAAGAACATCTTAATAAGTCAATTTAGACCTAGAATTAGGATGGTGATGAACATGCTAAAAAAATTGTATGGATGTGCAACTACAACATACATAAATCCATTATGGTTTCCCACAGTGTATTTCATCATTTAAAAGGTGATAGTTCTTCCATTGGGTGAGATAATCAGCATCGCCCTATGTAGACAAATATATGTAATCAGACATAAGAAGAAGACCAAGTTGTACATGATTTCCTATCTTCTATATGCCTTATGTGCAACCAAAAATATTTATAACTAGAGAGAATGGTCTACAAGTAGTTCTTATATCATTTCCCAATACTATTCTAATTTGTACATCTATAAGTATAGAGACCACATTTAATTTATTTGTGGTTGTATTTATGATGCACTAAGTGAAGCTATAACCAATGTCCTTATGGAAATATTTAGCCCTATAATCAATAAATATATTGAAGAAATAAGGGACATATGGTTTTACCCTAATTTTATTATCATAAGGATTGAGGTAACTCAAAATTCTCCTCTCAAGTTACTAGTTCATGTTCTTGATAAACTAGTAGAAAAAGAGGTGGCCTACCAATTATTGCATGGTATAGATGGCCTTTAAAAAACAAAGATAAAATGCATCCTGCATATCTTTCTAATGATAATTGGCAAGACAATGTTCAAATAGTGGGATCACATTGAGGTTACCTTAAAACATAGGTTGTCTTTAAACCTATAGATGGATGAGCTTAGATAATCAAACCCTTGTGGAAGGGTTAAGGAAAATTTGAGGTTCAAAGGTATTTTGAATGTACCATATGAGCATGATCCCAATTAATTTGAATTCACATATATTAAATCATTCCCATGTTTTAAAGCAACTAGAAAATTTAAGGAACAAAATATAAGACCTAAGTCCAGATTGAATAAGGGCCATAAAATAAAAGATAGATGACAATCAGGCCCAAGATAATATCATTTTAATGACAATTAAGCCCAAGATAATATCATTTTATTGGTGTTTATTCTTCTAAGTTTCTCTCAACAAAATTACAAATAAAACATGGACTAGAAGAGAGGAGGCTTGATGAAATTGCTTCAAGTTCATCAGTTCTTGAATCATCTAAGGCAATAGAGCAAGAGCTACCTTAAGAGGAGGTGTATATAATATCCCTATATCATAATGAGTCTATTAAGGATGCATTGAAGATTTTATCCATAATTTATGAGATAGATTTAGATAAAGAGGAAGTAAGTGTTGAGAAAATTCAGAAAGAGAATGATAAAGATAAGTATTTAGACTTGGTTCCTATTGACACTCCAAAGATAAAAGTTGAGACTACCATTGTTTTAAAGACAAAGAAACCAAGGGTAACCATCACTCCTAATTTGAGTGAATTCAACTTTTTTAGAAAGTAAAACATCTTATATGGTCCACATTTCATTGATTTATTCATTTATGATTTAGGGATAAAAAAACTTCCCACTATTCACCATCAATGGGCAACAGTGAAAGATACTAATATCCCTCTACAAGAATAATTGAAGCCCTAGATCATTGTTATATAAGAGGAAGAAGCAAGGAGATTATATAATACTATTTAATCATTCCAATCATAAGTAGAAATCCTAGTTCCACATGTGATCCAATCTTTAGTTGGGGTCAAGTTTGATCCAAGAACTACTAGTTTGAAAAGGGTGATTGAGAAAATAGTCAGGTATGATGGTGAAGAAATCATATATAAAAATGTGGAACCCTTGACTAATTTGACCTAGGAGAAAGGATAAAGACCTTGTGAGTATCCAATATTTAAGGATTATGTCCTAGAGATAGCTCAAAAATAATTAGAATAGTTGTACGTTGCTATCAAATGCATGAAGCAACACAAGAAGAATCTATAGGAACAATCCATTTTGTCTATTCTAGGAGATATGGTCAATATGTTCGAGTATACTATGAATGATATATTTATCTCTATGAGGTCAAAAAGGTCCAAGCAAGATATGGTGATTGATAAAAGTGCTATGGCTATGAACCAAATAAATTAATGGCATACTCCATATGATAAGGTAAAAGAAATTTTTAATATATTGATAGAGGACCAGATTCCTAGATTTAAAATATTCAACTTGGAAAATTTGAATATGTATATGGTTATATTGATAGAGAAGATCAAGGGTTTTAATAAAGGGTCAAAAGACATGGATGATCTTTCAAACGATTTCAAATAGTTGAAAAACTAGATGGTGCATAAATTGGGTGTCTTGATCAAAGACCTAGCTACCATTTGTCCCATTGGATTTATAATAGATGAGGAGTTTACACATAGGGGCACTCAATTTATAGAAGAGGTGATGAGAAAAATCTAAGGAAAAATATGAGTAGATAATAAAAATATCTTGGACATGATCCTATCTACAAATGAAAATATTGATGATGATATTAGCATCAAGGAAGCAATGGATAGAGATGATAAAGGATTGAAAGACTTGTCAAATCAATAAGAAGATATTTTAATGGATCCCATCATCAACTTTAAGATGATTAACAAACAACATGATAAGGCAATGAAAATTAAGCAACAAATTCAACAAGGAGCTTCTCAAAGTCAAATTGGTTGACTTAGCATATTTTCTTATTTAGAAATGTGTATATCATTTGAAAAGAGAATATTCTATTTTCTGAAAGCATGTGTAACTTGTAAAGTGGGTTGATTATAGATCAGTCCATTTATAAAAAATCTAACTCTAGAATGTTATAGAGGGACAACTATCCTTAACACCTTCTTAATTATCATTTTATATGACTGACTGATATATTTCAAGGTCTTATATAAAAGGGGTATTGTCCTTTGTAAAAATGGAGGGAGTTTTAGAGAAAAAACTACTTTATATACTTGGATCAAAGTCATGCAAGCAAGGAAATTTTTCAAGGATTGTCACATATTTGTTTGTGTATTTTATCATCATTGCTACTTCCTCAACTAATATGTTTGATGTTTAGATGTGAATGGTTTTTATGGATACTATATGTGCATATTTGAATGCAGAGTTATCAATTTGTACTTATGCTAAATTGATTGAAAGATCTTATATTCATTTCATTTTCCTTGATCTTCTTGTAGATGTGTTAATGAAATTTTATTATGCAAGTAAATCTTTAAATTGAATCTAGATTATTATTTACATTGCTTCAACTATCATTAGTTATTTACCTAGTATATGATATGATATGTGTTGTTGGATATTTCACGTAATCTATTGATTTGAGTGTATGTTTGGATGAAATTTAAGCTTGGTCATAATGTTTGGACTACAGATTAGAAAACTCCCTTTTCTTTCCTAACCTTCCTTTTTTCTCATTTTTCAATCAAATCACTATAGTTTAGATTTCATTGTAAATATGCATGCTAGATTAGACTTTAGAGTTGAGGTTTTGATAAAAACTCATTATACTTAGTTCATATTACTATCATATTTCATAAGTAAGCTTTAATACCATGGTTACTCCCAAAAACTAGTTATATTATCATTTTGTGAAATAGTTAGTTGATTTGTCGTTATTATACCAAAGATTTTAGGAAGATCACAAACATCTACTCATGTAGTAAATTCTTTATATCTAGAAATACGAAGTGTTTCTTAAACACTTTGTAAACCCCTATGATACACTTTCAAGAATCAACAACTGGTATGGATAGTGCTTCCCACATGGTAAAATTTAAGTTAGGTTTTGTCATCCATTTTACAATACTAATAGGAATGCTACCGACCTTTGTTTGTGACTTTATAAGAGCTACATCTTATTTTATGAGATTTAAGATTTATGGTTTTGACTTCATTTAACACATTAACACATTGGATGGTTTTTGATGTTGTGTTTCTTTTTGTAACCTCTTATAAAACTTTAGAATTTGTACCCTATTCAACCTTGGGGGGATGATCACAATCTATTTCTCTCTTTTTAGATTGAATGTTTTCCACCACTTAACTACCACCATTAGTTATTACTTATTCCTAGTTTACACCACAAAAATTCTCTTCTTGCTAGTTTAAAAGAGTGGTCTCATTTTGAGTAGGAACCTATACATCTTCCTATTGAGTAATAGTTTCTTCTTGCTACCCTTAGGGATTTGATATGATTTTTACCATCAAGGCTTGACTAATAGCACTATAAGGTCAAACATTTTGATTATGTCGTTGGGCACAAGGATAGTAAAACTCATATTCTTGGGCTAGGTTATTCTAGATAGGAAAAATGGCTTTAAAATTACTTGGGGAAGGTAGAGCACATATATTTGGGGCCTTTACTTGGATAATTTGGCTTTATAGTTATGAGTTGCCTTGGTATGACTACTTATTGGGCTAATATAACTAGTTAGGTAGTTTATAAGACCTATAGTTTTGGGATTATTTCCTTTTCATGGCTATTAACTCGTTACCAAAGCTTTTAATCAATGACTTATCTTTGTGCAAATCATCAAAGGTATAGGAGATAAAGTTGGTTGATTTCTTATTTTGGGAATTAGGGATACAATAGGTTAGTGGGAGGCAATTTAGGGAACAATAACATTAGATGATGAGGAGAAATTTTACTATCTTGAATGATGTAATTTTTAGGTTTTACTACAATGTCATAAGCATCAAAACGTGTGATGCCACCCATTGATTGGATCATAATATTTATATCACTATTTAAAGTACTCAAATAGTACATGAAAGCAATATTTAGGGATGGTTTAACCAAAATTAGGATTCTATTCCACATATTTTGGAAGCATAAATTAAAGTCACTCATGAACTTATGGGGAACCCATTTAATGGTGGTTACTTTTTTAACAAAAGAGAGTGGTCACACTTATCCTTAAATTATATACATAGGACAGACCCTAGATCATCCCAAACACAAATGGAATTGGGAAGTAGACTTCTATACCACTGTAATGATTTAGCCTTAAATGATGAGGTAATAAGTTTGATAGAAACATTTTATTATGCAATTTTATGAACCAAAAAAATGTTAGTAACATATTGAATGTGTTCTATGGGTGTGGTGGAATTTTCACTAGTAAAATATGGAAGGTTTTTCAGAGCTGAGGTGGGTATATCATCATATTAGGCCAACATAAGTGGGATGCCTCCATTGAATGATTTCACTAGGACATAATGGGAGGTATGAAATATCTATGGTTATTTGTGGGAGATGTAGGCATATTTGTAGGATTTACTCTAGGCTTAAGTAAAATTGATCTTGATTTATATTTATATGGAAAAGTAAATTATTACAATTTAGTCCTCTTGCCTTTTTTATATGATCATGTTTGTATCTTTAGCATACATAAATTTGAATTTATTGAATTTGTAAGCAAAAAGAGTTTCCATGTGCTCTTGAAATGTGTACCAAGTTCACACAATAATTACTGATAATAACACCAATTTCTTTTCTATTATCTTTGGGTCCCACCAAGCATGCCAAAAATAGTTATCAATTAGATTTTTCACCTATTATGTTTTGTAAGATTTTTAGTATACAAAAATATAATCACACAATGGGATCAAATCCAAGTTGTGTTACCTTGGTGCATTGAGGTGACCTTTATAGAAGGCTGACATCTTTTCACTAAGCTTAGTGTAATTGATATATGACCATTTCACTTATAACTATAGTTTATTTATGATTCTACTCCTAACTAGGGTTTTAACGTATAAGGGAAAGAGTTTAGAAAGAGTTTTAAAACTAGAAATAGTGATGCACAAAAGGGTTCTAGTGTAAATTAATGATTGATTTGATTGAACGTAGTTTGAACAATAATATATTAAATTTTTGTGAAACACAATCTTACATGACTATGAAATCAAAGGTAATATTGGACATTTATCAAATAAGGAACAAAGTTATTAATTTTTACTCAACAAGAATTCAAAAGGGCAAAATAAATACCACAAATAATTCTATATGACTGAAACAAGACTTATTTCATTTAAAAATGTAACAAAAATCCATACATACACAAGGATAACACAAGATAAGGAAGTTAAAAATTAAATATATTAATGTTATATAGGTTATAACATGTAGATAAATTTATCAAAATTAGAAAAAAATGTATATAAGTAAAAATATCCATGGGCTATGTAGGAGACTCATATTTATACAAAAAAAAATTACTCTCTTGAGAAATAAGAAATAAAAAACCTTTACATTTCTTCTAGAGCAATAAAACATGGATTACTCATACAAATGTCATCCTTTCAACTTGAAGAGGTGTCTTTGGTGGAGTAAAAGGAAGAAAAGGTCTATGAAATTAGCTAGGTGCTTCACCAAGTGTTGAATAAAGAGAAATTATGTTGGAGTCTTCCATTTGAACCATCTCTCATTGAGCTCCATTGAATAAGTCTTTCATCAAGAAATGGGGTGCCAAAATGAAACCTTATGACTTGATTAATATTTTCATAAAGATAAATGTTTTTTCTTAACATAAATTGAAAAACCTAACTTATAATTTTTATTTGAGACTTTTACAACTTATAAGTCACTTGACAAAAAGGGATGTGCAAATTTTAATGTGAACTTTTACAATTTTCAAGCCTTTCAACTTGTCAAAAATAAAAATTCAAAAACAAGTTAAACATTTTTAACTTAAACTTGACAAAATGATAATTGAAAATTACAAGTACCACTTTTTCAACTTAAAGTTAAGTGATGTCAAAATGATAGTTACAATTTGTAACTTGCAACTTCATAATGCCTTTTACAAAATTTGTGGTTTATAAAATTGATTTCTCTTTAATAATTAAATAATCAATCAACAACAATGACATCTTAGGACTCCTTGTCCTTTTTTTCTTGTAACTTCTCAATTTAAGCATAAAAGTTGTATAATATTTCTTGTACATGTTCTTCATTAGGGCCAATTGTGAAAAGATTGCTAATGTCACATTTTGTTATTACCTCAGATATTTCTCTAGAAAAAGCTCTTTATACTTGGATATCCTTCCCTATATGAGAAAAGAATATTATGAAACTTGATGAATTGATGGATGTAATGCAAGTTGAAATTTGTGTCTTGTGTTGACTCCCTCTTAATCACCTCTTTTAATTTATCTCAGGCAATCTGAATAGGAAGAGGTTTAG
Source organism: Torreya grandis (assembly GCA_037957365.1). Taxonomy (NCBI): domain Eukaryota; kingdom Viridiplantae; phylum Streptophyta; class Pinopsida; order Cupressales; family Taxaceae; genus Torreya; species Torreya grandis. The sequence goes on from JARHVA010004280.1 coordinate 415,309, forward strand.
CTTGGTAATTTTTTGCCTCACATGACAATTTACAAATTTAATCTTCAATATTGTAAATTACATCTATATAATTGTCACTTGTGATAGACTTGGCCTTATCAATAATTTCACTATGCTAATTATGAATTTGTATGCCCTCATTAAATAATCATTCTCTAAAGTACTTCGTATTATTTTTTCTATTATGAGGGTGTCACTTAGTATCTAATCAATGGCCTACAACTTGGGGAGTTATATTTTTAACCTTTTAACCACTTCTTCATATTTATTTATTTTTGACTTTAGAGATTCTAGGTCATCCTTGTGTATCTTGTAATAATTCATGGCCAACCCTATCACCATGTTCCCTTTGGTGACTAGTTCTTTTACCCAGTCTTTTTTAGTTCTACCCATTATACCAATGTATGCCATTATATAAAATGTTTCTTTATCAAAGAAACTGAGAGAGAGATTGAGGTGGTTGGGTGGTTTCAAGTATATTTTATATGTCTATGACCTTCTTTAATTCAGTTGTCAATTGCTTAACTTTGTTATTTATCTCATCCTTAGTGACCCTGTCACTATCCATTTTATCAAAGAGAGAACTCATGATTCTCTACATAACATGTTTTAGTACCTCTCTTGTTGGATTACCAAGGCACAATTTGGATAGATAATAATCCTCCACTGCTAAATATTATTTCTATTTTTCAAGTGGGGAAAATGCTATCTCCACATACTCTCCCCTGTTGCATCATAAGATACTCTAAAAATGATCTTGGGACCTCTCTTTGGTCATTTATATTTTTCTAATAGACAAAAATCCAATGTGTTTGATGATATCATATATTTCATCATCTTGAACACTTATTATGCCAACCACTAAGAACAAACATTAATGAATTATGTCCTATTCTAATGGCCACTATTACTTGTGAATTTTTAATTGAAGCTACCATAATGCCCACTATTAATTGAATTTGTAATTGAAGCCACTATTACTTGTGAATTTATAATTAAAGCTTAACTATCAATGCATCCAAAATACTTATCCAAAAGACAAAATTCATATCTCTAAAGAAAATATGAAACCCTAAGCTTAATCCTCAAGTAGAATGGTGGATAAGTAGATACATAATATATCTTACTTCTTCTCTTCTCTTAGAAATGGTGAAATTAATGTGTTTATATAGGTATATTTAACCCTAAACCCTTTCAAAAGTTTTGGAAGACAAGGTCGACCCAGTTGACCTAGTATTGTAATTGACAAAAAACTTAACTAGGTAATGAAATATGTCATCCATGGCCAACTTATTTCTTAGTAAGATTTTTAATAACAATAGAAGGTTGATGTGGCTGATATAGTCATGTAAACTACTAATAAGGGGTTTAGGTTAGGGAAAAGGGTAATTAAGGTGGTAAATGACTAGAGGAAGGTTCAAAATAGGATTAACATATTAGGGGAAATGTTTTTAGGAGACAAGTGTGTAGAGAGCAAGTGGAAAAAGGGACAATAATCCTATGAATCACCAATGGTCTACCTACCCCTTGATTGGTGCACCCCTTAGGGCATATACTAAGAGAGATTAAAAAACAATGGGTTATTGAAAGATAAAAGTGTTATTCAGTGGTAAATTTTGAAAATATTATGCGTATACATATGCCCCACTCAAATATTATCACATGTCATTGAAGCATAATAGAGGATGGTGTTTTGAGAAAGAATAAAAAAACACACAAAAACTAAGATAACTAAAAATGACATATAAAAAGTAATGCTAAAATTAAATGAGAGTAACTAAAACTACCATATACATACCTTAACTTACCTTTCCACTAAATTATTTCCTATAAACATCATATTCTTGATCATGGAGGGTGTAGTACCTGCATTTGAGGTACCCTAGGTATACAAAACTAACAATATAAGCAATCTGTGTGTATGTAGGATGGATAAAGTAGCAATGATGGACTTAAAAAAATTGGAAAATTAGGATTGGTAAGGAAAGGCTATAATATTTAAGGTAAATTAATGATAAAATGATGGCAAAGGAATGTAGAACACACTAAATCATGTAAACCATAAATGGCAAAAAGGAATGTAGAGTATACTAAATCACATTGGGAAGCATGTACAAGATAAATGCTAAAAATCAATGTAGAACATACTAAATTATGTTTAAAATCATGTAAAACATGTAGAACATACTATATCACATTGGGAAGTATGTAAAACATAAATGAAAAATTAAATATCCATGAAATAAAACTTAAACAAATATATGTAAGAAAGTGAAAAGTAACCCCATGTAAGATAGGCATTTTGAATCAAACATAAATAAAAACATGAATGATTGAAAATGAAATTTAAATCAAGATATAAGACAAACATGAAAAATTCATACATAAAGAGAAACATGTAAGAATTTCAAATGTCATATGTAATATAAGTGAAGTACACAAAAATCAAACAAAAACATGATAAATAGATGAAAACCAAAAACTCTAAAGGATGAAAACTTAAACTTAGTTCTTTTTCTAAGATGCAATGTAAGAAAACACAACCACCTAATGACATGAATAGTATGATAATGAGATGGTGTGGTAAATAAATGGTGTAAAGGTTTTTTTAAGGAAGGTCTGGTCCTATCTAAGGTTTTACAATGAAACTCACACATTATAAAAAAAGAGGTGTAATAATGTATATGTGATCAAGGATGTTATCACCTAAAAATAATATCCAACAAGGGGAATATAATGAAATATTATAAAAATAAGGAATATGAGTCACCACATGGGTGATTTGAACATCTTTATCAAGAGTAAGACATGTTAGGCAAGTTAAAAAGGTTAATAACTAACAACACCAAGGACTTAGGGCATTTTGACTAATGAACACAAAGTTTGGGCTAACAAATGAATTACATAGATCGACCCATTAAGTTTATATACATGAAAATTAAAATGGACCTACCTTCCCACGATGTGTTACCGATTCCTTAATACCCCTTATAGAGCCATTAGTCTACTATGAATATTGGGTACTTGCATGAGAAATTAGGTGGCACTAGATATTATATGATATAATGAGACCTCCTACCCTAGTCTACTAGACAACCACACCCCAATGGACATCAGCTCTATCATGAGGCCAACTATGGAGTTTGAGCTTTGACTAAGATAGGATATGTGCCAAATTTATATCATGTCTTTTAATGTGATCTAAAATTTAATATTATTTTTGCCTTTTAATAAGTACTTTTTGTTTATATTTTATAATTTATATTTTAAATTGTTTTGTATTTTTCTATTCCTCCTCCTCCATATAGATTTAGAAAACAAAACATGATGAGATAGGTGAAAAACACATGAGAGGTTACGCTTGGTCACTAGATAAAAGAACCTAAAAACCAAAGTGTCTAAATACTTATATACTTTCCCACAAGTAAGTGTGCAATCTAGAAATTGACCAATGTGAGCCTCAAATGAAAGGAAATAAGGGAAATATGGAGATCATGAGAAATCCATATATGTAATAAGTGATACAATGATGAATATTCTCATAAATTATCACAAAGAGGTAAACCAATGTAGTGAAAGGTACATGGCTATGTTATGATACTCATGTCAATAGAAAAGCCATACTAACCTACAACATATCTAGTACAAGCACCAATGAAAGTATTAGTCATCCCAAAAAGTGATTTAAAGTTGTTTTAATGTGGTAATTTATGAGGGAGGCTAGGTCATATCCATGGTCTTACACTAAAACTCAAAATGTGAACACCCATGATGTGAATGCTAAATAATGGGGGGAAATAATCATAAAGATATAAAAGCAAAAAATGACATTAAAATACAAAAATAAAAGAGATATATAAGAACCAAAATAAAAACAAATTTCAAATTTAACATGTAAGAAAACCAAAGAATCCAAAGGCAAAAATGATGCCAGTAAAGTGTGACTAAAATAAATAAATTTCACACAAATAAAGAAACATGAGACAAACATAACAAACAAAATCTATTCCAATGTTTATATCAAAGATGAGCATGTGAAATTCAAGTCTATAAGTCTTGGAAGGTTTCTTAAAGTGAAATTTGTTTATTATTGTGAATTGTAGAATAAGATTGGGCATCATAAGATGCCCCAATGGGTAAGTGGATGTGAGAATCATAATACACCCCAAGGTATGAAGGGACATGTGTATATGCATAATAATATGCCCCAACATGTGAGGCAGATTGAGGTAACATTGAACCATTAAAATGATTTTCATTGGGTTGGTAGGTGCATTTGTAGATAGGTAAATATGTTGGTTTGTTAGATTTTATGGATGTTAAATGTGAAATAGTATGTGTAGGAGAGGAATGAAGAGGTAAAAGAGGTAAAGGAATACCATGTATGATATACTTAGGAGAGGCATTTGAACTAGTTACTCCTTTGGTTCATGTGACCTAAGAGGTTGAGGTTCAATGGATACAATGATATGTTTAAAGTTTTTCATGTTAGATATCTTTTCCTTATTCGTGTAGTAATAAGGATAAACTATGGTTTGAAAAACATTAGTGGATGAGGTGTAGGTATGTGATAATTATTTTTGTTCATTAGGTAGTTGATTTTTATGTGATTGTGGTTCTTTAGATTGAATTTTAGAATCTTGAAGATAGTCTTGATAATGTTGTTTTGTTAGAGTATCAAGATTAAAATGTAGACCAAGTAAGGAAGAAAAAATAAATTAGTGAAGATCATGATAAGACTCATGAGAATGACCTATAGTATCATGCCACCAATAAGACTTATCAAGATTATACCCTTTTTTAGTATGTTTGGGAGGATGAAATCTCATAGGTTTAGAGAGTGGAAATTTATTCTAAAATTGTTATAGAATTAAGGGAGTATGGGTTTGGTTAAAATTGGTTGAATTGGAAGCTCCATTTTGAGGTTGGGGAAGATTAGATGAATTAATGTTATGAGAAAATTATTGGAAAGGTTATTTAGTAGTCATTTGAGGTGTTTTAAATTGAGTCATAAGAAAGGCTTGAATTTTTTCTTAGTCTAAGGATTCTTCTAAAATTTTAGGAGAAAATATTCAAACTTTAAATTAAAGGGGCAATTTAAAAGTAGCAACAAATAGTTTTAAAAGAGTATCAAAATTCATGTTATGGTCCACTTTGTGAGATAGATACTTCCATTGTTTGATAAAAGTGTGATTAGATTCATTAGGAAGTTACTTGGCATTGATGAAATGGTTAAGGTAATTTTCAAGAAGGTCATCATGTTGGAGTTCCTTCACTAGAGAATTGAATAAATCATCTAGTTTTGAGATGGAATATCTAGGAAGTTGGTTGTACCATTCAAGTGTATCATGAATAAAGGTTTTAGGTAAGATCTTGGTGGTAGAAAAGGTGTTAGTTTGGACCCATTCTTTATAGATATTACCAAAAGACTTAATAAATATAGTAGGGTCCTTAGTCCCATCATATGTGATAGTTGGAGAAATGCTTTCAATATCAATGGATGTAATGAATGGAGCTAAAATTTCATTTTGAAGATGTTGAAGCATTTGGTTATTCATTGGAGGTTGAGGGATGATATTCCCATTGGCATCTCTAATAGGAGGAGGGATTTTTTTTTTTTTTAATTTGGTTATGAAATGATTACTTGAGGTGGTTGACTAGTCATGTGTAATAAATGTTGTTACATTTGCATTATTTGGGAATGATTAATTATTTGCATGATGTTCATTTATTGAGATATTTGTGCAATAATTTAAGTTATGTTAATTTGTGAATTAGTATTTGAAGGTGGGGTATTAGTGTTGTTTGGATGGGGATTATTAGTGTTGGTGAGAGGAAGGGTATTTGGTTGAGGATTCACAACATTGGTATTAGGAGTAGGACTAAGATGAAGGACCTTAACTATAATACATTATTTAGTGACTGGTTTTTGATTAGGAAAACATGAAAGAATAAAGTGAATAGTTTCATCTGAAGTAATAAAATAAGTGAGGTTCTAATATATATCCTTAATTATGAAATGTTCTTAACTAAGTGGAGGCTAAAAATATGAAATCATTATGAAATAAGACTAGATAACCACACAAATAATAGTATCCTAGTGTACATAGTCTATAGGGTTAACTGTGTACTATTTAGATAAAAGGACACAAAATGAAAATAGAATTAAAATAACATAAAATAGGATTAACCAAGTTGAATTAGTAATACAAATAGGGTGTGAAACTGAGCCTGATAAAGATACATGGTCAAGCATGTTGGCTTAGTACAATAACCTAACTGGAAGAAAAGATTATAGGGTCAACTAGGTCAATTTAGTATTACAAATTGATTGGCAAAAAAGATTACAAGGTTAACTAAGTTGACTTAGTATTACAAATAGGGGAAAATTTAGTCAAATAAGGATACAAGGTCAACCAAGTTGACTTTGTACTATAACTTGACTTGCATAAAAGAGTATAAGGTCAACTAAGTTGATTTAGTAATGTAAATTAATTGGCATAAAAGAGTATAGGGTCAACCAGGTTGACTTAGTACTACAAACAAGGGAAAACATAGTCTGTAAGAGATTGGTTTGAACAAAATGATAGTGTGCTAAAAATAGGAAAAGATTTTCAATGTAATAAAAGCCAAAAATGGAAGCACAAACAAAAAATTGGATCAATGAGAATGATCCAATTAGGTCACACAACACAAAACCTTGCACTAATGCTGGCCAATGTAAGTTATTACAATACAAAACTTAATGATCAAGGAGAAAAAAATTAATTAAAAATTAAATGATAAATAATTGGTCGTCTTAAATTTTGTTAGATTATTATAAATTGTTATATTAAGTTATGATAGGAAGTTGGCTGAAAATAGGGAACTAGAAAGCAATCTATGGATGGTTTTAAGATGTTTCAGTTGAAAGGGATCTATATTGGCAATTATAATAGCTTGGTATTATGGACTAACTCTCACTTCACAATCCTATAATGATAAGTTTGTTGATTACTTTGCTAATATATAACATTAACCATGTGTTTATATATGGCCAAAAAACCAAGTGGCTTCCCCCTTGGTGATGAAATCCAAGTAGGACTTAGGAAGACAAATGTTAAATACATTTTGAAGATTATGTTATTTTTTAGTGTGTACAAAAAGCATAAAAATATTGCAACTAAATGGTAATTTAAAAAACCACCTAATTAGACTATGTAAGCTACTCCAAGTATACAAGCAACTAAAAATGAAAGTATGAATTAATTACTAGCAAATAATTGTTAATTCCCAAATTAAAAATGGTATAGAGTTGGTTTAGAAGACTCTATATGTGACTAGTAAAGAATAGAGTTGACTAGGTCTCTATTATTATATATAAGCAAGAGTCTTGAAGATCTAAGTTCACCAAGTCAATTTAGTCTTTTAAATAGAAGATAGGCTATAAAACTAAGTCGACTAGGTAGACCTAGTTTGTTGTAAGGTTGCATTTTTAAAGACTACAAACTTGCACAAAATATAACCATAATGAAGTACTAAATTTATAGAGAGAAAGAGAGGAAATTTAGTGGGTTGGAGGATGATGAAGATTGTAAATTTTTTGTTGAAGTGCCTTAAATATTGATTTCAAGTTATGCAAACTAAGTCTACCTATCTAACTTAGTATGTTGATTTGGATGTTGATTGAAAGACTAATTCAATGTTCTTGACTTAGTTTGTTGATCTAGATGTTGACTAAAAGACTAAATTTACCTACTCAACTTCTTTTGTTGGTCTAGATGTTGAATAAAATACTAAGTTGACCTACTTGACTTAGTTTATTAATTTAGATGTTGACTAAAAGACTAAATCAACCTACCCAACTTATTTTGTTGATTTTGACGTTGAATCAAAGACTAAGTTTACCTAACTAACTTAGTTTGTTGATCTATATGCTAACTAAAAGACTAAGTTGACCTACATGACTTAGTTTATTATTTTGGATGTTGAATGGAATACTAGTCAACGTGTCTAACTTAGTTTGTTGATTTAAGACTAAAAAAGAGTAATATGTTGACCTATTTGATCTAAAAACCTATATCTAATGAAGGCATGTATATAAATAACAAATAAATTCTGATATAACTTTTTGTTAAACCTACACTTAAAAGTTAGAACTATACCCACTTGGTCAACATAATATCACAAATATATAAAAATAATAGAATGATTGAAATTAAATCATGAAATAAAACTTGAAAGGGTTACATTCATGTTAGGTTCACTAGAATATATGCAATTGGAAATACAATATATCTACAAACCAATCCTATCTTGGAGAAGAGAGATACTACTTACACTTCCAATTAGGGATACATTAGATAATTAGGGTCATGACCAATATGGATCCACTAGTCCTAGAAAAGGGTTACCTTACTATAATAATATCACTAAGGAGGGTTAAAAAAACTCTAGTTAAGCAAAACTATGTAGTAACCCTAACTAGGTCCCATCTGTTCATATTCATTTAACTAATAACAAGTAAAGCATCATATAATCTAGTGCTCACCAAATCTTGTAGAACAAAGTGAGGGTATAATAAACACTAAAATTAGACATGTATAGAAGACATATACTCATGTAAATGTATATATAATTATAATGCATGGAAGAGAAGTGTAAATGCATATCTATCTAATCTTACAAAGGAGGAACAAAGTTAGGAATAATTACCTTTGAAGATGAACTCGTTGATCCTCAATTTCTTATTTAGAAAAGGTGATTTGTAAGAGGTTATTGTGCTATGTAATGATGATAGGGATAAATTATATATAGGATACACAACCTATCAATGCATCCAAAAGACTTCTCTAAAAGACAAGATCCATATCTCTAAAGAAAGTATGAAACCCTAAGCTTGCTCCTTAAGTAGAATGGTGGATAAGCATATGTGAAATATATCTTAATTATTATTATATTATCTTAGACATGTAAAAATTAATGTGTTTATATAGGTGTATCTAACCCTAAACCCTTCCAAATTTTTTGGCTAACAAGGTTGACCTAGTCAACCTAGTACTGTAATTAACAAAAAACTTAACTAGGTAATGAACTATGTTGGCCATGACCAACTTAGCTATTATTAAGCTATATTAATAATAATACAAGGGTGATTTGGCTAACATATTCATGTAAACTACCAAAAGTGGGTTTAGGTTATGAAAAGGGGTAATAAAGGTGGTAAATGACTAGAGGAAGGTAAAAAATAGGAGGCAAAGCTTAGGGGAATGGTTTTTAGGAGTTAAGTGTGTAGATATCAAGTGGAAAAAGGGAAAAGAATTCTATAAATCATTAATGGTCTCACCACCCCTTTATTGATGCACCCCTTAGGGCATTCACTTAGAGATATTAAGACTTGATGGGTTTATACAAGATAGAAAGTGTTAGTAAGTGTTAGATTTTAGAAATATTGTGTATACAGGTTTCCACTAGTTGACTTACAAGTTCCATTAAGGTCCACTTATAACTGACATATATGGGAAGGGTGTAATGAAACCCACTAAAAACACCAACTTTGATATAGGAAAAAGTGTTGAATTAGATGAAATATGATCCCAAATTTGCAATCTCTATGGTTGTAGCATCAAAAAACCTTGTTTTCCCTAGTTTTTGCTCAAACATAGTTATGATGCAGTAATGAAGGAATCATTAAATATTGTGAATTGTTGTTTAGTCCCCTTATAATTGAGATAAAGATAAAAATTATAAACTTTTTAAATCTGATCTAGCATTGTGTTTAATCCTAGGAATGCCCTCCCTTTTTATAAAGAAGAGATGAGGTAGGAGGTCATGTAAAATTTTCCTATAGTTTTAACCTTCATCAACTCTCTGTGAATGGATTCACTCATCAATTTATCCCAGTGATTGAATTTTTTATTCTTTTGGATTACCTAAATATACTGGTACATCTAATCTTTATAATTCTTTGAATTTGGGCTTTATGTAACTCTATATAAGAGTATAATTATATTCCCTACCTTGTCCTTGAATTCAATCCTATGTAGGTTCTTAGGTATTTTATAGCTAGGAGTTAGGGGTAATATATATGTAACTTTAAAATTCTAAGATTAAGAACATAGTATCAATAAAATTTGGATTTAGTCTTATAATATTCTCCCTTTTATCATTCACTAATTTATTTTCTACATCATAATTATTAACCATAGTGAGCTCAAGATTGGGGCTTTGAACAAAGAATGGGAAGTTTACATCCTAAGGTAAACCACTATCATATATGCTTTGAATCTAGTCATTATTGAATTTTTCATTATCTCTAGTCCATCATTTAGTTAGGTCTTTGTGACCTAGGACCATCTTAATTATCACATTGATATTGGAATCTAAGATGGAAGGGACACTAGGTCCCTTTGATTTGAACTTCATCTCTTTTTCAAACATGTAAACTAGGAAAATGGGTGAGGAAAACCAACTACAGAGCTAGTCGAGCTTTGGATTTATAATTGTAAGTTATTTTCCCACCTTTAACTTAGTAGAGTTTATTTATACATTTGAAAGGGTTTAGCTCTGATGGGAAAATGGTGTATAATAACTATCAAGGTTTTAATTTAAAATTGAACTTGAAAATTCTGACTGACTCTCTGTTGGGGTTTTAAGGTGTAATTCATAGTTTCAAACTCTGATGAGAGGTCTGATAAGAATATGGATTGACTTTATAAGATAGATTTCTAGTGGGAACTCAAGATGATAAATTAAAGGGAATCTCCACCTAGGTTTGAAATGGGATTTTAGGTGTAATTCCTAGTTGAAATATCCAATGGAGGTTTGAGGTTGGGAATATTCTTGATTTTAACAAAATCAAGGAAAACCCTATATTTTATAAAAAAATCTAAATAAATCACAATAATATTCAAAATTCATAGTAAAATGATTAACAAATAAATGTAAAAATAGGAAATTATGAGCAATATAAGGTCAACAATGATACTTTTGATAATTTTTGAGAAATCCCTAATTATGGAAAGAAACCCTAAGCTTTAAATGAAATAAAAATAGCATAGATTGAAGGAAAATGTAGGTTACCTAGGATAATACCAAGGATATACATGAAAGGTTCTTAAAATGATATATCTAGTGTTTATTTTCATTGTTTGGCAATGGTGGTGAATAACTCTAGTCATGGAATCACTTGGATTCAAGATTTGGTTTGAAATATCACTTGGAGATGAATGGCTCTAGTTTTTAATGTTAACAATAATGAAAAAACCTAAATTATATATTAATAAACCTATAATTAATGCTAATAACATGAATAATGGTAGTAGATGGATCAATAGGTAGGAATGTGGGCTAGTAGAGTCACCTTACAAGTTTATAAGTTTGTAAATTTATAATATGTTATCCATTCTCTACTTTATTATTGTCTCTGGTCATTTTAGAGGTAATGTTGTTTTAGGAAGTGTGGAGAAAAATTTATATTACACTTTACAAATTTGTAAAGTTACAAAGTGTAATGAGAATTTTGGTCTCTACTTGGTTGTAATGAAAAGCAGGAAGCAAAATTTGCATCATACTTTGCAACTTTGAAATTTTGAAAAACATAATGAAAATTTATGTTTTTGTTTAGGACTTGGTAAGTGGGAAAGTGAAGGTTTAGGTGTATTTCAAAACTTTACAAAGTTACAAAGTGAAAATAAATCTCCAATTTTTGCTTAGGTCTTGGAAAAGGGTATTTAGATAATTCTAAAGATTTTATCAAAAAATAACATGTCTCCTTTAATGCATAAGTTTTATTAAGGTTTTTGGCATAAAAATATCATCAATACCCATTTAAATATTTTCAATCTTTCATAAACCCTTCAAGTCATAAAATAACCCTTCAAACACCTCATATTAGTCACATTGGATTCTAAAATTATTGGAAATGGGTGTTTAGGTGTCTCACTATATTATAATGGTCTTAAAAGGCTATCATTTCCGTCTTATATTCATAACTAGATGATTCATGTTCATAAAAGGGTCTTTTTGAAATAAAACCCACCTTTAGTCCATTAAAAAAGCCCCACACATGTGGAAATGTGGATTTTTAGCTTCCCTAGCATACCATAGGTTTTTATATGTTGTTTCACTTCTATTCTCCCTCCTCTCATCCTCTAATGGTGGTTTAAGGTTTGAAACTTGATAAAATTAAGGAATGTTTCAGGTTGTAGGTGTTTTCATACTTGTATATATCTGTATAGTATAACCATGATCAAAGGGAGTTAGAAACATATAAAGGTGACTTAGTTAAAACAACATGTGAATAAATCTAAGACTTTTAAGGTTAAAAAGGTAAATAATTAGTCCACTTCTTCCATCGAGCTCTTTGACATCCTTCGACAAGATTTTAGGTTTCTACTCAATTCATATAGGGGAGAGAAGGTGAATATCCAAGACTTTGGAATGATGAAGGGGGTATCATGACCTTTTTATTATTTTAATTAATATACAAATTCATGACCTATGTTTTATGAATAATGGCTAAGAATCTAGGGAGCAAAGTTCCCTTTTCCATTTGTGTAGGGGTCAAAGTTACAATAATTTTGGTGCATTCTAAAATTATTTTTACAAATCAGTGTTTATATGTGTATTTTAGGTGTCCTTAAAATACATCCCCATCATTACAAATTATTGGTTCACACGTGTCAACTTAAAGATCAAGAAAACCTTCAAAATGTCATAGGTGTAGGCTATAGATAGTGTCGTTTCTTATTACAAAGTCTTTAAGGCATGATATGGGAAGTGAACAATATTTTTTAGGTTTTGTGATGGTTTATTAGATTCCACATTAGTTTCTCTTCCTCCCAAATTCAATTTAACCATTAGATGACTCAACAGCCCCTTCAAGCCTTGCCTCCAATGGTGATTGTCATCCATGTAATGTAATCTCCTTTACAAAGTGAAAGTAGGGTACCTATAAAGATTCATTGAGTTGTTTTAAATGAATAAACATAATATACATATTTTATATATGCTCTATATTTTTTCCCCATATTCATCATTATCCTATACTAAAAACCATCTCACTCTCAAGCTATTATGCAAAGACAAACTCTCATAGTCACATCATGCCTATGGTGTAGACTAAAAAATATAGTATTGACTACTAAAATGGGGCCTAAAAAAGTGTGGAAGGTATTTAAGAGACTTTTGGAGTCATAAATATATATCATTATGTATGGGATATGAAAATATCAGGGTCAAATAGAGACCAACTCCATCAACTCACCAAGGAGATGAACTCAATCAAGTCTTCTACTTCATCCACACATGACTGTAGTTAAAAGATTGAATAAAAATTAATGTTATGATTAATTTGAAAATATTAATAGAGTATAAAGATAAATATAAGATCATCAACATGTTGGTGGATCAAGGAAACAAGGGAACACTAACTCATCCCTCAAATGAACTCACTTAGCCAAAATGTTAATTATTACCCATAGGTTAGACTATAAAAATAGGGTAGCTTAAATAAAATAGCCTATTTTGAATATCTTGAAGATGTATGAAATGAAAATATATTTAAAACCGATATTAAAAATGAAAGAGGTATGAATATTAGAGAAGTTATTATCTTCATCTCACACATAGTTAAGAGTCTAAAGTTCAACATTTACAAATGGCTATGGATGGAGAACATGTGTGCAAAAGAGCCCTATTTTGGGGTTAAATAAATTATAAGAGGAATAATGGAAACATTTTATAACAAGTTAATTTGGGTTTTGGAGGTCTCACTTTAATAAGAAACTTCACCTTCATATCTCACATAAACAACATATTAAGATTGTGTTCTATGAACAGCCATAGAGTCCAAGTGGTTGAGTTGGAAGTGGTTAAGAAGTCTCAAAATTATATAAGAATGATAATCCCAAATTTTTAAATATCAACATGAATTAAACATTCTATCAAAATATTGAACCCACACTTACACATAGTCATGGCAAAAGACTGCCACCTACAAGCAAGATCATATGAGAGAGTTAAAATAAGGAATCATACATAGGGATAAGGTGAAAAGAAGAAAATGAGAGCCTATGGCTTGTTTTATTAATTTTATTAGCCTAAACATAACCTTTTTTCCACTTAATATAGTAAATAAAGGGCTTAGTGGCCTAATTAGGTATATCAAGCCTAAGAGATTAACATGTTCAATCATGTGCCGAGAAATGGAAAACATCTATATGTTTTGGGGTGTTGGAGGGTTTAAATAATTAGATAAGTTAGTTTTAAATACATAAAATTATTTAAAAAAGGTAAAATTGTTATGTTTAATAAATAAGACACTAAAATGAATCATTAGGGCTACTCAGTCATGGTTATACATAAACCCTTGGCCTGACTATAGATGGAGCTTACGTAATAAAATTTATGGAAGGCCTAGCTCGAAAGGTATTATAAAAATTGAGAGATAATATTAAATTAAGGTTCATAAATCCATCAACATAGTAAATAATATGAGACTCAAAACCTACCCTAGGTCTTTATCACCAACTTTCAAGCACTCAGGCTAGGTAGTGACCTACTAGATAGACCTATAAGATAAGGGTATAGAGATGGTGGTTTGGGTAGATAAGTGAAAGTGAAAGGGTTTAAAATAGATGGTAAAATTGATATATGATGATTTTTAGGTTACAAATCTTCCTCCATGTGGCCTCAAGTTCTAAAACTCAGTTAGGCCTATAAGTCCTAAAGCTACCCTTAGGCTTTAAAACTCTAGATTCCTCTTTATGTCTTATCCAAACCCCTTAATCAAACTTGAGCTTATGAAAGGATGTAAAATTATGATATAGTTTCTAATAATTTTTTTATAGATAAATTAATACAATGAAATGGCCTATTTAGTCCTATTACTCCTGTCATGCTCAACTATCCTAAGCTACCACCTTGAGTTGCCTACTATAATGATTATATCTTACCAAGCATAATGACTCAAATATAGTGATATTATGAGGATTTGGACACCTATATTCACTCAACATACATGTAAGAGAGATTTTTATTAGGGAGTTCATCTTTGTGAATAGACCTTAAGACTATAACTTGCATAGAATGCCTGGATGGAAGCTCAAAGTCTACCAATTTACACTCATATCTCACCATAAATTTTACATGGGACCAAGATATATTCAAGATAATTTATGGGGTATATTTGATATATATCCATGGAAAAAGGCTTTGTATTGGAGGCCTGCACTTTATGAACCATAGTTAAGATGGTACACCTCCAAAACCCTACATAAACCCTAATATACACCGATAAGAGAGAACCCAAGGAATTTTTAATCAAAAAACCTATATTATATTAAAAAAGACTTGAAACAAATGATGTAATTATAATAGGTCATGTTAAAGGTACTGGTCTATATAGATTATTGTATGAACCCCTTATAAACTCTTTTTTTCATGGTGTTTATAGGGTACAAAACTTGATATAGAGTTTTAAATCATTGAATAAGATAATGTAAGGCATGTTCCACATTTTAAAACAAAATTAATATCTTATTTATCCTATAAATTTTCCTATAGTTTTGCACCAAAGAGGCAATCTAAATTATCTAGTTGGAAGTAACCTAGTCACCTAAGTGAAGTAGAGTTACAGTTGTGTAATGATTGGTAGGTATAAATCATGGTGTAGTGTGTTTTTAAATACCTTTAAAATTACTATTAATTTTTTTCTTAAGCTTTTATTCATGTCTACTAGTCATTAAAATAGTTAACATCAATTCACTAGGCTTAATTACCTAAGAGGTCTATATGGTCAACAAGAAAGGAGGATTAATGGCATAGAGAGGCTGATAAGGAAGTCAATTTAGAGTCATAACACCCATGTAGTTTATTCATTAAAGGAATCAAGCACAAATTCTATGGTAATCATGGATAATGAATAGTTTTTTAGCCTAGTTGACATACACAAAGGGAAGGTGGGTTGTTAGATGATCCATGGAGACCTAATTACACCACTTCAATCCTTTTTAACTAATAAGAAACCATTATGACATTAAAATTCACACTTGGAGAGGGTTATTTATGATATTTTCCATTAATTCACAATATTTGGACAACCCTAGGTCGTGGGAAACCTATGTTGGGGCTGAACCTCTAGAGTAGGTTGTCTTCCTCTTTGATGCTCACCTAAACTATTGATAAGTTAATGATTCATGAGTAAAATGGTTAGAAAGGGGATAAGGGATCCTAAAAAAGTCAAATAGGTGATTCACCAAACTTAAAAGGTAAACTCCCATAAAGTTGAACCCACACTAGATTAGCAAAATATAACACTATCTCACACAACCTCAAGATTAAGCTAGTTGCATAAGTATTTCATAGAAGTGGATCAGAGTAGAATACTAATCTAGACCTACAAGCACCATTTAAAACTCCCTTAAAAATTTTTAAAATGAGGAAAATGGATGAGGAAGATTCTCCTTCACATAATTCCATCATACACAACTCACCAAACACAGACTCAAGGTAAGATATATGTAAAGAAAATCCTAATTGCATCAAGAGGTAGTTCTTACAAATGCTTGAAAAGGTTTATACTAATCAAAAGGATCATACTTTACAATATCTCAAAGAGTATCCCTATCTCCTAGAAAGATAAAAAGTCTAAAATATGAGAACATTTAATAAGGAAAAGAGAATAGGATAACATAGGAGAAGGGGAGAAGAGAGAAGAGGGATCATGTATAAATAACAATTAATGAGATACCAGCTTTCAAGGGAATTCTCTACCATGCTTTGGTCCAACTAGGGCGTAATCTATCATGAAAAAGATAGTCTTTATTTTTCCCAATAGCCTTCAAATAATACACTAAAAGACAAGAGTTTTTCCATAGATGATGAGTCATGATCCAAATATTAAAAAAGAACATTAAGTACTTAAAAAATATATTAAATAATCAAGCTACTTATCTAACCACTAAATCTCTATCTTTGATCTTCTATTCACCTTTCTACTTAGAATCTACATAAGGACAAATCCCTCATATCTATAAACTTTACTAGGCTTTGATTATGTCTTCTTTGAGTGACAACTTGTTGAGATTTTATGACTTTGTCAAAGGATGAGAGCTTCTACATTGTTTCACAAACTAGTTCCTACTTTGAAACTTAGACCTAAATCAATGATAGACAAAAACCAATCTAAGATTATTGATTTTCCTATAGTCCATATAGATGGCACTCTAATCAATGCCTTGTCCCTTTTACAACAAGTTTCCACCATTTTTTCCTATATTAGCTCTAAAATATCTATTTTACCTCCATGGAGCTTTGTTAGTAATGCTTAGTACTTATTGTTTATCCTAGTTCAACTCAGGTTGAGATCAAGCTTAGTTCCATGTATTTTTCTCTAGCTTAAGACCATTAATTTTCTTTTCTCAAGTTAAATTAATTAATAAAAAATGTCTCAACTTGATCCTTATCCCATTAGTTGTCAATAATCTAACTTAGCTCCATTAACATTTTGACCAACCTCGATTTATTGATCCTAATCTGTAATATCAAGCACCAACCATCAATCTTACCCTTTGATTTTTCAACTCTTTCCCATCTTATGCCATGTGTCAAATACATATTGATTCCCAAGATTTTCTATCAATCTATAGCCTTATGTATTTATGCCATGTGTCAATCTCTTGAGATTTTTTGATTGTTTAACCCATTTTGTACCATTATATGAAGATGTATGATGGAGTGAGGACCATCGATCTACTAGGACCCACTATTTGAAAACCAATGGCTATTTAACAAGTTTAAAATTGACATACATGCTCTTATAAAATTATTTTCACATGACCATCTTTTATATTTGCATGATTATAAAAATTAAGCTCAAAATAATTTGTTTTTCTTTAGGTTAAACTTGACATATGCATGATCATCAAATATGTTTGTGATCTTATCAAATGATGGGCATGCAAACATCAATTTTTAGGCTCTAGTGGTCTTCTCAAAGTAAATAATTATTTTTCAAGGCCTAAATTTTATGTTTGTTCAAACTTTATTAGATTTTCAAATCCAAATGACTACTTTTAGAGGCCCAATTTTGACATCCACATGTTTTTCATGGGATATTTTAATCCTAATGGTTATTTAGTATATCCTAAATTTAACACTTATGTGAATGTCCTATCCTACTTCCCATGCATTTTTCTTATAGTAAATGATTTCCTTGGGTTATTTCCTTTAAAATTTTGTTTAGGATACTTTTCTATGAGAGTGACCCTTTGGGACTTTGTCTAGGACACTTTCCCACAGAAATGACCTTTCAAGAAAAGTGTTTTAGCCACCTTGCTAAAAATGGTCCTCTAGGGTTTTTGCCTTTGGACCACCTTTTCAAAGAAATACCTTTTAATATTTTTGTTTGGTTCATTTTATTTAATAAATGCCTTTTGGAAATTTTGCATTGGTCCACTTTCCTAGAGAAATTCCCTTCATAACTTTTGTATTGTGCCATTTTCCCAAATAAATGCCCTCTAGAACTTTGTTTAGGACCACTTTTTGAAAGAATGATTCTTCAGGACTTTTACATGTGGGATTTTTCCATTGGGACATTTTTTGTAGACAAAATGTCTAAAATAAACATGTCCTTTAATTTTTTCCTCAAATAAATGTTATAAAAGAAATAGGTCTTTGGGAAAATTGTGGACAATTTTCCTGACATAAATATACTTGGCCTTTTGTTGTATATAAAATGTCTAAAATTATTTGCACTTTAAGAATTTTTTTCAAAAAAAATGTCTCAAATAATTCTAAATACTTAGCCAAATAACCCAAAATAATTATCTCAAAGGAAATATTAGACCCTAGCCCAAAAAGGGTCCATAAGAATTGAAATTAGCCAAATAAAAGGTTCTGTAGTTTTTTTTGACCTATAAGATCTTCCAGACTTGTTCATGAAACTATTGTTTGACCTTCAAAGCTCTGTAACTCTACTCAACTTGTCCATCAAAGAACAAGCCTAGTATGTGGGCCAAAAATGACAAACATCTTTAGTGACTCGTAAGGAAGCATACCTACTATGATTTGAGAACCCAAACAATTTTACTTATCAATTCCATTATGCATGGAGAAATTAACCTTTGTAACTAATCTGAACCTCACTTTAAGCAACAAGGACTAGAAGAAACAAACCAAAACAAAGTGCTTGAGGCAATTTGGATAAGGAAATAATAGAATAAAAAATAAAAAGTGCACAAGGCACTTAGACAAAATAATGAACCTACTCTAATATATAAAAGGTTTTAATTTACAATTATTTCCCACCTAGTTCAAATGGAAAAATTTGATTATCATTCACTTGCAAAAAACTAAGATGAAAAATACCTAGCTTTGGAGGTGTCAAAATTGGTGAACCAAGTAGCTTGATGGAAAATCCTATTAATGTGCTCCCCAGTGGATGGAATGGAATGCACATGTTTCCAATGTAGACATCCTATTACAACTCTTCCAAACTTGGTTCATGTTGGACTATGAGATCACTTACTTGTTATTCTTCATCACTCTTAAGAAAGTCTTGCATGAAGACTTTATTTGGGCTCTTGGGAGCAACTGTACTTGCTTCAATTAGTGGTTCAAAAAGACCATGTTATTCTACCTCATCCTTATGTAAATAAATATTGATCATGCTTAGAGAAACATGTTCATATCTTTTTTTAAGAAGGACATGTCCCTCAACTTCTTTAAATTATTTATTTATGGCATTGAATCATTGTTATAACTCTTCAAGGTCTTCACTAGTATGCTCATCAAATTGAATCACTTGAGCACTTGAGATATCTACTTCATTAACCTCAATCAATATTTCATCTTACTCTTCAAATAAAAATGAGGTTTGATTTAACTATTTTAGGTTTAAAACATCACATTTTTCTTGCTAAAGTTTTGATCTACTTTTCTCTAGCTCTAACATATTAGGGTTATCCTCAATTGACACCTCATCTTAAAGTAGACCAACTTCTAGTTCCTGGTTCTGAACCTCTTCATCATTTATTTATAATATAACTTAAGTAGTACATTCAAGGTCTACCCCATGTTTAGCTTGTGGATTTCCCTCTTTAGTAAAGTTTGTAACCTTAAGCTCCTCTATTTCACTCAACAAATCTAATTACAAATGTTGCCATTGATCTTCTAAATTGTTTGATTTAATCTTGATGTCTACAATTGGTTCATGAAGGTTATCCTCTTACTTCTCATTGGGTTCCACAACTTGAAAGTTAAAACATGCTCCTCCCTATGAATTAGGCTACCTATTATGATATCCTTATCATAAACACTTGTATTGTCCTCTTCAGGCTCACCTATGACTGCAAGTTCCTCCTCTATCCTTTGTAGAATATGATCCTCTTTTATAAGGGAGATGGTAGGAGGGTGAAGTTCACCAAGCTTGTAGCTTAGGAAGGTATCCTTCTGGCTAAGTAATTTAAATGCTCTTTTATGTGGAATTTGAACTAAGGAGAGAGAGTCTCATAACTCTTGTACACCAATGTCATTTATTTTAGATATGGTTACTTTATTCATTTCTTACATATCTAAACCTTCCTCGACTAGGATAAGTTCTTTGATTTCCTCAACTAATGCCTACATTTCCTTATTTTTTGCCCTCTTTTATTGATTTCCATGAGGGGAAAGTGTAAGATTTGTCCACCTTCTCTTTTTCTTGAATGGGTATGGGAGAGGGTGGTTTTACAAGAGAAGGTATGAAATAATTAGGGTCATAAGAGAGGATCCAATATGGAATATCTTCATGCTTTTGAGTGATAGTGGGCATAGGGGTAGGATACGGAAAACTAATTGGCTTAGGTTTGACATACTCTTTCTCCCATTTCTCAAACACTTCTTCAATGGATAATGCCCACCCTTTCATATCTTTCTTCTCAACATGTGGGTAGTCAATTTCTTCAATATATGCCCATACATTCCATCATTATTTCAATAAGATATTTATCCTCTCCATGGCATGTCTAGGAAAATCTTGTCTAAGCTTGACCCCCTCATTGATCTTCATGTTTTTTATTCCTTGGTCTAATATTTCATATCTAAGTTCTGATAAGGATGGATAACAAGATTGACTAGGGCATTGATCAGGGACTCTTGGAGGTTGAGATTGAGGCTCTTGGAGGAGAGAGGACACATAACTCTAGTCCAAATGAGAATGATGCTCTTCATAAGATATTAATATACTATTTGCATTTTAGACCATGTTTCTTATCATTATTATGTCCTTATTCTTACAAGATGACCATTTTTTCACTTTCACAAAATAACCATCTATTCTTCACTAACTAAAGAGCACTCCTTGCTTTTTGTAGTGCACAGATAGGGATGACTAGAGAACACTTCAAACCCTTACCAATATCCCTTATCAACTCAATATAAATTACTATTGCTTGCTTGACCCCTAACAAGGATGTAATAGGGTATGTTTGGTCTTGATAAGGGGAAGTAAAGTACTGATTAGAATTCAAAGGAGGATGATAATGGTCATATGTAGGGGTAGAAGGAAGACAAAGGCCATGATAGGGATGGTATGCTATTTGAGGGCCACTTGGGGGTAACACAAACATTATTTGTCTGATAAGTATGATGTTGAGGTAGAGGATAAGCATATTAATCAAAATATGACTCATTATACATACTAACTTATGATGATTAGACACTTAGCTAGGCTACTTAACAAGTTGATAGATGCTCAAAGTCACTATTGATGTGTGTAGAATGCCTCCAAAGGTTGATATCCAAAATAATAACACCAAAAATCATTTTACCACTTTAGACCTTAGCCCCATTGGGTGTGATAAAAAATTTGAGGAAAATATTATTACATTAATGTGTACAATTGGATAGGGTTATTTAGTCTATCTCCCATTAAGTCACAATATTGGAACAACCCTAAGCTATTGGTAACCTATGTTGGGGCTGAACCTTCAGAGTTCACTGACTTCCTCTTTGATGTTCACCTAAACTAATGCTAAGCTAGTGATTCATGGGGAAAAGGGTTAGAAAAGGAATAAGGGATCCTAAGATATTTAACTAGGTGATGCACTAAAATTATAAGGGAAACTCCTATAATCTTGAACCCACACTAGATCAACAAAAGACAATACTAGCTCACACAAACTCAAGATCAATCTACTGACATAAATATTTCATAGAAGGGGTTTAGAGTAGAACACTAATTTAGACCTAAAAACAACATTGAAAAATCCCTAAGAAAGGTTAGAAAGGAGGATAATACATGAGGAAGATTCTCATTCACATAATGTCATCATACATAACTCAACAAACATAAACTCAAGGTAAAAGATAGGTAAAGAAAGTCCTTATTGCATTAAGAGGTACTTCTTACAAATACATGATAGGGTTGAGCCTAATCAAGAGGAGCATACTATAAAATATCTCAAAGAGTATCCCTATCTCCCCTAATGATAAAAAATCTAAAATCTAAGAATATTTACAAAGGAAAAGAGAATAGGATAAGGGGAGAAGAAAGGAGGGAGCATGTTTAGAGAATAATTAATGAGCTTCCAACTTTCAAAGGAATTCTCCACCATGCTTTGGTATAATCAAGATGTAATTTATCATCAAAAAAGACAATCTTTATTTTTCCTAATAGCCTCTAAGAAATACACTAGAAAATAAGAGTTTTGCTAAAGATGGTGAGTCATGATCTTTCTCTTAAAAGGGACCCTTAGGCACTCTAAAAATCTATTAACTACTTAGGCTACTTCTCTAACCACAAAATATCTATATTTAATCTTTGATGCATCTTTCCACTTGTCTTATACATAAGGACAAAACCCTCATATCTATAATCCTGAATAAGCTTTGATTATGTCTACTTTGAGTGATAACTTATCAAGAGTTTATGGCTATGTCAAAGGATGAGAGATTCTATATTTATTGCTCAAAAAATATCCTACTTTGAAACATAGACCTAAATCAACTATAGACAAAAACTAATATAAGATTATTAGTTTTCTTATAGTCTATATAGATGGCCCTTTACTCAATGCCTAGTCTCTTTCATAATAAGTTACCACTATTTTGGCCTATATTAGGTCTAACAGACCTATTTTACCTCTATGGATCTCTATTTTAAATTATTATTCCTTATTTTTTATCTTGGTTCAACTTGGTTCAAGTTCAAGCTTGATTCCATATATTTTCTTCTAACTCAGGTTCATTCATTTACTTTGCTCAATTCGAACTACTTAGTCAAAAATGTCCTAGCTCTATCCTTTTCCCATTTGTTATCAACAATACAACTTAGTTCCATTGATATTTTGATGAAGATCACTCTATTTATCTTGATTTGTATGATCAAACACCATCCATCAATCTTTCTCCTTGACTTGTCAACTCTATCCTAGCTTATACCATGCATCAAATGTACATTGATTTTTAGGACTCACTATCAGTTTGCATCCTTACATGCTTATGCCACATGTAAACCTCTTAATATCCTTGAATATTTGACTCATCTTGCATCATTGGATCAAGATGTATAATTAAGCAAGGACCATTGATCTATTGGGACCCATTATTTGAAAATCAATGGCTACTTCACACATTTAAAATTGACATTTTCACTCCAATAAAATGATGTTCGTATGATGATCATTAACATTCATGTAACCATCAAATTTAAGCTCAAAATAATTTTTTTTCTCAATCTTAATCTTGACATCTACATGAACATCAAATATGTCCATAATCCTATCAAAATATGGGCATGTAGATGTTAATTTTAAGCTCCAGTGGTATTTTTAAATTAAATAGTTGATGTTTGTGTGAAGATCCTTAGATTTTGAAATATAAATAGCTACTTGCATGGGCCTAAACATGATGTACAAATTCCTATCATGGGATATTTTAATCCTAATGGTTATTTACTATGTCTTAAATTTAACACTTGTGTGAACATCCTATCCTACTTCCCATGCATTTTTCTTACAACAAATAATTTCCTCAAGCTATTTCCTTTAGATTTTTGTTTAGGATAATTTTATATGAGAGTAACCCTTTGTTACTTTATCTAGGATACTTTCCAAAATAAATGACCCTTCAGGGAAAGTATTGTGGCCACCTTGCTAAAAAATGATCCCTTGGGTTTTTTGCCTTTAGACCACCTTCTCAAAGAAATTACTTTTGGGATTTTTGTTTGGTACATTTTCTCAAAGAAATTTCCTTCATAATTTTTGCATTGGTCTATTTTCCCAAATAAATTCCCTTTGTAACTTTTTCATTGGTCCATTTTCCCAAATAAATGACCTTTAAAACTTTTCTTAGGACCACTTTTTGAGAGAATGATCCTTTGGGACTTTTAAATGCAAGCCTTTTTTCATTGGGACATTTAATATGGACAAAATGTCTGAAAGAAACATGTGCATTGTTTTTTGCCTCAGAAAAAAGGTTCAAAAGAAATAGGGTATTCAATAAAATTGTCCCTAATAATTTTCCCAACACAAATATACTTTGCCCTTTACTACATATAAAATGTCTAAAAGAATTTATACTTCAAGAATTTTGTTTCAGATAAAATGTTCAAAACAACTCCCAATACTTAGACAAATAACCCAAAATAATTAGCCTAAAGGAAATATTATGACTTAGCCCAAAAAAGTCTATAAGAATTGAACTTAGACAAATAAAAGGTTTTAAACTTAGCTTTTTTGACCTATAGGCTCTTCTAGACTTGTTCAATAAACTATTGTTTGACCTTCAAAGCTATAGAACTCTAATCAACTTGTCCATTTAGGCACAAGCTTGGTATGAGGGCCGAAAATGGCCAATAGTAACTACCAATAAAAGAGAGAGGTTGACCAAATTTGGGTGTGTATATGATTTTTAATAGGTCAGCTAGGTTTGAATTAGCCTCAACCACTCTTTTATACCACATTCTTCATTCAAGACCACCAACCATGGATGCAACACATGAAAGGAGTCATGAGGTCTGTTATAACTACTATGTGAGTGGATTATGGTCATTCATGACCTCTACATATCACCTCTATGCTATATTTATCTCTCTCACCTTCTCATGCTTTTATTTATTCAAGCTCTTAAGACATTGTAGATATCCCGTAGTTGGGTATGAGGAAACTATTCCTATATTTGTACACCCCTTAAACTAATATATGGACTATACTATCTTCTTCATGTTATTCTCTAGTGTATTACACATTTGTTTGATATACATAAGTGGTAGATGTCTTCCCTTTGTATGTCCTTGCCTTATCTAGAGGCTAGTATATGTTTTATGTAGGTCATATAGTGCATAGGGTGTTAATGGTTGAGCTTATAATGGAAGTTTTATTGGTAAGTGTCCTAAACTAGACCTTCCTTCATTACCCTCATGATTTGGTCATATAATATAGCCTATTTATGAAATACTAATGCCTAGATGCTATTGGAGATAATTTTTCCATCATATGTATCATTCATTAACATCATTAGAGGTTAAATAAAGTGAACAAATTATATTGATGCATCACCATATCTAGATTGGGTTTCCTTTTATGTATTTATCTATCCCTTTCCACCCCTATAATTAGTATTTTTAGTGATCTTGAGATTAATGGATGTACTAGGGGAACTCGTCCTATAAATAAGAGGCTTATCCAAACCATATGTCATCTATAGCCTTGGGCTAATCCCATGTTACCCGAGACTTGGAGGTAGGCCTAAACAACCTCTTGTTAAGATGTAGTTTGGAGTATTAATAATTATGGCATACTCGATGGGACTAACATTCAAGCTAATTAGAGTATGCACTTGTAGACTTGGATGACATCGAAGAGATTTAATCACTTTAGTTTTAGTTTTGAAGTTATATTTCATGTTATGAGCATCACAAGGTATTCACTTAGGGGTAATAATAGTTTTTTTTAATTCCTCACTTCATTCTTCATTTTGACTTATAATGTCTAATGGTTGGATATGGAGATAGTTCTTATATTGACCCTATCATCCTTACAATAAGCCTAATCAGTTATATCATAACCCATACCAACCTTGTGTTCATTATTAGTAATACTATGATCCTCCTTACTAATAATAATATCACCCTTACCCTCCTTATGAGCCATATCCACCTCTTCAAAAGCCTTTATATCCTCCTAATCAATATTAGAAACATCATGATACTTCTATACATCCTATCCATGTCTCAAATAAATCTATTTCAAGCCTTAAGAAAACCTTATAAGGTTATGAGAAACACATGGTGGGGAATTACACATAAAGGAGTTATGGCCAAGATATTCCTAGGTACCTTATTAAGAATATGAGAGATTTTTTATAGTAAGCGAAGAGGGAGTGGGTATCTCTTATGTAAGAGAGTTAATCTAGGCCAACTAATGATATGTTATATGTAGGTGGTCTATTTTCAAAACTAGAGGAAAATATGGTAGTCCATTTGGGGTAACAAATCTAACTTTACCAACTTCATGTGCCCTCCTCCATCCCATATTAGTCCTATATTAAGCAACACATCCTCCCTCAAGATTCCAAAGTGACTGAGTGCCAAAACCTTCTAAGATCCTTGAAAGCCCCTCAATCCCTCCCTACTTGGATATCCATCCAATAAAATATGAAAATGAGGGAATAAATGTGTGTTGAGAGGGTTGAATTTCATGGTGAATATTAGTATTTTTAGGGCCATTCACTTCCTAATCATCTTGAGGATATCTCTAATCATGTGACAATTATTTTGAATCTCACATAGCTAGAGAAGTGGAAGTTGAAAATTAGCACTTATTTCAATTATTGGAATCATCAAGAGTAACTCCATCTTAGGATAAGGTGCCTTCATTCATCCCATAATTTAAAACACATACGATAGAGGAGGCACCTAGATCTAAGATTTTAACTTGGAAATAAGTAGTGAATTCATGACGAAAGGAGGGTCAGTCAAAACTACATTAAGGTGTTGGAGCTAAAGAAAAATATTAATCCATTCAATCCTTATCCCTCCCTCCTTAATAAAACAAAGCATTTATATCATGGAGTTTCATTCAAGGTAATATGCAAAAGGAGAATGAGGTGTTAATTGTCAAAAGTGAGAAATTAGATGAGAAGAATGAAGAATATATGACCTCTATTTTAGAATGATTTCAAGGATATTTCAATATACCCCTTTGATAAGGATACTATCCTTTGTGATACAAGTAAAGAAGATCCAACTCTAGTGATAAATGATGAAGATGGTGCATGTGATCTAGAAAAAGAGATTATTATTGGGTCACTACTTGCCAAGGAGAGATATGAATCAGTCATCCATAATACAAGAAAGGGTGAAATTCAAGAAGATGCTTGGATACAACATTAATCATAAGAGAAAGACATTTTAGTTGGCCAAGAATAGGGTGATTTTTAACATCTCCTTGATGACAAGGAAGCTAATATTTATCATGAAAATATTGAGGAGTGTGAAAATGGAGCATCTATTCAACTTGTAGCAAGTATAAGACAAGAAGATAGCCTTTAAGAGTCTTGCCACTTTCAAGAAAAGGTATGTTTTGATATTTAAGATTATATTTAATTTAAGATGAAAGACCTATTATTTGTTTCTAATATGATTTTGTCAATGAACATGAGGTCCCAACAATAGATGAGACATTAGATCATGATCACATGGAATGTCAATATGATAATAGGGATTTTTGGAAATAGTACATAAACATTGGTAATGAACATGAAACTATTCTAGGACATACACCTCCTATGGGGTAGATTGAGGATGATTAAATCATTGTTCTTATCAAGTCTCATCCATAAGAGGAAAAAAATCAATATGATGAAAGGAAGGTTTAAGTGTTTGTTATATTAGTTCCTAAATTTGAGACAAGTGAAGATACATTAACCATTAGTATGCCGCATGAGGTTCAAGAAATAAATAATTAAGGCCTTGGTGATATGTGGCAACCATGCTTGGATACTTGAAAATAGATTAAAGGCCTTAAAAAATCACCAACTCAAATAGAATAGAATGAAGACACAAACAAAGCATACCATCTAGGTGGTCAAGAGAATCACTACATGTAAACATGATAAATCAAGAGAATCTTATGAATGAGACAAAAATTATATTGTTCATGTAAATAACATAAGTATTGGATGAATGTTGCTAGGTACTTGGTTCACATATCCATTCTATGCACTTGAGAATAGAGTAAGAATGTCTAGTTGTTCTTCTAAGAGGTTATGAGTTTGCCAACAATTCTAAATGCAAATGGATTAGACTTTAGTCAATACATGAAATCTAAACCTCATGGTACCATCATGATCAAAGAATTTTCCCATTTAATCATAGACTATAAATGAGTTTGGTTTTAGGTAAGTTGTTTATAATAGTATTTGTCTTGTTTACAATAATTGTGTTAGTACTTGTCTAGTGTGATAGTTACCTTAGATTATTTATGTCATGTCTTGTTGCTTCTTTAGATGTTTAGCTTTTGTTTTATTGTTGTTGTCTTGGTTTCTTTCCTTGTTTCTTATTGTGTCTTGTGAGTTGTTTTAGTCTTAAAATTTTGCTAAGGTAATGATTTGATTATCAATCCAAGTGAGGAGGTTATCTCAATTAAGTCTTATGTCTATCATGTAGAGATAGTGGGTTATTTTTATTAGTAGGTTGGTCAATCCCCATGAGTCATAAAATATGTTGAAAATTTGGCCTCCTAGGCCAAATGTTAATCCCTAAAATCAAAAACTTTCCCATTAAACCCATCCAAGCTTACACATGATGGTCTAGAGATTATCATGGTCTCCTAAACACTCTTTGAAGGAATTTTAGCACTATTTAAGGTATCACAATATGTTTTAGGCCTACTTATGAAATCATTATGTCATAGTTATCTTGGGTTATTAGGTGATTTTCTAGCTATCATGGTGGTCCCTTAATGAGTGGAAGAGTTGTCATGTTCTTTTGAAGCATAGTTAATGGTTTTCTCAGTATTTGACAAGATTAAGGTTTCTTAGCATAAGTTAAGGTATTTAGAGAGTTTAAGGTTGCTAGTTCTCTTTGCATTTAATCCTATTTCAATACATCTCCTAAAAATAATCCTTTTTATCATGATATAAGGGTGACCAACCCTCATTTGAGTCATGTCATGAGGTATAGGAAGTATCTAGCATCATTTGATATGATATACCCATTCAAACTTTTTCAAGCTTCCATAAATCCTTCAAGTCATCAAAAAACCCTTCAAACACCTTGCATTAGTCACATTGAATTATAAAACTTGTGGAAAGGGGTGGTTTAGGTGTATCATTATATTGGAAGGGTCTTATAAGGGTATCATTTCCATCCTATAGTCATAACAAGATGATTCATGTGCATAAGAGGGTCCTTTTGAATCTAAACCCACCTTTAGTCCACCAAATGGGCCCAACACATGTGGAAATGTGGATTTTTAGTTCCCTAGATATACCATAGGTTTTTTAATTTTTTTTGACTTATATGTTTCCTCCTCCCACCCTTTAATGGAATTTCAAGTTCTAAAACTTGATAAAATCAAAGAAAGTTCCAGGTTATAGGGGCTTTTAGAATTTTATGAATCCATAAAGTATGAACGTGATTAGAGGGAGATATAAAACTAAAAAGGGGACTTATTTTCAACAACATGTGAATATATATAGGACTTTTAAGGTTAGAAATGTCAAAAACCAATCCACTTCTTCCATCAAGATCTTTGGTAGCCTTGGAAAAGCTTTCATGTTTTCATTCAGTCTGTATAAGAGAGAAAAGGTCAAGATCAAATACTTTGGGTAGAGGAACGGGGTATCATGACCTTTTAATTCCTGGAATTAGTCTAAAAATTCATGACCTATGCTTTATGGACAATGGATAAGAATCTAGGTAGTTAAAGTTAACTTCTTCATCTATGTAGGGGTCAAAATTAAAATGGTTTTGGTGTATTCTTGAAGTGGTTTTTCAAATAAATGTTTTTATGTGTCTTATAATGTCTTCATATCCCATCCCCATGAATCCCCATTATTGGTTCACATGTGTGATACATAAAGAGAAAGAATACCTTCAAGATGTCATAGGTGTAGGATACAGACAATGTTGCTTCTTGTTATAGACTCTTCAAGTCATGATAATGGAAGTGAATGATAGTTTGTGGGTTTTTTATGGTTTCTTGGAGTCCACATAATTTTATATACCTTCCAAACACAACTAAAATATCAGATGACTAGACAACCTCTTCAATCCCTATCTCTAGTGGTGGGTGTCATCTATGTAATGCAATCTCCTTTGTAAAGTGAAAGTAGGGTACCTATAGAGAGTCATTAGGTTGTTTTAAATTAATAAACATAAGTTATATATTTTATCCATTCTATTTAAAATTTACACATATTCATCATTACCTTATACTAAAAATCATCCTCACCCTTAGGTTATTATGCAAAGACTAGCTCTCATAGTCACATCAGGCCTATGGTGTAGACTAACAAATAGAGTATTGAATATTGGGATGTAACCTATAAAGTTTGAAAGGTATTGATGAGAATTTTTGAGTCATAAATATTTATCAAGAAGTATGGGAGATGAAAAGAGTAGGTTTATATAGAGACCAACTCCATCAACTCACCTAGGAAATGAACTTAGTCAAGACTTATACTTCATCTACACAAGATTGCAATGGCAAGATTGAAGAAACATTGATGGTGTGATTAATTTGAAAATATTAATAGAGTATCAAGAGAAATATAGGGTCATTAACATGTTATTGTATCAAGTAAATAAGGGAACATTAAATCATCCCTCAAATGGACTCACTTAGCCAAGATGCCAACTATTACCCATAGGTCTTACTATAGAAATAAGCTAGGTTGAACATAAGAGCCTATTTTAAATATATCTAATATGTATTAAGTGAAAAGAGGTTGATAAAAAATGTTAGAAATTATATATGTGTGAATATTAGAGAATCTATAATCTTCATCTCACACACAGTCAAGAATCTAGAGTTCAATATCTACAAATGACTATGGATGGAGAACATGTGTGTAGAGGATTCCTTTCTTGTGGTTAGATAAAGTATAGGAGGAATAAGGGAGACATGGAAAAAATTTATATTAAGTTAAGTAGGGTTTTTTATGGCTCACCTAAAGAAGAAAGCTTACCTTTATATCTCACATAGGCAGTAGATTAGGACTATGTTAGGCCAAGTGGTTGAGTTGGAAGTCGTTAATAACTATAAAAAGTATATAAGAAAGATAAACATACATTTTTAAATATTAACATGACTTTAGAGTGATAGGAAAACAATTAACCCACACTTACACATAGCTAAGGAACAAGACTCCCACTTATAGGCAGGGTACATGAGAGAGATAAAGTAAGGAAACCTACATAGGGCTAAGGTTCAAAGAATAAAATGAGATCCTTTGACTTGTTTTATTAACTCTATTAACCTAAATTTAAAAATTTTGACTTTTTATATAGTAAATAAATGGCTTAATTGGTCCTATCAAGTCTAAGACTAACATGTTTAGGTCTATGCCTAGAAATGGAAAACATCTACATGTTTTGGAGTGTTGGAGGATTAAAACCATCACATAAGGTAGTATGAAAGACATAAAGAGGTTTAAAATAGTTAAAAATATTAGGTTGAATAAATAAGACACTAAAAACAAGCATTAGGTCTGCTCAGGCCTAGTTATGCATAAACCCTATGCCTGACTATAGATGGAGCTTAAGGAATAGGATTGAAGGAAGGCCTTGATCAAAAGACATTTTCAAACCTTGATAGATAATATTATATTAATGTTCACAAATCCATCAAAAAAGTATAGAAGATGAGACACAAACCCTGCTCTAGGTCTCTAATACTAACAGTTAAGTGCTCATGTTGGGTAGTGACCTATTACGTAGACATATAAAACAAGGGTGCATACATGGTGGTCTAGGTAGGTAAAGGAAAGTTAAAGGGTTGAAAATAGATGGTAAAATTTAGATATGATGATTTTGAGGTCACCAATCCACATACATGTGGCCTAAGGTTTTAAAACTCGGTTAGGCCTATAAGTCCTAAAACCACCCTTAGGCTTCAAAACCCTAGCCTCTTCCTTGTGGTATATCTAAACCCCTCAAGTATAATTGATGTATTTAATTAATTTAAAATGATGGTAAAGGTTATAATAAGTTTTTTATAAATATATGAATATAATGAAATGGCCATTTTAGTCTTATTACTCCTCTTGAACTCAACTATCCTAAGCTACCACCTCGAGCTACCTACTATAATGTTCATATCTCACCAAGCATGATGTCTCAAAGCAAGTGCCATTATAATAATTTGGGGAAATCTAGGCACTCAAAATCCATTGAGGATATATTTGTCTTCGGTATATCATCTATATGAATAAACTATAAGATTGTAACCTACACAGAATGCCTAATAAAGAGCTCAAAGTCAGCCAATTTGCACTCATATCTCACTATATGGTTTTCATGGGAATAATATCTCTTTAGGATATTTTATGGGGTCTATGGGATATATGTCTAGGGAAAAAGGTTTTTGATTGGAGGCCTTTACTTTAAGAACTATCATTACGATGGTAGACCTCAAAAACCCTACATAAGCCCTAACATAGACCTAATGAGAGAGAACTTGAGGAATTTAAAATAAAACACCCTAGATTGGCTTGGAAAACACATAAAATACATGATGTAATATGAATAGGTCATGTTCATGTTAGTGGTCTATGTGGACTATTGTATATATCCTCCCCTCAAATATTTATTTTCATAAGGTTTAGTTGGGTTTATATGGTGCAAAACTTGATGAAGAGTTATAAATAATTGAATAAGGTAATGTAAGGCATGTTACACCTTTTCAAGCCACAATATACTCTAATTTCATCCTGGAAAGTTTCCTACATGTTTGTACCAAATAGGCATTCTAAGTATGCTAGTTGTAAGTAATTTGGTCACCTAAGTGAAATAAATTTTCAAGTGTGCAATGATTGGGAGGTATAAATCATGGTATATTATGTTTAATTATAACTATAACATGCCTATTTATCTAATACTAAGCTTTTATTTAGGTCTTATATTCATTTAAATAGTTGTCATCAAGTCACTAAGCATAATTGCCTAAGAGGCCTACATGGTTAATAAGGAAGGAGGAATAATTACATAGAGGGGAATATCAGGAAGTCAATTTAGGGTCATAAAATACCTATAATTTATGGATTTAAGGAATCATGCACATATTATATGGTAATCATGGATAATAGGAAATTTCTTAGCATAGTTAACATGCATAAAGGGAAGGTGGGTTGCTAGATGATCTATGGAGGCCTAGTTACACCACTTCAATGCTTTGTAACTACCAAATAAGAGAATTCTTGACCAGATTTAGCCATTTACATGATTTTAAAGAGGTTAACTAAGTTTTAATAAACGTCCACCACTCCATCTCTATGTCAAAATCTTCATCGAAGACCATGAACCATGGAGGTAACACATGAAGGGAGTCATGAGGGCTAATAAAATTGTTGTTTGAGTGGATTACTATCATTCATGACCTATACATGTCACATCCATGCTAGGTTTCCATATTTTACCTTTTCATGATTCTATATATTTAAGCTCTTAGGTCATTTCAGACATTTGTCAGTAGGGTATAAGGAAATTCTACCTAGATTTGTAAACCTCTTGAACTGATATATGGATTATTTTAAGTTTTTCATGTTAGTATCTAGTGTATTACATGCTTGTCTGATATTCATATGTTGGTACATATCCTCCCTTTTTAGGTCCTTGCCTTACCTATATGTTAGTAAATGTTCTATATAAGTCATATAGTGTGTAAGGTATAATGGTTGAGCTTAGAGTGGAATTTTAAATGGTAACTGTCTTGAAATAGACCTTCCCTTCATTACCCTCATGATTTAGTCATTTAATATAACCTATATATGAAACATTATTGACTAGAAGCTCTTGTAAATATTATTTCAGTCATATGTATCATTCATTAGTGTTATTAGATGCCAAATAGAGTGGACAAATTTTATTGGTACATCACCATCTTTAGATTAAGTTTCCTTATATGTATGTATTTATCCCTTTTCACCCCAATAATTAGTAGGTTTAATGATCTTGAGCTCAATGGATGCACTAGGGGAGCTAGCCCCATAAAATAAAGGTTTAGCCCAACCATAGGTCACCCATAGCCTTGGTTTAATCATATATTAGTATAGACTTAGAGGTAGGCCTAAACAACCTCCTCCTAGGGTGGAGTTTTGAGTGTTAATAACACCTTTGGCCAAGGGAGAGATTGAGTCTTGATGGATTCATATTCAAGATAAGAATATCTAAATTTACTCCTTTATTTTAGTATAGGAAAGTAGTATAAGTAATGGATTTTGAATATATTGATCTCTCCATGCATTAGGATTTTGCCTCTACATATCTTAATTATGATTCTCTTATGCATGTTTACTTTTATGTTTATGAAACCCCATTTTGTGCCAAAAGATTTTGTGAGAACTAGATTAGAATTTAGTTTAATTGTCATATACTTTTGTGAATATGAAAACATAGGACCTAGCTAGGGTTATTGCATATTTTTACTTGATTGGAGGCTTTGTAACCCTCCCTAGTGTTTTTATTTTGGTAAGAGATCCATTAGTTAGGTCTAGTAGATCCATATTTGTCATGACCCAAAATATCTAATGTATCAATAACCAGAAGTGTAAGTAGGATTTATCTTCTCTGAGATAGGATTGATTTATAGATCAGTTGCATTTCCATTTATATATAGCCATAAGGACACTTTCAGTGGTGAAGGGAAAAAAATTAGTGTACAATTAGATTCAACATGGGCTAAGTGATCCAACATTCATAAAATTTAACATATAAGAACTTTTTAAAAATTGAATAATTGATAAAAATGACTAAAATGGGTACATACCTCATTTACAATCTACTTCATAAAAATCTTTACCCTCAAATGATCTAACTAGAATGGGGTAGGCTCTAGTCTCTCTACCATGGTCATAAAGGTTAAAGCTCCAAATTAATAGAAATTGAAAACTAGAGAATGCAAATGATTTATAAATGTGTAAATTTTATTGATTTATATATTTATAAAACATTTTTATATTCATTAAATGACACTTTATGATATATAAATTAAATACAAAATTAACCCATTTGACCTAATAAAAGGCATTTGAACGGAATTTTAAATGATTATTCACAATTTTTAGATATCACAAGTAATTTATATTCTATTGTGGTATTTTTTGCACCTTTGGGATAATTTATTACTTCATTTATAAAATTTTAGTGTCCTTATGTGACATTATTCCACACCAATCCTATTCATAGTTACATCTACTAGTGTGCATTATGATTGATTATTGGCATATTATATTAGCAATTTTCACCTTGTTATGGGATGTATTGGTTACATCATGCCCTTAAAGAGGCCATGTGTAATTTTGATTTTTTTAAACACTCATATCACCATTTTGGGAATGATAAATATATATTTCCTATGCTATTAATTCAATATCATCCATATAATAGATATTTTTCATTGTTATTTGGGGCTAATGTACCCATTCGATATTTAACACGTATTCCATATCTGTGTTGCCTATGGGAGCATGGTATCCACACATATATGTATTATCTCATTGATATTTTATTAGGACATTATTCCTATGAATCCATTCACACACTTGTGTCTATGAATATTTTCAGTCTACATATCAAGATATGACATTATCTTACATACATCGAGACACATAGTTGGTTTTTAAACATGATACATATATTTATATATGTTTCTATATTGTAGGACCTTTCCACATAGGGGCATCATGTTACCCTTCCTCATATCTCTCACTATTAACATGCACCAACTTGTTAACCTTAGTATGATGTTATCATTAGTACATGATTTCTTATGGACATATTATTTATCCATCTATCCTAAATCTTCTATAACCTCATCTTCATTGTAGCATGCACACACATATCAAGCTTATTATGATGTTATATATTATATATTATTTCACATGGATGTATAACCTATCTATCCTATTAGTAATGAGTGGGGAATATACTTACCCCATATATCAAATGTCATAATCCTTATAGTTATATTTTTTCATGGATGTTTACACAATACTATCTACTCTATGTGGTTATATGTATTACTTTTCTATCTTATCTTTGAGATTTATGTGCTATTACTTTATGATGGCTATATATGGTTTGTCAATGGATTTACATGTTTGTATTTTGTGAGGGATACATATTTTTTCTATTGATTTACATTAGTATATATTATGATGATTATATAGATGAATTTGTAAAAAAAAATTTATGGGTTTTCAAAGATTTGGATAAAAATTTTATAGCACATTATGTTTTAACTCTATATTTTTAGATGAGTGATCACAAGAGTAGGTTTTATAATCACTCACTTTAAAATTGGGGCATATATCTAGATATTTTATAATATTTCTCAATATGAAATAGTATAAAAAAACATTTGAGAAAAAGAATGAGATAAATATTTGAGTAAATATAATTGAACAAACTTGAGGGAACTGAAAGCACCATAAAATTTCCAAATATCTAATCCCCTAATCAATAAGTGGCTTGAGATGTTATAACTATGTAGGAAGTGATAGCAATATCTAGGATTTTTATAATAATTTTTAATTAGAATATTTAGAATAATGTTTTATTTAAAAAAAAATTGGAAACATGGTTCAAATACAAATAGGTGTAGTCATTCATATGGCTGTTTTTAAATTTATATTTTTCACATTGAATATATTTTGACTTAATTTGATATAAAATTGATTACTTGTGGGCATATGTCCATTTCTAATAGTTAGCCTATATTCTTGAAAAAAATTAAAGTGTGGATAGATAGATGCAAGTAATTAATTCCTCCTTACTAAGTACATCATGGAAAGTTACCTATTTACATATTATTTTACTTCTTATGCCTTCATACATTCACATACATTGTCACATCAAAATAGAGGAACTATGTAAATACCTAATTTGTGTACAAGGCTTGTCACTGAAATGATTTTAGTGTCGTTTTGATTATATGTTTCATCAATTAGGTTAAATTATTTACACTTTTATTATTTGTTTTCCTTGTATCCTTCTCCATGTGGCAACAACTTACTCTCTTTATTCTATTTTATATCTTATATGTTTTTTTTTAAATTTTTGGATCCCGTCTTTTATATTTATATTTATCTTTCCTTTATTGTCTTCCTCTCTCTATTTTTTGTTAATTTTTCTTACAAGATGCATTTGGTGGTTCGTCGAATATACCCTAGGTGGATTTGTCACATCTTTAAATTTACATTTGTTTTGTGGGTTTTTTTACTCCTTTTTCCTTTTTTTGTGTGGGCCTATTTTTTATATTTTTTATTCCTCCTTAGGTTGGATTGTGTTCCAATAGGACCCTAATTCAAATTGAATAAGGTTATTTATATTATACCTCATAAAAGCATTTTAATTAAAAAAATTAATGGGAATTATTTATCATTTAAAGTTTATCCATAATTATAAATATTCATTTCTAAACTTGTACAAAAATAATAATAGGAAAATTTTACATATATTTTTATCTCCATCGAGGGAGTGAAGACGAAGGCTATTAATCAAAATCCCCATTCATGTTACAATATAACTATACAGTGTTTAATTTAAATCATATGGGATATGTATTTGTAAATATTTGAGGTTTTCCTAACCCACCAATCCTCTTATTTATCCTCTTCAAATAATTTTTTTGTGAGTCAGGTCAAGAAGATAAAGGAACATGATTTAGACAATGTGCTTGTGTAATCTAGAAAGTAACTATGCAATGATATACAACATAACTCTACACACCTGTTAGAAAAATCCCAAATTTTGAAAGTGACTATAGCATATATTCTTCACCTAGAAACAAATTGGGAATAGAAATCATAAAATCATATATGGTGGTTGGATCTTCCCTAGGCACATTCGATAGCATAATTCAAGATATGAATATGTCCCTATATAAGTAAACTTCCAAAGTTTACACATAGATGAAAAAATACTTGTACATCATAAATCCATTTATAGAATCTAAATATTATAAACATGTGTTGTTATGTCATCACTATATTTTCTTCATGCCTTATTATTATTGTGTTTATTCCTATTATAGGACATAAGGTAGATTATTTATTATTTTGGACTATCCTATAAATAATTTCTCATGTGCATCCATTTTAGTAATTTTTTTAGTGTAGTTATACCCTATTATCACTATTTTTTAAGCATTAAGAAAATAACTATGGGATCCTCTCTTCACTATCACTAGAAAATATTAAGTTTGGAAATAGTGATTGAAAAAATTTAAATCTATACTCTCAACTTAAAAATTATAATCACAATGATTTTGGTGGTTTTATAGGTTTTAAAAATATACACATGTTATCTATCCTTAAGGATTTGAAATAATTCCTCTTTAAAATGGACTTGATAATGAAGAAATTCCTATGGCAATGTATGTTTGAGGATAACAAAATCCTAGTTCTAAATTGAAAAAATTACTTACCCAAAATTGTTGGAAGAGCTTTCCTTGTATTCCTACACATTAAACATGATGATTCGGGGATAAAAATGAATGGATAATATTGAAAGATTAAAAAACTTGGATTAATACTTTTAGGAATAAATACCTATACTCCCTTGTCTATAAGAAAAGTTTTACCTCATTTTAAACAATTTAAGGGTACAAAATTGTTCAAAATCATAAGACTTGATAAATATTTTAGTGCTAGAAGTAATAAAATATTTCCTTAAATCCATTCTTAATTCAAGAAGTATTCCTCTTGACAGTCATGTGGATATCCTCTATTGGAATCAGAACATAACATGAATATATAAGGTAATAACTAGATACTCAAAATTATTAGATAAATTCATATTAGAGGAGGAATGGACAAATAAATGGATTGGAGAAAATAAGTCCTTCCCTAGGATTATTATTTCTCTTAGCTAGTATCCCAAAGCATAATCCTTTCCCATGATAATATTGTAAGGATTGAGATTCAATGCCTTCCAATGTGTGTTGTGTATGTCTATGAAATATTTTTATTATTATTTAATCATCCATTGTCTCTTTACAATAATAATTTAAGGTTTTTTTGGTTAAAAAAATGGGTGGTCTTTGGTCACTCCAACAATAACATTTTCCCCCTTTTTTGCCATGTTTGAGTAAATTCTTTTACCACCTATATAATGTATTCTCGTCTATTCTCATATTAAATATTTATTTATAAAAATATATTCAAGTACATTATCAACACTTGGGAAATATGCGAATCTAGAATTTAAAATATCTCTAATGGAAGTAGCCTCTGATATTAAGATATATATTTTAAAGCATTCATCTTAAGATAAATATTTGATATAATGATGGCCAAGAATTAAACTCACCCCCATTATAGGGTTAACACTGATAATTTTAAAGTGTTATAATTAAATTTAAGGATGGGAATTTAACCATACTTAGAACACATATAAGACAAGACGTTTCTGTTATTCACTATCTTGACTTAAAAAATTTAAGGGTGTCATATGGGGTGTCATAAAAATTTCCCATATTAAGTGAAACATATATATTTAATTATTAGTTTAATTTTATAATTGAATCATAAATATTTTTTAACATGTGTGTGTGTGTGTGTGTGTGTGTGTGTGTGTGTGTGTGTGTGTGTGTGTGTGTGTGTGTGTGTGTGTGTGTGTGTGTGTGTGTGTGTGTGTGTGTGTGTGTGTGTGTGTGTGTGTGTGTGTGTGAGTGAGTGATAAGGGTGTTGTAATAATGTTTTAAGGGTGATATAAATTTATGGAAATTATGTAATACTCTTTTTATTTAATTCCTTACTATGATTGCATGACATCTCCCTATGCCTTCTACTTGACTTATAAATTAAATGTACGTGTCCTAATGAACCTTAAAGTGAGAAAACCATATGTTAAGCCATTTATATACCTTATGCATCTGTTCCATATATATTTTTTGTAAAATATTTTCTTTCCTACATGTTTCCTCCTTCATTTTTGGCCTTACCTCAACTAAATATTTTTTACTTGTTAGACACCGAGCAAGGTTTTAAAAAGATATCAATGGATATTTTATCTATTTATCACCCATTTTATGATATTTATATCCAACAACTTGGCATACATTATTAATTATTGATTATTTTATCACTTATAGGTTGTCACACAATCATCTTCTTGCTCCATTAATACACTCTTACACTTCGTATTTTTGGATTATTTCACGTAATTTATATACTCATTATTGTTGACCATATAATAATTAATCTCCCATGTCATTTAATGTCATCTCTAGGTTATTCTATGAATTTTATTGTAAAGTGTTTTTGGTGAGGAGCTATTATTCTTTTATTTCTAGGTCGCACACCCTTAGCCATTTCTTTGACCATTTTCTCACTTACAAGTTGTCATACAGTCATCTACTTGCTCTATTAATACACTCTTACACTCCTAATTTTTGTATTATTTCACCTAATTCATATATGAATTATTGTTTACCATCTAATAATTAATCTCCCATGACATTTAATGTTCTATCTAGGTTTTTCTATGAATTTTATTGTAAATGGTTTTTGGTCAGGAGATAATATTCTCTTATTTTTAGGTTGCACACCCTTAGCCATTTCTTCCCTAACCTAGCACACTTTGATCATAAGTTGGTATAATTTTTGGTATCATTAGTGTTGGAATAATAATGAATAATAGGGGGGGCATGAATCAATATTCTAAACTTTTCATTCAATTCCACTTAATCATACATGATCCATTCTAATAAAGCATGCACATCTTATCAATCATAAGCATCAAATCATAACAACATGAAACACATAAACACAACATTTACATGGAAAAAAATCAAGGGGAATAAAATGTACAAATGAATAAAATGGACTATATTCTTATAATATAAACATCAATCTTTAGTGAAGAACCAACTCCACATGGAGCACCAACCCCAACTAGCTCAACACTAACTCAGCTAGGCTTTAACAAGCCTCAGCTTATAAGGAGGTATCAAACCCCTAGATGACTCAGCACCAACGTAGCCACTTTATTTATTGATCACCTTAAAAAATATTTATTTATCATATAATATATGATGGTATTCATCATCAGATCTTTTCTCACTTTTATCCCTATCAAAGTGGCTTCCAACTCTCTTCGCTCAACTAGCCTTCTTCATGGATGGATTAGGTATTTTGACCTTTATCCTCATATGTAGAACCTCTATTAAACATTCATGACACTTATCTGATGGTCCACATGAAAAAATTTATTCACACCAATGATCTATATCATTTGTTTATTCTCTACACTCTCTTTAAACATACCAAAATAATCCCAAAGTACATTGCTTTTATACAAGTCACTTAATCATATCCTTCTTAATCAGCCACAAATTTATATTATTATGTTCACCATATAATAAATATTATAATACTAAAATATCATTCCTTAATTATGAATCAACCATTACATTAGGTCATCCATAGCTCAATTAGCCCTTACTCCTCTTTTAGGCTTTAAGGAGACCTAATAGGTCTTCTTAACAATGCATTACCCTTTGATATTATTTAAGCATATTCAAAAACCTCACATAAAAGGAAAAAAATCATATTCCACACCAATATACCTTATCAAAATTCATTTTAGGTCCATAACACCTTTTAGGTCTAACCACCATTTGAACCCCTTCTCATATCATTATTCATAAAAGCCATGTGCATACATAGAAAATCTATTTTGAACAATTAAAGCATAAGCATTATTTTTACGAACAACCATACAAATAAATTAAATATTAAAAAATATCATAACCTTATGTTAATCAAAAAATTCATCAAATGCTTTAACTTAAGGTATACAGTCTCAAACTCTTCTACTGTTAGATGCTCACTCAGAACTACCAACTAACTTCAAAACATAATCAAGGAAACATAAGATTTTGACACCTAATTGAATGAATTTAATGGATTTGAATTCATGAAAAATAAATTATATCATCCTCAAAGAAACATAAACCAATATTATCATGATCACTAAAGAAAACTATTGGTCTTGTAGACTAATTTATTTATCTTCTTTCTCACAAACTTCACTCAGCCAAATAAGCCATTTTGGCTTCAATGTTACAACCTATTAAAATGAATTCCAAGATTATGAAAATAATTGATATATTAATAAATTCCTAAAAAAATCATCATATACTTCATTCCATCATTATTACATGAGAACACATCAGGTATCATCTTCTCACTTTTAACTAATTTTCTTACTATCTGCACCACTAAGTTTGTTAGCGACTGGCCAAATTGGATCACCAAATTTACACACCTGAGATATAAAACCTATGAAAAAATATTCATGGACAAAAACAAAAAGTCTCATACTTTTTCATTTATCCACTTAGAAACTTTGACTCAGTCAACTTTGCCTGCTATAGTAAATCTCTAAAAAATAAGCACTTTATTGTAGGGTCTACTCACTCACCTAAGAAATTAATCACACCTATAAGTGACCGAGAGAGTTTATTTCATCCTCTAATTAATTTTATACCCATACCAAACTATTCTAATCTCTTTAGAACAAAATCTTCAACATAGGGTCATTATTAGGGTTCCTTAAGGGTTTAGACCAACTTCCAGTCTTAAGGATCATTTATAAAGCTTAGCTTTTCTTTCTAGAAACAAATTCTTGGAAATTTAAACCATAACCCTTCCTCATCTACCATGAAAAACTTATATTCTCATTTAGATGATAAAAATGCCAACTATTACTTGGAAAACCTTCTTGGGTAGACAATTCTTCATTTTGTGCACTTAAGAGACCTCAAAATAATTTTCAAGCCTTTTTTTTCAAACCATGACCTAAAAATTCATGCACATGCCAAAAAAAATTCAATAACATTTTTCAATGTTCATCTACTTATCCATGTCATATATAATGATCCGAATACCCCATCTAGCCACCATCTCTCTTTTTTCCTTCTAATCCTTGACCTATAAGTCTTATTGGGTCTTGAGTTTGGCCTTCTAGCCACCCTATAGACTTCACCTTAAAAATTTCCTATATTCCAATGCCTATTGTGTATCATCAAGAAACCTCATATTATCATTCTTATTTTAATATTCATCAGAGCATATTTAGATATTGACTAAGGATCTTCATAGCTTACTTTGGAGTATCTTCATAGATGTATGCATAGATCTTTAGAGCTA
Source organism: Torreya grandis (assembly GCA_037957365.1). Classification (NCBI taxonomy): domain Eukaryota; kingdom Viridiplantae; phylum Streptophyta; class Pinopsida; order Cupressales; family Taxaceae; genus Torreya; species Torreya grandis. The sequence continues at coordinate 458,650 of JARHVA010004280.1, forward strand.
GGATTTTAATCAATTACAATGTCTTCAAAACATTATGTACAATCTCAAACAACCTCTCTCATGTTTAAAAAATGTCAAGTATTATTTAGAGCATTCACATCTTCATATTATCTTCATATCTCCTTACATAGATCTTCAGAGCATACAACTTATTCCTAAGATCTCACTCATTTCATCATGTTACCTACACATTCCATCTAACAAGGTCTAGACAAAGCTTTGTAAGTTACTTGAAACTTGACCTAATAACCTATACTCACTCATGTTTATCTCAATGATATTACTCAAGAAACATAAGAATATTCTTCAAATAATACTCTCACATCACTACTCTCATATAAAAACAACATTTACTATGCACCTTTACAAGAACCTTTGACATCAATGATATTAGATTGACACCAATAAGAACACTTATTCCAAAAACTAAACAATTAATGAAAATTCTCATCAATTTCCTCCTTAATCAATGACAATTTTAAACAATCTCCCCTTTGTCATTAATGGTAAACACACTTAGAAAACTATGTCAACCACTCTTTGATGCTAATCATCTCTTAGACCTAGTTCTTTCATTTTCTCACTTTTTTTTATTTTTATCCTTTTTTCTCCCTATTTGATCTTTCTCCCCCTTTGAAATTAATGAAAAAGGTCTTCCAAAACTATCATCTCTCTTAGAAAGAAATCAAATTACAATATTACTTCAACATATATCAAGTTCAGTCAATAACCTAAAAAACTCCCCCTCAAATCAAGTATCCACCATGCTTATATTAACATTAAATCAAGGGTCACCTATAACTACTAAAATCATACTTTCTCCCTTTGAGCTGATACTATCTCTCAAAGATACTAGATGGCACACAGTCTTCATAAACTATGAAAACCACCTATGACAACCATTTTCAAAAACTTATCTCAATTAGGTCACTCTCCCAGCTGATCCATCAAAATCTCAAGAAATAGATTCTATGAAGCATCTCAAACATAATCTCTCCTTAAATCCATGCATATCAAAATCAATCACTTTAAGAGCTACCATGTTCCCCCTTAGACCAATCATATCTTCTAACAACTCATATTAATTATGTTCCTTTTCATGACTAAAGAAGATCAAATTCTTGATCACACACTAGGCTACCACACTCTTGACATCAACTACATAAATAGGGACTCCCCTTTTGTCTTCAAATATCAAGCTCAACTACTCATATTAATAGATACCAAAGTTTAAGTCTCATATACCAATTATCTATAATTTTACTTTAGATACCTAATAACAACCTTAGATCTCTCATCATGTTACCTTCTACACTTCAAACCATTAATATATCAACATAGGAATGTATAATATACATCTTCAACTCTTTTCTTGTAACATATAAAACATGGAATCTTCTCCAAAATAAACCTTCTTTGACTACCACCTCATGCTTATGTTTATAGAAGAATGTCTCCATGAAGCTTAATGGATCCACCTTTTTCATAGGGCACTAAAACAACATGAACTCAAGAGATTCTAAAATATTCATACTCTCATAGGATTGAACATTATTCAACTTTCTTCTAGGTTTGATTGGCACTATAGGGTTGATCTCATCATTAACCATTGATCATAGAAGTGAGATGATAATAGACATTCCTTAATTGATTTCGCATCTGAGACATGATCTATTTTGGCAAGAAATCTACTTGAGCTTGTAGGCTGATCATGACTTATCATTACTACCTTTGGTTTCCATACATTCATTTACCTTCTTTAATGTAATCTAGGAGCTTCAAACTTCCTATTTTGACTTGATAATCTTCTAACTTTGTTAGGATATAATACTGTAATGTGTCTTATATTATAATAGTTATAACAAACCACCTTATACATACCATTTGTCTAATATGAATTATGACTCCTTCCATAGTTCCATGAGTACTCATTCTTGGAGGATCTTTTACATTATATTATTATATGACCAAACTAACTATATATAATATAATAATCATTGAAGGAATTATCATACCTTAAAGCATTAGGATTTATGATAGTTTTTTCCATGTTGACCTTCTTATCTTTAACAAACTTTTCTTTAACATGAGATGCCTTCTTTTGGTCTTATTTTAATCTAAGACCTATCTTGTCACTTGAAAACTTTTGAATCCTTAAAATATCATTTAGAACCTTAGTGCTTTCATGAAATTTCATGGATATCTTCACATTTCTAGATGCTTGATCCAACTCAACTTTTAAAGATTCTATTTAGTTCTATATCTATTAAAGTCTTCCTCTTTATCCTTTAAGCTTGTATTAACTACCTCCATCTATTATTAAAATTTATTTATGATCTCATCATATTACTTGGAAGTGTTACTTATCCTTTCCTCAAATAATCTAATCTTCTCCTCATAATCCTAAACTAATGAAATCAATTTATTGTTCTTCTTCTTCACAAGCTTCAAATCTTTTAAGGTACTTATGAGCTCAGCTTTAAGATCCACTTAAGATTCTCCTTATTCACTATCATAGTATACTTCTTCATCTAATTATACATAAACCATAAGCCATTTCCCATTTCAACAACCCTAATTGTCTAATTTTATGCCCATGAACAAATTTTTATTATTGTCATGTTCAGATTCATTACTACCATCATTAGTGTGAAGTGTGTCTGAATTACTTACATCAGATGAGTTTTATTCTATGGTAAATAAAATATTATTATTTTTTAATGATCCTTTCCTTCCTTCATTCTTATTAAAATATCTCTTGTTCTTATATATTTTTATCTCATCTCCATAGTGTTCATCATGTTCTTCATTATGCTCAAAATTTTCCTTGTTAGGACACTTAATTGAAAAGTGACCAATATTTTCATAGATAAAAAATTTGAAGGGTATATTACCCTTATAATTACTTGATTCAAACCTTAAATTTATAGAAAACATATATATGAATGCATCATCATAAATATCTAAACATACCTCATCTTTGACCTCTTAACCTTTGACTTCTTTCCAACTTTGAAAGTTACTTCCTTCTTGAGAGTTCTTCCTTCATTTGTTCTCATCTCATAGTTAGTCAAGATGCCATGAATCCCATACATCTCTATCTTATCCAAATATTGAATTTATTCTATTTTAAATAACTTAGAGTTCAAACTTAGGACTTAGTGATCTCAATACCTTTTGGATAAAAATAGACTCTTTCATTTCTTCTCCCAATCCTATAATGATATTGATAACTTCATCAATCCTCAATAGGTATGATGCTATGGTTTAATCATCATTATTTTTTAGTATTTAAAACTATCTTCTATATATATTTAACATATCTAAATTCACTTTGGTGTCTCCCTCAAATATGATCTTTAATTTGTCCCATATATATTTGGTTGATATAAAATGCATTACGTTTATAAGATCTAGCTTTGACAGGCCACATAAAATGGCATTCATTGCCTTGGATATATTTTCACTAGCCTTATTCCCTATTACATATATTGGTGGAATAGGAGGTGAAATATAACCATCTGTAATTACCTATAAAATATCATGTCCTTGTGACATCAGATATATCTTCATTCTAACATACCAAGAGGCATAGTTAGATCCATTAAATAATGAAGCTTTACTAGTAAAGAAACCACCTTGGGCTTGTTGACTAGTCATCATTACTTATTAGGTTATCCTTTAGGATTTTAGGCCTATTTTTTGAATCACAATGATGTGGGGGGTAAATCATTCATCGAATCTTTTAATTTAATTCCACTTAATCATACATGAACCATTCTAACAAACATGCACATCTTAGCAAATAAAAACACCAAATAATGAGAACATGAAACTCATGAACACAATATGTATGTGGGAAAACCTCAAGGGGGATAAAATCCACTAATGAATAAAATGTAATATAGTCTAATATGATAAATATCAATCTTTATTGAATCACCAAATCCACATGGAGAACCAACCCCAACTAGCTCAGGACCAACTTAGTTAGGCTTTAGCAAGCACCAACTTGTAAGGAGGCACCAACCACTAGATGAATAATCACTAACTAATCCAATTTATTAATTTATCACCTTAAAAATACTTTTATACTCATACAAAAATTATGGTCTTCATCTTCATCTCTTTTCTCACTTTTATCCCTCTCAAACTAACTTCTAGCCCTCTTCACTCAACTAGCCCTCTTCATGGCTTGATTAGGTATTATGACCTTGATAATAATATATAAAAACCATGTTATATATTCATGAATCTTTTTTTATGGTTCTCATGACCTTTTACTAATCACCAATGATCTATATCATTAACTTATTCTTTATACTCTCTCTAAGTATACCAAAATAGGCCTAAATTACCTTGATTTTATATAAGTCACTTGATCGTATCCTTATTAGGCCATAAACTAATATTATTAGGTTTCCCACATAATATATTATAATATTAAAATATAATTCCTTAATAATTAATCAATTAATAAATTAGGTTGGCCATAGCTCAATTATCCCTTACTCCTCTTTTAGGCTTTAAGGAGGCCTAATAGGTCTTATTAATAACATGTTACCCTTCAATCTTATTGAATCATATTAAAACACTTCACAAAATAAAAAAACATCATATGAAAATTTAATATACCTTATATAACTTAAATTTAGTTCTATAACACCTTTTATTTCTAACCACCATTTGAACCCCTTCTCGAATCACTGTTCATAAAAGGCTTGTGCATACATAGAAAATATGTTTTGAATAACTAAATCATAAGCACATTTTTTCCAAACAGCCATGGAAATAAATTACATATTAAAAAACATAATTACCTTATGGTAATAAAAAAATTCATCAAATTCTTAAACTCAAAGTATACAATCTCAAATTCTTCTTTGTTAGATGCTCACTCAGAACTGCCAGCTAACTTTAAAACATTGTCAAGGAAACATAAACTTCTGTTACCTAATTGGATGAATTAAAAGGATGTATATTCATGAAAAAATATTATATAATCATAATATAAATCTAAAAAAATAATATCATGATCACTAAATAAAATTATTTGTCTTGCAAACTAATTTATTGATCTTCTTTTTCATAAACTTCACTTAGTGAGATAAGCCATTTTGGTTTCAATTTTATAACCTCTTACACTAATTTACAAGATTTTTAAAATAATGGATAGATTAATAAATTACTATAAAATGACCATAATATAATTCATTCCATCATTTTTACATGAAAACACATTAGGAATCATCTTCTCATTTCTACCTAATTTTTTTACTACATGTAATACTAGGTTTATTAGTGACTAGCCAACCTAGATCACCATCTTTGCACACATGAGATATATAAATTTTCCAAAAACCTTAATGAAAAAAAAATACATGTCTATTAATATATCTTCCATCCACTTATAAAATTTAACTTGGTTAACTTTTCCTACTACAATAAATCTCTAAAAAATAAGCACTTATTATAGGGTTTGCTCACTCACCTAAGAAACCAATCACACCTGTAGGTGTCTTAGAGAGTTTATTTCATCCTCAAATTACTTATATAACCATAAAAATATATTCTAATATCTTTATAATAATATCTTCAACATCATGTCATTGTTAGGTTTCCTTGAGGGTTTGGACCAACTTTCAGTCTTAATGATCATTTATAAATATTAACCCTTCTTTATAGAAAAAAATGATTAAAAATTTGAGAAATAACACCTTACTAATATACTATTAACATATTATATTCTCATTAATATATTACACTTTTGAATGAGTACTTGAAAGACCTTCTTGAGTAGATAAATCTTCATTTTATGCACTGAAGAGACCTCAAAATGCTTTTCAAGCCTTTTCTTGCAAATCATGACCTAAAACTTCATGTACATTCCAAAATAAACTTAACTCACCTTTTTTAATTCTCACCTACTTATCGATGACATGAAAACTAATCTTCATACCCCATCTAGCCACCATCTCTCTTTTTTACTTATAATCCTTGACCTACAAGTCTCATTAGGTCTTGAATGTAACCTTCTAGCCACCCTATAGTCTTCACCTTAAAACTTTCCTATGTTATAATTTATCTTGTGTATATTCAATAAAACTTAGATACTCACTCTTTTTTGGAGTTTTATTAGATAATCCTTGGAGTTATATTCACATATCTTCAAATCTCAACTAAGGATCTTCATATCTCACTTCAAAGCATATTTAGAGCTACATATATTTAGAGATGAAATTTTAATCAATTTAAATACCCTCAATATCTCATGTACAATCTCAAACAACCTCTCCCATGTTTAAACATTGTCAAGTATTTTTTGGAGCATTCACATCTTCATAGTATCTTTGGATCTACTTAAATAGATCTTCAAAGCATACAACTTCTTCTTTAAAGTTCACTAATTTCATCATGATACTAACACATAACATCTCACAAGGACTATAAAAATATTTTCAAGTTGTTTTACACTTGACATACTAACTTGTACTAACTCATGCTGATCTCAATGATATTACTCAATCTGACATAAGAACATTATTCAAATAATACTCTGACATCACTATTCTCATATAGAAACAACATTCCCTTTACAATAAACTTTGATGTCAATGAAATTATATTGACATGAATGATAATACTTATTTCAAAAACTCAATAATCAATGACAATGCTCAAGAATCTTTGCCTTAATCAATTACAATGTTCAACAATTAGGAGACTAATATAAGGGTACCTTTTTATCAAGATAAAAAATTATTATTAGCTTTGATATATTTTTATGGTTAGATTTGTATTTTATTGTAGATTTCATTTATAAATTGCATATTCTACATTTTGAAGTAACATGTATCTTTTTGAATTAGAATTTCATTCTAAAACTACATGATTTTACTTCTAAATAGCAATAAAATTCAAAAATCTTATTATTCTATCTATAAAGAATTATCTCTTTCTAAAACAACAAGAATTTACTTTAAATATAATAATTTACATTTATCATTTACCTTAAAATTTTTGGTTAGATTAAATGACATATTTACTTTTAGTAGATTACTTGATTTTATTGTTTCTAACCTACCTTAACTAGGTAGCATGTGTAAGATATAAAATTGAATAACATAACAACTCTAGGCTCTTAGATGTTTTAAAAAGAAATAATTTATTTGTTTTCCAACCCTTTTTTGAATCCTTTTATTTTATTTGGATTTTTATGGGTACATTTTAGTACACCTAGTGTGAGATAATAGGTTTCATTATCATGCGCTAATGATTTTTTTTCAATTTTTAAACTCTGTCAAGAAAAAATTAGTGTTTTTAACCTTGTTTATTTAGGCCATAAATTTTATTTTCAACTCGTGTCTTCTAGTTTTATAATTCATTAATTTATTCCAATAACTCATGGCGTGGTTGAAAGACACTATTCTTAGCTACTATTTTTTTTTAGTATTTTTCAATTTTACTTTACATTGTTTTGTCCAACCTATAGGTTACCATATACTTTTCATTTCTTTATTCATTTTCATTTTTTATTAATTTTTATATCATATGTATTATCTCCCTCCTCTTCTTCTCATCTTGCTCTAAGTGAATCCACTAAAGTAACTTTAGATTACACATCAACTATTATGAAACAACAAAGGTTCATTAGAGAGTAAGAAGTAACCACATCACAACTTGTAAATCACCCTATGAGCTTCAATTATGATCAAAAGTGGAATTTGTATAAAAAATAGGCTCATTCACCCTTTTATCCTTCAAAACATACCCAATCTAAGATAGAGAATTCATAAATTCATACCACCTTTTCATTTCTTGATCATAATCCGAGATACCATTTTACTATATTGAGCCTAAAGGAGTTACGTACAACCATGGAATGTTTTTTTGATAAATATGGGAATTTTACATTCACACTAAACATCAAACTTCTCATAAAAGACATAAACATTTATTCTCTAGTGATAGAGCTAATATCCACACTCATTCAAGTGTGTCTATTAGTTATTTTAGAATTCAAACTTCTCTACCTTTGGATTCCCAAAATATAAATCTATATTAAAATCCTCATGTATACCACTAACACTTGAATCAATATCATTTCTCATAGTACAAGACACCATCTAATCCTCTTACTCCTTCATTTAAGGTTTTAGTTGATCATACTAATTTTGACCACCATTTGAGGTATGGGAATTATTTGGATCCATACCATGTATATTATAAATTACATTATGATAAATTTCCACATAGGAACCTATTGGATAAAATTGGACTACATACAAAAAAATTTCCTAGATAGATGAGGCCACTCTCCTAGACCATTCAATGACCTTTTACCTCCATGACTAGCTTTTTCCTAGTCCTAACTTAATGATAAAATGTAGTATCCTAGAAGGTCCTAGTGTGGTGTGAAGATCTATGTAGAGTCCTTATGTAGTGGATGATCCAATGGTGGAAATAAAATATAAACCTACCTCATCTCACATGCAATATTTTGAAACACTTTAAGCAAGTTCTATGGTGAATTCAGAGATTTTGAGGAAAAGGATTAGAAATGGGTCTTCAACTGTAAGTGGAGGATCTAGATGGTTTCCAAGGTGTTTGATAATTCAAGGGTAGGAATTAAGTTTTCACAAAGTCTTATATATTCTAACAAGTCAAAAATGATGTCTAGAGAAGCTAATTTTCCCAAAAGACCCCCAAAAGTGCATTAGATGACTTGAGGGGCTTCTAAATAGAAATTATTAAGTTAAAAAGTTACTTTTTAGGAATTAAAATTGGTTTTGAATTCCTTCCACATAATTATGGGTTTTTCCCCTATTTAGACATGTTCAAGGCCATTTCAAGTCATTTGGAATGGATGAGAGGAGTTTACAGGAAATAAGATGCATTTTTTAGCCTTTTGGAGCTTTGAATGAATAGGTTTTTAAAGGTTTGAATAAATAAAGGAGATAAAATATCATACAAAATATTCCATGGTGTCTATAATATCCTCTCTTAGGCCTCTGAAATTAGATTCAAGCACAAGAACTAGCAGAGGTAAGGAAAACCCATTAGCTGCAAACTAGGCATGAAATAAATTTTCTACCATTAACAGATGTCCCAACACTTAAAAATGTTTTTAAAAATAATTAAATGTGATTTAAGTCATAAAAAATCTTTCCCAAGTTTTGGATTTCATAAGAACTATTCTAGTTCTTCATGCTAAGGAAAAACTACTTTGGGTTGTCTTGGATAGCTTTAGGAGAGCCTTAGGTTTTCACTCAATGCAGTCAGGAAAGAGAGAGAGAGAGAGAGAGAGAGAGAGAGAGAGAGAGAGAGAGAGAGAGAGAGAGAGAGAGAGAGAGAGAGAGAGAGAGAGAGAGAGAGAGATGGGAAAAATATTTTTGGAAGTGATAGGTACCATATTTTAGTTACCCTTTATGTAATTATTATTATAATTAATCTCCCCATCTTTATGAACAATTTATAACATTGTATGCGTGTCCAGATGGCCTATTCATCTAGACAAGGCCCAGGTTTTCTTATTTTTATTTTCTTTATAAAAAAATGGAGAAGAATTATTTTTAGGATGTTTTATAAAAGTATTTTATCGAGAGAGAGAGAGAGAGAGAGAGAGAGAGAGAGAGAGAGAGAGAGAGAGAGAGAGAGAGAGAGAGAGAGAGATGGGAAAAATACTTTGGGAAGTGATAGGTACCATATTTTAGTTACCCTTTATGTAATTATTAGTATAATTAATCTCCCCATCTTTATGAACAATTTATAACATTGTATGCATGTCCAGATGGCCTATTCATCTAGACAAGGCCCAGGTTTTCTTATTTTTATTTTCTTTATAAAAATATGGAGAAGAATTATTTTTAGGATGTTTTATTAAAAGTATTTTATCTCCATTTCATGGTTTTTTCATTTTATAATTAATCTCCATGAGGAATTTTCACTTGAATGGAGAAGCTTTTAATGTATAGGTTGCCTTAATGAATTATGAAGCAAATCTTATTTTCTCTCCATGGTAGTTACTCTGAGAGGCCTATAATACTTCATCACTCATGAAATATCCCCAAAATTCATGTATTTCATGTTTTTAATCTGTTATATGTCTCTTTGTCCATAATATCTAAGTGTATTTCTCTTTGGATGGATTGTACAGTAATTGAATGATCTTCTACAAGTCTGAACTTGAATAGAAAATGAAGAAACCCATAGTGACATAAATTAAACACCATTGAACTATTTTTAGTCTTGAGGAATGAAAAAAGTGTTATAATTCCTCTTTCAGAAAGATATGTTGAGCCTCTGAGGCTTGTCTTGACATGTTCATAGCTTGACTAACATACTCTCAAAGTTTTGAAGTATTGATTGCAGGGCTTGTATGTGTTAAGGAGTTTCATAGTTCAAGTAACACCTAGATTTAACTATAATTTATTTGATTGAATGAATAAAGTTTATTATTGAATTATTATAACCCAATTCACTTCATTTAAATCAATGGTTTGAGTGTTGAAAAAATATGGTTGCAGGTTTCCAATAGGTAGTCTTCAAAAATAGGGTTGGATGCACCTTAGAGGGATTTAAAGACTTTTGAGATATTTCTCTCTGATTTTTGGGTGAAAAAAGTCCTAGTAACCATGATGTTTCATAAACCTCTAAAATTAATGAATATAACTCATACAAATCATAAATTTTGCTTCAAGGCAACTTTACCTTAACTTATCTGAAGACAATCTTGACCCTACACAACTTCATATTATAGAGAGGCTTATGAGAGACTAGGCCAACCAAATCATCTTGCCTTTATATTTTATACTTAGTATTAATGTTAAAATATAGTAAAAATGTGTTTGATTGAGTAGGGAAGGATTTTTAATGGTGTTTTAACCCAATCAATGGTAACTAGAATTTTGTAGTGTGTAAAATAGGTTCTATGAAGGATAGTAAAGTATACAATCTTGAAGCACATCAAGACTATCAAGAATGATGTTTTTTGCCTTGAATATCCAAAGAGTTTTCTACTAAGGTTTTAATATTATCTTCAATGGTGATAGATGTTCTATCAAGATGTGAACTTCAAATGGCATAGTAACACTATCATAAGACTCATAAAACACACATATAGCCATCATGATACAAAGTCAAGGGCTTTTACTGGAGGTGTGAAGAAAAGATGGGCTATAAGATATCTTGTTTAAATTTTTGTGCCCAAATTATATTATCAAGTTGACATGGATAAATTAAAATTTCGTAGAGACCTTTTCAAGCCTTCTCAAGGTTTATAACATACACACAGTATGTACAAGTGTGCAAAATGGTCACCTACTGCTGAGTGTAGAATATGCTCTTAAGGG